>OU343221.1:287818316-287840782 GCA_910596185.1 Chrysanthemum makinoi
GATCCAAAATCTCAATTGGTTTGAAATTTTCGATCGGGGAAGAGATCGTGATTTAAATCTCAAAACGGTTTTAAAAGGGTGATTGTTTCTAAAGTACTCCTTCCTTCATGTGCCAAACGATTTTGAAATACATAATGCACATGTTTGTGGAGGAGCATTTAACCATAAACCAGAAGAGTATTTAAACAAGGCACATATTCTCCCATGTTTTCCTAACCTTATTAAATCACTTGGGATCCAAAATCTCAAAGGGTTTGATATTTTTTGATCGGGGGAGAATTTGTGATTTAATATGAAATCTGATAAATGATGATCGATTTGATTCAAATGTGCATACTGCTCTCCCATATGTGCTAAACGCGTTCGAATCTCGAAGCACATATTGAGGGGGAGCCTTTCAAAAAGAAAATATACTTTCAAGGTACAAAGATTTCTATGTTTCAACATAAAGTACCTTGATTGATTTTCTAATGGTTTCTTAATGGCTATTGTGATCGTGGATGTACTTTAAAAGAACTCTTTCCTCTATGTGATAAAATGATTTCAAATATACTACGCACATATTGAGGGGGAGAATTTACCAAAGAAATTCAAATGGTTTTTTCTATGGAAATTGTGATCAAGAAATTAATTCAAAAAACTCTTGCCTCCATGTGCTAAACAATTTCAAAATCATATGCACATGTTGAGGGGGAGCATTTCTAAATGATCAAAACTATTAAGGTACAAAATACTTTGATATTTTATCACCAATACCTTGATTGTTTTTCCAAATGATTTTTCAATTGGTTTCGAGAAGAAATGAACAATACCAAAAGACCGACTAATTTACTTTATGCATGGTGTTATAAGGATGGTTAGGTTAGGTATTCGTTCCACGATCCCCGCCGAATTGAGCGGAGGGATCTACCCAAGGACAATCCACTAGATAGTGTAGAGTCCTTAGGTATGATGAAAAAGGAGAAAAATGAGAATATGGGAAGAGTCTTGCGGAGATAGAGCTAGTACTGGAATAAACCCAACAAGGTTCTAGTTATGAAGTCTCGGTAAGCAAGAAGGGTTGAAGAATGAAAAATAATTGAATGTGAAAAGGGTGAAAAGAAATAGCCCTCCATTAATTCAACCTTAGGGCGGGTTCAATACATATGCTACTGGTGTCTACTAAGGTAACACTGGTATTGAAGACAAGGCGTCATGGACCCAAAGGTGGCATGCTTGCACCTAACTTCCCAAGTTACTCAAGTTCCTCTTAAAAGGGCTTGTTTCATTCTCACGGAGAACCTCGTAATCCTATGACTTTCTCTTAGATTTTGTTGATATTGAAGAAGGAGACCCTCTCCCTAGTCTCAGGCATAGGAATCAAATGTGCACAACTGAGTCTAGAGCCAAGAGATCATCCACAATATCTCATTAGGACACTAAATTAATGAAGACTTCCTGTTTCACACAATGTGGAAAGTAAGTATATATTGAGAGTCCTACGCATTATCCTTGTGGTATTGCGGAACATCAGTGATATGTAAAAATATTCACGATGAAGATGGAAATCCTTCTAGAGCCAACATCTAACAAGCTCTTGGTGGGTGACATGTGAGATCTATCCTATAGATCAAGCTTGTGACAATGAACATGAGCGATGACGGGTGATTCACTCTTGAATCAACCTTGGTCGATTGGAATTGTGAATACTTTTTGAAAAACCGTTCGATGTGCAAATCTTCTTTCTATTTTGCTCGAATGTGTATTCATGCTTTCAAACACAAAAGTATCTCGATTGCAAAAATACTTTTGGAAAACTGTTCGATGTGCGAATCTCTTCTTTTCTCTAGCACATCGAATGTGTACTCTTTTAAAATACAAAAAGTATTTTTGATTAAAAATTGATCTTTCTCATAAAACCTTCGTCGTATTGCAAAACTCTTTCTTCAAGCAATACGCGATTGTTTTCAAATCAATTTTTCATCAATCGATGAATCTCAATTATTTGGTTCACTCACTCCGTGTTGTCTTCTTTGAGGCGTTCGGTTTGAGGCGGCTAGACAATGTACTTGCGAAACCTGTCAAGGAGATTCTTGAATTATATCGATCATAGGCGGTACTTGTGATCAGCGAGGAACCGTGGGCGTGTACCTCAATTCAACGAAAGTGATCAAAGACACTTCGTATGTTTTATGCTAACCAAGTTTTGCGGTACATTTGGACGGCCGGTCGAGTGTTGAGAAGTCAATCAAAGCCGCATGCTCACAACATCCACACTTAATTTGAAGTAATCATGACAAGTGCCTATCTACATAACTGGCTCGAGATATTTTTTATACTATGCTTACGCTACGTTCTTTGCAAATATCTTGAACCATAAAAGCTTCGCTACTCGATGAAAAGATGTCATGATCCAGAAATTAATGAGCATGTCGGTCCAAAAGTCACAACATCACATGATGGCAACCAACAAAAAGGGTGATCGAGGAGATTCATGTGGTGATGATCTCAGAAAGCTCGAAGATCATCAAAGATGTGGATCAGTTGAAAGGACTCCACTAAAGTACAAAGTAATCTGACTTTTAAGAATCACTGCTAAAGCACAAAGATGCGGAAATTGAAGAATTAAAGTCAACGAGCTCAAGACTGAAGATAAAATAGAATGCTAGGATTCGAAATATAAAACATGGGGTGACCTCCCTTAGGGGGAGATTGTTAGGAATTAGAAATTCCATAGTGAAGTGTCGGTCAACCCAAATATAATCTAGCATAAGTTAGCTCGTAGACATATCGTTATTTACTAGTTTATTAGTTAGTCATTAGCTTAGTTTAGCTTAGAGTAACACACGTGGAGGAAGGGCGGTCTTTACTGGCATGCGATCCACAGTCAGGGATGACGTTTAGTATGTAACTATAAATACCCTCTACCTCCCAAGGTAGAGGTTGGACCTTTCATTCTAATCTAACCTTTTCTCTTTTGTTTACTTTCTCTCTCTAGAAGGCTCTATTCTACTTTCTCTCTCTAAAACCTCTAAACTATACACCCCTTATTGTGATTGTGTATGTGTTTATGAAATCAATATGTTACATGTGGGCGATCGAATGGTATTCCCTTGTACGTACAACTTATTTTCAAGCTTGTTTTCAAAGTTTTTAGATTAGAAAAGTCATTCAAAAGTTTTGATTCCTTAGCATTAAATTCTTGTTTAAGCACTTTAACATTATCTTGAAGCTCTTGCTTTGCTATGATTTTAGAAAGCTTTTATTATAAGGAGTTTAACTCTTGTTTTAACACTTCTTCTCTAAAATTACTTTTTCCAATAATTATGCGCATTTGGTCATCCAACTTCTGCTCACGGGTAGTTAACTCAAACTTAGCACGTTGTTCATAAATGGCAACTTGTTCTTTATAGGCATTGAGGAGATAACAAAATCATCGAGGGCACATCACGATTAATATTTGTTAGGATTTAAAAAATCCATAGTAAAGTGTCGGTCACCCCAGCTATAGACTAGCACAAGTTAGCTCGTAGACATATCGTTATTTCTTGTTTATTAGTATAGTTATTAGCTTAGGCAACACCAGTGGAGGAGACGAGGTCTTTTACCCAATGTATGCGATCCACGGCCGTAGGTGGCGTTATATGTAAGAACTATAAATAGCCCTCTACTCATGTGGAGAGGGTTGGTGCTTTCATTTTTCTAATCATACAACTTCCTTTTCTCTCATCTCTTTCTCTCTCTAGAAAGTATCCCACCATCTCTCTAAAATCTTCTTGGTTGATTCAATCCTCATACACATTGTTTGATTAAAACAATAACCAATATCCTACAAATGGTATCAAGAGCCATGGTTTGATCTTAGATATCTTGTGTGCTTGAATCTTTATGTGGTTATTGTTGTTTTCATTTGGTTCGAATCTTTATTTGTGCTTGCACCAAGTTCGAATTTCATTTGGTTAAATATGTTAAAGATTTGTAATTTCATGTTTACGAGGGGTAGATTAGTATAGTTTGATGTTTAGTTAAGTTTTATCATAAGTTTGGTACTTTTTGGTAATTTTTGAGCAATACTTTTGACGGATTCTTGGCGCTACTTGTGTTCATCATAGCGACTTGATTCTTTAAAAGCAGGTAGCGACTTGTGTTTAAAATCTAGCGACTTGGGTTTTGTATTAACAAAACCTAGCGACTGTGTTTTTAGATAGCGACTTGTCCTTTTCTAGTAATAGCGACTTATGTCTTCTTGTTCTAGCGACTTGTCCGTTAAGCGACTTGTGTATTGACCAAGTTGTGATTTATCTAAAATCGAAGCGAACCTATCCTAAACTAATACATCCTCGTTAATCTAAACTGAAAAAAAGCACTTAACAAAGAAAACAATGATCTCAGTCCATCTTGTGCTATGCAAGATTCGTCCAAAGTTTATAGCAACAAGAGATACACATCATAGATCTTATCGAAGCTTACCTTCTCGTTAATATCCGAAACCATTAAAGAAAGAACGAAAAGCTTCAAGGTTTTCATCCTTTCTTCCTTTCGATCTAACTAGAACAAAAACGAAATTCAAACAAATCAAACCTACCGTAGATCATTTCTCAAAACGATCTTGAAGTTTTGTTGCTACTGACATTCATCAAAGCAAATACGAGGAACGAGGTTAAAAGAAAAACAAGGATGACTGCGTTTTAATTGGTTTGAGATATCAAGGATAGTGAAACTTTTAGTGGCTGCATTTTTATTGAAAGGGATTTTAGGATTAGAGTTGCTGCGTTTATTTTGGTGTAGGTTGAGAGTAATATTGTGACTGCGTTTAAAGTATTGTGATTAGGGTTAAATGATTAGGGTGGTGTGAGGCTTAGTGTCCTTTTATAACCGAAAGTTTAGGGTGTTAAGTTTTTTTATTAGATCATCGTTGGGCTTGCACCGTGAGCTTGTGTGTTGGGCTAAGATTTAAAATACTACTGTTGGGCTTGCATCACAGGGATAAATTGTGTATTATACATTCGGTTCTATAACTTTCATCATAGGGACGATTAGTTGTTGTTAAGATGTTAAAATTTTGAGGTGATTGAGCTAAATTTGTAGTATTATAATTTAGACCACGGTTTTAATTAAGCTTCATTTATCCGAGATTACTTTGAATTTTGGGATTGATTTTTCGGGTTCATTGGAGATAACTACCGTATTGCTAGTTATCGGGAAACTTCGTTTCAAAAATAAAAATCAATTCTTTATCGTCTACAAGATCCGTAAATTCATTTCACACACTCCTTCTTAATTTATCTTGTTCCACGGTTTCATCCTGATTTTAGTAAAATCCCGCGAAAGATTCTATTTCTCGGTTTAAATCATAGACTTATAAAATCCCGTGTATACTACAACATCATGTCTTACTCTACGACCTGTGATTTGAAGTTCTTAAATTGTATGATGTTGTGGACAACAATGATAATGAATGCTACCTGAGCGATTAAAGATGCTTGAACTAATCAATGAGGATGTGAGATCTTCATGTTGAAGTCTGCAAGAAAGAGAATTGCACTGTTTAGACTCTGAGAATGCCATGCAAAAGGAAAGTAGCATTGAACCTTATCATCTACTTCACTCACCTCTCATGTTACTCACTTTTACCGATAGGAATGGAACGAACATGCAATGCACTTTTCCATCAAGATTTATCCACATTAACGGGAACATTACTATTGAACTTAGAACAATTGGAACAACAAATTGATAAAGAAAAGGTTCAAAAAGAATTGTTCGATCTTTTACAGGTAATCCACAACCAATTTGACCATTCATCAATGGGGAATATTTGAGACTTCGATCAACATGTGACTGGAATTTCTTTCAAGAAACATACCGGAATGGAAATTCAGGAATTCATTGAGACATTTATCCAACTCATGGATAATGAGGAAAAGTACATTGAGGAAGTTTACACTGGATGAAAGCGTGAATGAGTGTCGATGCAATTGAGAGATTGTTGCGATAGTCGGGTAATGTATCTGTTGAAAGGTAGGGTGTTCTTTGAATCAGAATGTCGAGACAACAATTAATGATCTAACCAGCTCTTGATTACTCCTAACACACAAGAAGTAGCAGATCTTCCAGAGAAATGGAATGTATGTCGGGCACAATCAAAGATTGTAGTGTTGAGTTGGGTAAAGCACGGATGTTGGATATTAACACTGAATCTGAGAGGCTCGAGAGATAGATAAGCTTGAAACAACCATGGTTCAAGCTTACTTTTGTTACACATGGTGTGGATGAAGATATCAGACAGAGATAAATGAGCAGTATCATGTGATAAGGTACCTTAACTATTCAACATAGTGCATCTGCTAAAGTACTTATACAAGCTGATCATGATCTTTGAACATGACTTTGATAAATGTTACATGTAGCTGAGGCAGTCTGAGATTAAGTGTTTCAAAACAAAAGATATGGTTGATAAAAAGGTTTTTGATGAACTTTCAAACAAATTCTAAAATCTTAAAAAACATTGCATTTCTCTTGAAATTGAGATATAGAGTAAAGAAGAAAATTTTCAATTTTACAAACCATGTAAAAATCGGAACTTCACGAATTCCGTGAACTTTTAAAATTAACACTTTGAAGGCTCAACAAGACAAAGATTCAACTATCAACAATTTGAAGAAACATATTTCTAATATGCATGTGAAAAGTAATTTGGTTACAAGTAATTCTGATGTTAATACTATTGATAATATTCAAATGAGAAATGATGAATTAGCGGTTTGTGTGGCCAAATTACTAAAGGAAGATGAGTCTTTGAGAAAGCATCACATAGAACTAAGTGACTCTGTCAAAAGAAGCTAGAACTAAGTCAATAGAACAAACAAACTCTTTGATAGCAAAACGTTGATCTCAAAACTCAACTTGAGGGAAAAGAGTTTAAGCTATTGTTGCTTTAAAAATGAGCTCGAGAAAAACAACGAGGGAATAGTGTGAACACTAAGTTTGCAAAACCATCAATCTTGGGGAAACCGGTTATTGACAACCGAATGCGTTTAGATCGAGCGATCAAAATTTTCAAAAGCGCGGTTTGCCACCCAAGTTGATCGCGAAACAAGTTTGACAAAACCAGTCACATCACCTCACTTGCCTAGGAAAATTGATATGAATGACTTGTATAAGAACTCTTATCTAGAAATGGCTAGAAAGAATGCAATGGAATCGCAAAGGCGAATTTTTAGGTGCAAGACCTAGGGTGATTAATTCTTGAGATTTCAAGGCCTCTAGTAGTTCTAAACCATTACCTAGGAACAATAATCTAAATACTAGGGATTGGCTTACATCTAAGAGTAGTTGCGTTTCGATTAAAGCTATTCCATAGCGATCACTTTAAGAAGTCTAGATCTATTTCGAATCCAAACAAAATTTTTTGCTCAAAGTGTAAAAATGTATCTTTAATGCTAATCATGATAAATGTTTCACAAAATCACTGAAAAAAGTAAATGCTCATGCAATGGTACAACCTGTTAAGTCTAGGATTTACACCTAAGTCATCCAGTGCATATGAAGCAAATGAAACCAAAAGCCTCGCCTAGATGGTTACCAACTGCTAAATCTTTGGAAAATAGGAATAAGGATAAGTCTTCCACTATGCATTAGAAGCCTAACAATCCTAGACCTTGCAATAAGTGGATACCATCTGGTAGAATTTTTATGGATCTTTGGACTTAGGTGGATACCTACTGAGGAAAGTTGTTCACCAATGGCAATCTCAATGTTGATAGTGAAACCCCAAAGGGTTTGGATCAATGTCATTAACCAAAATATATGCAATCAAGTTTGTAATATTAGTGCGGGTAGTCCTTTTCGATTTGGATACTTCGATCCTTCAATACATGGACTGACTTAAAGTATGGATAACAAAAGAATTGTATTCTCATAACTCACGGGTTCAAATTACTCAACATTGATATTCAATCGGCTATGACGTCTGTTCACATCAATTCATGCCTCGTTCTTCAACACTATGGCGTCTTCAGATAACACTTCAGGCCCCGTAACTCAAAGAAAGGTGTAATGCGGCGGTCGCTTTATCTAAAAAGAAGAGAAATCTTCATGTGTATGACCATTCTCATCGACATTCCTCATCAACAAGCTTCATGTTTTTCCACGCTCTTTCAACCCTCAAGTGGATCTACGTTCATTGGTGTATATTGTGACAACTCGTACTTTTAGGTCATTTTCAAAACATTACTCATGCTTCACCATTTATCGTTTATCGTAAACTAGGTTTACTGAGTATCAAATCGAGTAACCTTAATGGTTTTGCTGCGAATTCATGAACAATCATCAAGGACATTCCATATAGACTAGGTTTAGTCTACATATCATTAGCATCATTATCATCATATTAGTTCATGCATGGTTTTGCATTTTACATTAAACGTATAATTTCATATTAAATAAACGCTATCGCTTAATTAATTATTATGAACAATTGATCCGATACTTCCAAAAATTATCCTGATATATTTTTATACTTATATTAAGATTATAAAAATAATATTATGAGTTTACCCAGTGTTTTAAATTTATTTTGTATATAAATTGTTATATTTATATAATTACTGACGTTTTCTTAAATACTAAACGATAATTATTATTTCACTCAAATTTTGCAAGAAATGTATTTTTATAATTTTTATGACCTCAATATATTTTATCTTGACCCGTTCAAATTTATTTTTATCTAACGCTACCTTAAATACTCAAATGTGTATACAAGTTACCACTTATCTTCAATTAACTTTACGTAAAATTACATTATACATAATAAAAAAAATGTATTAGTAATGACTAATACCCCCTTGTCGACACAAGGGGTGAGTCATTAACTTGCAAAATATCTTTCACTTATAATGTATTATACTCCTAATACAAACACATACAACTTAATATTCACAAAGTGTAAAAGATCAAAAAGGCTCTCTCTTCCTCTCCTCTTGCTAAAACCGGCCAACCATAGGGATCAAGAGAAGTTCATCCAAAAATTTTCAAGACAAGTTTTATACACTCTAGTTACACTCTTGATTAAGGTTGTGAAATAAAAACTTTGGGTGTTTAGGATAAAACCTTTGTTCATAAACCTAATCAAGTTAACTAGTAAGCATCTCATATCTACTTTCATCCTTCATATTTATTTTATGCTCATTTCATCATATTTGAGAAAACATGCAAGTCTTATGGATGTTTATACCACTTTTCATTGTTTTTAAGAGTTATATATATATTTATGTCATCCTATAATTACTCCTTGGAATATATCACTTTTGGTGATGTCTAGGAACCCATGACACCCTAATAAGGTGTATGGTAGGATTAGAATAGCTTAGGAGTTGTTTTGAATGGGTTAGAATAGGTTTGGCGCGAGAAAAACTCATTTCGACAAGTTTTCTAAAGGGTCTGTCCATATTTTGAAATCTGGAAAATTCGACAGTAGGTAAAAAATTTTGACCTAGATATTTAGAAAATACACTTTAAAAAGCGTGGCGCTTGAGCAGATTAAAAGCGGAGTTATACGAAGAAGTTATGAATTTTTCAAGTTAGGCGACGAAAACAATAAAATTCTGAAATTTCAGCATATTACATCCACTTTTTACGAGTCAAAAATGAGGCTTAGGCGTTATAAATTGTGTCGACTTATCAAAAATATATAAGTTACTTTGATACAAAAAATTGGAGAACTAAACTTGGAGAACAAACATTTGGAGAACTAAAGATTTTGGAGAACAAACATTTGGAGAACTAAAATTTTGGAGAACAAACAATTGGAGAACAAAATTTGGAGAACAAAAATGGAGTACATTTTCTTATAAAAATGATGTCTTCTAGTAAAAGTAAGTTCGCCTAGCCTATTTTCCAAAATGTCTGACCGTTTGTCAAGCGGAGTTGTAATGAATTATATACGGTTACTCAAACTTGGCCGAAAACCACCCTTAAACTATATTTTGGACACAAGTACCATACTTAACCTATATTTTTCTTTATGATCGAGACCTCTAGGATGGAAACTTAAATACTAAAACTTTGAGATAATGATACAAGCTTCCCAAAACCGTTGAGTTCGTTTCCTAACGCTCGGCGTGCACCATTTTACGACTAGCTTTTAGAGGCCGTTTTTGTCACTTTCATGAAAATTTCAACGACATTATTCTTACTGACGAAAAGTTATAATTTTTTAATAAATCACTAAATGATTATCGTCGGATATCATTTCAACGTAAATACATGTGAAGTAATTTAAAATGGTGAAGGCGTTAAAAGATTATTTTTCGACGATAAGTATTATTTTCAAAATTTCACAAGTGGTATAGATATCATACGAATTGCATGCATAACATTACATCATAACTTATCACATATCATATCATTCATAATAGGTCGAAGTTTAGAGATTCACGCTACATTTGATTGTACTTCACTTTTGTCTTCGCATCATTTCACCAAGTGAGTTTTCATAGCCCCGTTGTACATGTTTATACTTATTTTCAAACCTACGGGGGAGAATACATTGCACATCATTTTATTACGATACCAAGTATATCAAATTCATTACATTGCTTAAGTTACCTCATGCCAATTGAATGTCCCCATTATATAACATGAAGCGTTAATTTCATAGAAGCGAGGGTGAGTGGATAGATCTATCGAGGGTGACTCCTCCATCCGGGTTGGTGGATTCCAACGGTTAAGCGGATGCATTTCATTTAATATCATTATTTGAGTTGTTTGGCAAACACTCTATTAGGGCGAACATCATGATCAGTCTAGTTTGATTGTCATGGACTTATAGCAATTATAACATTTTTATGTGGCATGATTGTCATACATGGTCTATACTTGTGTAGTCGTATAAAACATTTTCATAAACCTATGATTTCTCACCAACATTATTGTTGACCGTTTTAGCAATGTATTTTCAGGTAACTAAGACATTCGCATCATGGCACGAATAAAGAACCCTCATAGAGTCGCGGCGACGACGCGTCTCATTGTATATTATGGTTTTTTTCAAAACATCGTTTGACTTGTAATGAATATTTCCATAAACTTTATCAACTTTTGGGACCTATCTTGTAACTCTTAATGTTTTAAATAAATATCAAGCGATGTGTTTCTAAAAGCGACACTTTAGGTCGTTCAATATAAGCTGTGATTGTGATGCTATGACAGTCAATCCCAGAATTCCATTCCGCAAAGCAGGTAATTTGGGGGTGTGACAGTTGGCATCGAGCTTGAGTTATAGAGAACTAGGTTGCATCATTGACCCTAGACTATAACTACATCATCATAGCATCTCATCATTTCATCATGAGTGCATATTCACTTTACATGCGCATTCATATACATTTTATTCGAGTTATTTACTTTTATTTTACATCGGTTGTCACGAGAGATGTCTTGATTCGACACTATTCCTATATCATCTGACACGAACATGGAGGATGTCTCATCCGACACCAACATGAACGATGCCTTATCACACACCACTGTAGTTTTATCTTCTATAGGCTCTACCGGATCTACCACTTATAGTGACGACACCGAAGAACCCTTTGAGGAGGCGAAGTCGCACCTACCCACACTGTTAGCCCTACACATGGCCCGATTCACCCACCATCACCACTATTATCATCATCATCTTCATTATACTACCTTAGGGATCCTATACCTACATTGGACTTGCCGCTAAAAAGCGTGCCGTTTTGACATCCTGCATCACCCTCTGAGGCCGAACCACCACTGTTAGGTTCGGGATAGGTGAAGCTCAAAGGTCTGCTTTGCTAGACGACCTTCCATTGTCGACATTAGGGGCGTATAGATAGCCAACGGTTGGATAGATAGGATGTTAGGACGGTTAGGAGGAACTGTCATTGGATCGAGTGGAGACCATTGAGGAGGAGGTTAAAGGCCTCGTGATAGGTAGGGTTTGATTGATATGTCTCACCGAGGTTTAGAATCTAGACAGTTAGAGAGCAGGGAGCATATTTTTGAGTTGAGGCGAGATGCTGAGTTATATGATAGAGCCGAGATGGCACAGGGGCGAACTTCAGCGTCGGGCTCGAGGAGTTGGCATTAGCTTCGTGAGAGCATGGTTACATGTACAGAGGTCGATTAGCGAGTTGAGGGGTTTGGTTGCTAGTTTGACTACGGGTTGAGATCTGGGATCGAAAGTTGGAGCACCAGGAGGTGCCTAGTGTAGACTTTTATCATGTATAGTTTTTATTACTATTATCCTAGTCACAAGGTGTGTGACATAGTTTAAAGAACTTGTTGTCTTTTGGTTGTTGTACAAACAAAAATATCAAGTGTTGACTCTACTATGTAGGAATGGTTTTACTATCTATGATATCGGTCCATGTAGGCCGAAATTTTCATGTATATTATCCACGTGTGTTGTGATTATATTTGTGATATTTCGTGGTTGTTCCATTGTGATTTCATTTATATTGTGCATGTTGTGGTTGTGGATATATATGTGTAATGTTTGTTTCTACTTGCGAGTTCTCATAATTGTTTCATCTTATGGTTTTGAAGAGTAATGGCACCAAAGAAAGCCACACCTGATTGACTCAGCGCTAAGTATGTGAACGATAGCATAGCCAATGCATTAAATTGGACTGAAAGAGCATCGGTGGCTGCTGGCTGAGGCTTGCTGACTACTTCGAGGCCGCTAGACTTCTTCTGCTTTGTAGGTATTGCGGGAGGGTCCGGGGTTAGAAGTTGTACGTTTAAGGATTTTAAAAGTGGAGATCCCACTAAGTTCAAGATCTTGAAGGGGCGCCATGGTTAGATGGTTCGAGAAAATGGAGTCCGTGTTTCTGTTATGTAATTGCCCGGAAGATAGCAAGGTTAAGTTTGCTACAAGTACACTACTTGATGGGGCAATGTCGTGGTGGAATTCGTATGCTCAACCAATGGGAATGGAAAATGCTTACAAGCTCACAAGGAGCAATTCAAAAGTTGCTATGAAGAAGTATTGTCCGCGTCTGGGAGGTGAAAAAGTTGGAGACCGAATTCTATGAACTGGTAACTATTGGGTATGACATTGATACTTACATTTGAAGGTTTCAAGAATTGGCCGCGTTATGCCCATCTATGGTTTGGATAATGAGAAGCTCTGGAGGCTTTCATTGGAGGACTTCCCAGGTTATTCAAGGAGACGTGATTTCTTTTGATCCGCAAACGATTGAGGAATCTATTCGAGTGTCTCAAAAGCTTATGGCACAAGTAGTAAAGAGAAGCAACATCGCCAACATCAACCGAAACAACAACAATACCAACAACCGCTCCAATTACAACAATAACCGAAACAATTACACCAACTATAACAACAATAACAACAACAAACGAAATTGGGACAACAACAGAGGTGGAAATGTCACTCAACAACCACCTAAGAGACAAGAGGTTGCAAAGGCCTATGTTTGCAGGCCCAAAGCGGATAAAAAGGGGTACACGGGATTTTGCCTAAGTGTGAGATGTGTTTGAGTCATCACAAGGCCGGGACGTTGTCCGATCCATGCGGGAATTGTAAGAAAGTGTCATCAAACTAGGGAATGCAAGATGCCACTACGGGGAAAATCGAAACAACAAGTGACATGTTTTGGTTGTGGAGAAAGGGGACACTACAAGGTGAGTGTCCAAGGGAAGGAACCAAGGGAACAAGAATCAAGGTGGAATGGCACAAGGAAGAGCCTATGTCATGGGAGGTGGAGAAGCTAGGGAGGACCCGAATGTTGTCACGGTACGTTCCTTATCAATAATCGTTATGCATCAGTTTTATTTGATTCGGGAGCGATAAAGTTTTGTGTCCACTACATTTGCACCTTTACTCAATATCAAACCAACCACATTAGACACATCATACAACATTGAATTAGCTAATGGTAACTTAATTAGCACCGACACCATTGTCCGTGGTTGTACACTCAATTTTCTAAATCATCCCTTCAATATAGACCTTATGCCGTAGAACTTGGTAGTTTCGGCGTCATCATCGGCATGGATTGGTTATCCAAACATCGTGCAAGAATCATTTGTGATGAAAAGTTGTTCATCTTCCTTATAACGTGCGAAACTTTGATCATTCGTGGGAGCGAAGTGGAACTAGACTCAGTATTATATCATGCATCAAAACGGAGAAGTACATAAAGAAAGGTTGTTTTGCTTTCTTAGCACATATAACCGAGAGAAAGTGGAGGAGAAGCGACTTGAGGATGTACCGATTGCTCGAGAATTTCACGAAGTCTTTCCGAAGACTTACCAGGACTTCCACCGCACGTCAAGTAGAATTTCATATTGACTTAGTGCCCAAACGCACTTGCGCGAGCACCTTACCGTCTAGCACCATCAGAAATGCAAGAGTTGTCTAATCGGTTGCAAGAACTTTTAGACAAAGGATTCATTAGGCCAAGTTCCTCGGCTTGGGGAGCACCGGTCTTGTTTGTGAAGAAGAAAGATGGATCCTTGAGATGTGTATAGATTATAGAGAGTGAACAAGTTAGCGGTGAAGAATCGTTACCCACTCCCGAGAATCGACGACTTGTTCGATCGGTTGCAAGGCTCTAGTATCTACTCAAAGATTGGCCTAAGGTCGAGGTTATCATCAACTTAGAGTTCGGGAGGAGGATATCTCGAAAACGGCGTTTAGAACACGTTATGGACATTATGAGTTTCAAGTAATGCCGTTTGGATTAACTAATGCATCTGCAGTATTCATGGATCTCATGAATAGGGTATGTAAACCGTATTTGGACAAGTTTGTTATAGTGTTTATCGACGACATATTGATTTACTCAAAGAGCAAAGAAGAGCACGAAGGGCATTTAAGAACGATTTTAGGACTACTCAAGAATGAGAAGTTGTATGCCAAATTTTCAAAGTGTGATTTTTGGAACCGTAAAGTACAATTTCTTGGTCATGTCATTGATAGTCGAGGATTACAAGTTGATCCTGCAAAGATTGAAGCCGTAAAAGATTGGGCTACTCCAACAAATCCTACAGAAATCCGACAATTTCTAGGACTTGCCGGGTATTACCGAAGATTCATCGAAGGTTTTTCAAAGATAGCTAAAGCTTTGACCAAGTTGACACAAAAACAAGAATGCGAATGGGGAAAGAAACAAGAAGCTGCTTTTAGGTTGTTGAAGCAAAAGCTTTGCGGTCGCCAATTTTGGCACTACCGAAGGAATTGAGAACCGTAGTATCTGCGATGCTTCACATAAAGGGCTTGGAGCATTTTAATGCAAAGCGAGAAGGTGATAGCGTTATGCTTCCGACAACTTAAGGTCTATGAGAAGAATTACACCACTCATGATCTTGAGTTGGGGGCCGTAGTTTTGCACTCAAGATTTGGAGACACTACCTTTACGGTACAAAGTGCACAGTGTTTACGGACCACAAGAGTTTACAATATGTTCTTGATCAGAAGGAACTTAACATGAGGCAACGTCGTTGGTTGGAATTACTCAGCGATTATGATTGTGAAATCAAGTATCACCTGGGAAAAGCCAATGTTGTGGCTGATGCTCTTAGCCGGAAAGAAAGACCCAAACCTTTAAGAGTTCGATCATTAGGAATGACGATCAGTTCACCTTTACCATCAAAAATACTTGAGGCCGGATCGAGGCACTCAAGGAGGAAAACCGACCAAGTGAAAAGCTTTATGGTATGCCCGAGAATGCAAATGGCTTTGTAAAGAGAGCATATGGAGTATTATGCTTCAAGGATAGAATGTGGGTACCATTTTATGGCGGGATACGAGAATTGATTATGCATGAGTCGCATAAGTCAAAGTATTCTATTCACCCGGTCGATAAGATGTATCGGGATCTCAAGAAACTTTATTGGTGGCCGAACATGAAAGCGGAAATTGCCACGTACGTTAGCAAATGCCTTACTTGCTCTAAGGTAAAAGTCGAATATCGAAACCTTCAGGTTACTCCAACAACCAGACATTCCCCAATGGAAATGGGAACGCATTACGATGGACTTTGTCACGAAACTTCCTAAGACATCGGGAGGTTATGATGCTATATGGGTAATCGTCGATCGTCTTACCAAATCAGCCCATTTCATACCAATTAGAGATACTTATTCCATGGAACAACTTACTAGACTTTATGTCAAGGAAATAGTCTCAAGGCATGGAGCACCAATTTCCATCATTTCAGCGACCGAGATAGTCGATTCACTTCAAACTTCTAAAAATCATTACAAGATTCATTTGGAACCAAATTAGAGATGAGCACAGCATATCATCCACAAACCGATGGTCAAAGTGAAAGGACAATTCAAACATTAGAAGATATGCTTAGGCAATGTGTGATTGATTTTGGAAATGGTTGGGCTAATCATTTGCCATTGATCGAATTCTCGTACAACAATAGTTATCACACCGGTATAAAAGCGGCACCATTTGAAGCACTCTATGGTCGAAAATGTTCCGATCACTGTTTGTTGGGCGAGGTTGGAGACGCACAACTCAGGTCGAGAAATGGTACGGAAACAACGAAAAGATAGTCCAAATCCGAGATAGACTTCGAAGCGCCGGTCGCGAGAAAAGTTACTGCGAGATGTTAGAGCGCAAACCATTAGAATCTAAAGTTGGCGACAAAGTGATGTTGAAAGTATCGCCTTGGAAAGGCGTGGTACGATTTGGAAGACGCGGGAAGTTGAACCCGAGGTACATTGGGCCATTCAAAATTTTGGCGAGTCGGCCCGTAGCTTATCGACTTGAGCTTCCATTGGAACTTAGTCACGTACACAACACGTTTCCGTTTCAAACACGAAGAAATGTCTTTCGGATGAATCACTCGTTATTCCATTGGAAGAAATTCAACTCGACGATAAACTCAATTTCGTGGAGGAACATGTAGAAATTATGGACCGCGAGGTCAAGCAGGTTGAAACAGTCGTATTCCTATCTGTGAAGGTTCGTTGGAATTCTCGAAGAGGTCCCGAGTTTACTTGGAACGGGAAGACCAGATCGCCTCAAATATCCTCATCTTTTCACCGACAACAGTAGGACCCAACAAGGTGAATTGAGGGGATGAATTCCTTTTTGGATGGGCAAATGTGACAACTCGTATTTTCAGGTCATTTTTCAAAACATTACTCATGCTTCACCATTTATCATTTATCGTAAACTAGGTTTACAGTATCAAATTCAGCGTAACCTTAATGGTTTATCTGTGAATTCATGAACAATCATCAAGGACATTCCATATAGACTAGGTTTAGTCTACATATCATTAGCATCATTATCATCATATTAGTTCATGCATGGTTTTGCATTTTACATTAAGCGTATAATTTCATATTAAATAAACGCTATCGCGTAATTAATTATTTTGAACAATTGATCCGATTACTTCAAAAATTATCGAATATATTTTTATACTTACCTTAAGTTTATAAAAATAATATTATGAGTTTACCCGGTGTTTTAAATTTATTTTGTATATAAATTGTTATATTTATATAATTCGACGTTTTTCTTAAAAATTACACGATAATTATTATTTCATTCAAATTTTGCAAGAAATGTATTTTTATAATTTTATGACCTCAATATATTTTATCTTGACCCGTTAAAATTTATTTTTTATCTAACGCTACCTTAAATACTCAAATGTGTATACAAGTTACCACTTATCTTCAATTAACTTACATATAACTACACTTATAACATAATAAAAAAAATTGTATTAAAGTACATGACTAATACCACCTTGTCGACACAAGGGGTGAGTCATTGAGTTTACTTGCAAAATATCTTTCACTATGTATAATTGTATTATACTCCTACAAACACATTACAACTTATCACATATTCAAACAGTGTAAAAGATCAAAAAGGCTCTTTTCCTCTTCCTCTCCTCTTGCTAAAACCGGCCAACCACAAGGATCCAAGAGAAGGATCATCCATAAATTTTCAAGACAAGTTTTTACACTCTAGTTACACTCTTGATTAAGGTTGTGAAATAAAAACCTTGGGTGTTTAGGATAAAATCCTTTGTTCTCTTAAACCTCATCAAGTTAACTAGTAAGCATCTCATATCTATTTTCATCATCATTCATATTTATTTTTATGTCATTTCATCATATTTGAGAAAACATGCAAGTCTTATGGATGTTTATACCACTTTTCATTGTTTTTAAGAGTTATATATATATTTATGTCATCCTATAATTACTCCTTGGAATAAATCACTTTTGGTGATGTCTAGGAACCCATGACACCCTAAGAAGGTGTATGGTAGGATTAGAATAGCTTAGGAATTGTTTTGAATTGGGTTAGAATAGGTTTTGAGAAAAACTCATTTTGACAAGTTTTCTAAAGGGTCTGTCATTATTTTCGAAATCTGGAAAATTCGACAGTAGGTAAAAAAATTTTGGCCTAGATATTTAGAAAATACACTTTAAAAGCAAAACGTGGCGCTTGAGCGGATTAAAACGGAGTTATAACGAAGAAGTTATGAATTTTTCAAGTTGGCGACGAAAACTATAAAATTTTCTGGAAATTTCAGCATGTTATGTTTACATCCACTTTGTACGAGTCAAAAATGAGAACTTAGGCGTTATAAATTATGTCGACTTATCGAAAAATATATAAGTATACTTTGATACAAAGCTATTTGGAGAACCTATAAAACGAGAAAACGGATTTGGAGAACTTAAATTAGAACAAACATTTAGAACTAAAGATTGTCGTGGAGAACAAACATTTGGAGAACTAATAATTTTGGAGAACAAACTATTTGGAGAATTTCTAATAGACAAGTTTTACGGCAGAACAAGTGACCATGTTGAGAACTAAAATTGTTTTAGAACAAACAATGGAGAACAAAATTTGGAGAAACTAAAATGGAGTACATTTTCTTATAAAAAGTGATGTCTTCTAGTAAAAGTAAGTTCGCCAAGTATATTTATCAAAATGTCCGACCGTTTGATTAGCGGAGTTGTAATGAATTATATACTGGTTACTCAAACTTTGCCGAAAACCATCCTTTAAACTATATTTTGGGACACAAGTACCATACTTAACCTATTATTTTCTTTATGATTCGAGACCTCTAGGATTAAATCTTAAATACTAAAACTTTGAGATAATGATACAAGCTTCCCAAAACCGTTGAGTTCGTTTCCTAATGCTTCGGCGTGCACCATTTTACGACTAGCGTTTTGAGGCCGTTTAGTCACTTTCATGAAAATTTCAACGACATTATTTTAAGACGAAAAGTTATAATTTCATAATAAATCACTAAATGATTATCGTCGGATATCATTTCAACGTAAATACATGTGGAGTAATTTAAAATGGTCAAGACGTTAAAAGATTATTTTTCGACGAAAAGTATTATTTTCAAAAAGTTCACAAGTGGTATAGATATCATCTGAATTGCATGCATAACATTACATCATAACTTATCACGTATCATATCATTCATAATAGGTCAAGGTTTTGAGATTCACGCTACATTTCGGTGTACTCACTTTTGTCTTCGCATCAATTCTTCAAGTGAGTTTTCATAGCCCGTTGTATACATGTTTATACTTATTTTCAAACCTACGGGGAGAATACATTGCACATCATTTTTATTACGATACCAAGTATATCAAATTCATTACATTGCTTAAGTTACCTCATGCCAATTGAATGTCCCCATTATATAACATGAACCGTTAATTTCATAGAAGCGAGGGTGAGTGGATAGATCTATCGAGGGTGACTCCTCCATCCGGGTTGGTGGATTCCAAGTGGTTAAACGGATGCATTTCATTTAATATCATTATTTGAGTTGTTTGGCAAACACTCTGTTGGGCGAACATCATGATCAGTCTAGTTTCGGTGTCATGGACTTATAGCAATTGTAACATTTTTATGTGGCATGATTTTCATACATGGTCTATACTTGTGTAGTTGTATAAAACATTTTCATAAACCTATGATTTCTCACCAACATTATTGTTGACCGTTTTAGCAATGTATTTTCAGGTAACTAGACATTCGCGTCATGGCACGAATAAGGAACCCTCATAGAGTCGCGGCGTGGCGGCGTCTCATTGTATATTATGTTTTTCTTTTCAAAACATCGTTTGGACTTGTAATAAACTTATATTTCCGAAAACTTTATCAACTTTTGGGACCTATCTTGTAACTCTGAATGTTTTAAATAAATATCAAACGATGTGTTTCTAAAACGACACTTTAGGTCGTTCAATATAACTGTGATTGTGATGCTATGACAGTCAATCCCCAGGAATTCCATTCCGCTGCAAAACAGGTAATTTGGGGGTGTGACAAAAGTCGTCATGGACCCAGTGACGCATGCACTAAACCTTCTTAACCACTCAAGTTTCTCTCAGCGAAAACTTGTTTCATTCTCCAGAGGAACCCTCGTAAACTATGGCTTTCTCTTGAACCGAGTTGGTATTGAAGAGGAGACCTCTCCTAGTCCATCCGCTCGGAAACCAAAATGCACAAATTGAGTCTAGAGCCACGAGATTCATCAAAAGATCTCTTAGGTACACTTGACATTCAACAATAAGAATTTCAGTGGTACATTATCGAGTCCTTCACAGATCTTAGCAATCTGTGAGAACATTTATGAGAGGTTCACATTTGTGATCCTCGGTGATTGAATGGAAACTCCCGGGGTCAACATCAACGAATACGGCGACAATTCGGCAACTCCCCGGATTGCGCTTAGTGGTCTCAAACGGTCTGATGGAGGTGATGCTTGGTGTACCTCACCGACTCATCTGGTTCAATCGTAGAAGTGTACCGGTACATCGTGTTATCTCACTTGTGGGACTCGATCCGAAAAGCGGCCTTTGAAAGAATTAGAGTTGTGTTTTCACACTATGTTTTAACACTCTCAAGTTCAAACTTGTAAGTGCCGGAATCCGCTTATTTCTAACCTTTTTTTATGTTTTCTTCTTATGGAAGCTCAGGAATGATCGTGCATGATCTTCTCATGCTCACGCTATAAATCAACATCATCACTAATGGAAGTTCTATCCAAAAGCAACACATTGTCAGAATGATTCTTCGTCGGTTTCTAAATAAAAGAATCTACAAAGTTAAAGACTTAAAGAACTTCATCAGATCTCGAATTCCAACGTCAAAAGAGCATGTGAGCATGTTGAAGAATGACGTGGAGACACTTGGCAGACACGAGGCGAATTGAAGTTATAACAACATACTATCACTTTCATCACAAAGAACAAAGTTAAAGATGACGTTCAAAGCATGCTGTTCAAAGAAAACTATCTCGCTACGGGAGATGGTTGAATCAAGGCAATTCTTCTCAAAGAAAAGAAGAATGTCAGAAGACGTCAAAAGCTACTATTACATCAACGCCTTCACCGTTTTTTCATCACCAACACTTGAGGGGAGATTGTTGGAATCACTCCTAAACCTTTATTCAAGTGTTAGTTACTCATATGTAATAGGTAGCTTATTATGGCCTTTATGTTTGTTTAAGGTCTAGCTTATGTAGAAGGACCATAAGCTTAGGCCCATGTCCAATAAGGAAAAGGGAAGGAGTGGGAGTGTTGCCATAGCTCCTTGCCAATAAATACTCTTGTATAACCCTCACTTGAGGGTTGGTTGTTCAATTTATCTTTCTTTCACATACTTACGCATAACCGGTCATAGTCTTAACGTGTGTGTGGGTTTGGTTTATTGTTCAATCACCTCTCTATCTTTCTAGTAAGCTTGTGTTGTAAATCTAGTGACCTAACAATACCTGATCTACAGGCCGTCAGGAGGTCGTGTAGTCTTGTAACTATAAATACCCTTCGGAGTTGACATCCGGAAATGGGTGTGGCTTGGAATCTAACCTTTCATTTTTATTGAACCAACTCTCTACCAAGAACACCATCTCTCTACTTTCTCTCTCTAAAATTTCTAACATGTATTTCCATCATCCAAGACCACCCGAATCATCATAACACAATAATATTACGATCCTACAATTGGTACCAGAGCCATGGTTATTGTGTTGTGTTGATTCTTTGTGGTTTTGATTCTTGTAAAAAACTGTTTTTGTACTTTATGATGGTCGGAAAAAAAATTTTGAGTATACTTGTGGTTAACAGTTTTGCTACAATGGTTTTAATATCCTTTTTTGGTCAAAAGTGTCATGTGGTATATCAATAAATATTTGTCTTGTGTCAAGTTTTTGTCCAAGTCATGTTCTTTATTAAGTTTTGTATGACGTTTTTACCAAAAGCTGGATATATTTGTGGTCTTGATGTGGTGATAAAATGGTCAAACTGGGTCAAAACAGTCATATGTAGCAGTCTTTGTCACGTTTTCTGGGTTTCTTTGAATATGATCGGAAAATGGTCGGAAAACTCGCTGGAATATCATGTTAGCAACTTGTCTAAAGTGTCCAGATGCAATGTACCTGAAATAGCTACTTGTCCTTTAT
>OU343221.1:287840882-287985169 GCA_910596185.1 Chrysanthemum makinoi
CTGTGTTGTCTTCTTTGAGACGTTCCGGTTTGAGAACAGCTGCGAAACCCTGTCAAGGAGATTCTTCGGAATTATATCTGATCATAGGCAGTACTTGTACTGATCAACGGGGAACCGTGGGCCGTGTACCTCAATTCAACGAAAGTGATCAAAGACACTTTCATATGTTTTATTTCTAACTGTTGTTTGCAGGTACATTTGGACAGTTGTAGCTGATCAGAATTGAGACGTCAATCCAAAGCCGCTTGCTCACAGCATCCACACTTAATTAAAGAAATCATGACAAGTGCCTATCTACATAACCTGGCTCAGATATTTTTATACTATGCTTCTGCTACGTTGCTGCAAATATCTTGAACCAGTAAAAGCTTCTGCTACTCTGATGAAAAGATGTCATGATCCAGAAAGTGTGAGCATGTCGGTCCAAAAGTCACAACATCACATGATGGCAACACAACAAAGGGTGATCCAGAGATTTACTGTGGCTGATGATCTCAAAGAAAGCTCGAAGATCATCAAAGATGTGGATCAGTTGAAAGGACTCCACTAAAGTACAAAGTAATCTGACTTTGAAGAATCACTGCTAAAGCACAAAGATGCGGAAATTGAAGAATAAAAGTCTACAAGCTCAAGACTGAAGATAAAATAGAATGCTAGGATTCAAAATGTAAAACATGGGGTGACCTCCCTTAGGGGGAGATTGTTAGGAATTAGAAATTCCATAGTGAAGTGTCGGTCACCCCAAATATAATCTAGCATAAGTTAGCTCGTAGACATATCGTTATTTACTAGTTTATTAGTTAGTCATTAGCTTAGTTTAGCTTAGAGTAACACCGTGGAGGAAGGACGGTCTTTACCCACTGTATGCCTGATCCACAGTCCGAAGGATGACGTTTAGTATGTAACTATAAATACCCTCTACCTCCCAAGGTAGAGGGTTGGACCTTTCATTCTAATCTAACCTTTTCTCTTTTGTTTACTTTCTCTCTCTAGAAAGGCTCCTATTCTACTTTCTCTCTCTAAAACCTCTAAACTATACACCCCTTATTGTGATTGTGTATGTGTTTATGAAATCCAATATGTTACATGTGAGCAGTCTGAATGGTATTCCCTTGTATGTACAACTTATTTTCAAGCTTGTTTTTCAAAGTTTTTAGATTAGAAAAGTCATTCAAAAGTTTTGATTCCTTAGCATTAAATTATTGTTTAAGCACTTTAACATTATCTTGAAGCTCTTGCTTTTGCTTAATTTTTTAGAAAGCTTTTTTTGTAAGGAGTTTAACTCTTGTTTTAACACTTCTTCTCTAAAATTACTTTTTCCAATAATTGTACGCATTTGGTCATCCATTTCCTGCTCACGGGTAGTTAACTCAAACTTAGCACGTTGTTCATAAATGGCAACTTGTTCTTTATAGGCATTCAGTTCAGAGATAACAAAATCATCAGGGGCACATGCAGTGTATTTGTTAGGATTTAAAAAATCCATAGTAAAGTGTCGGTCACCCCAGCTATAGACTAGCACAAGTTAGCTCGTAGACATATCGTTATTCTTGTTTATTAGTATAGTTATTAGCTTAGTGCAACACCGTGGAGGACGGACAGGTCTTTACCCAATGTATGCCTGATCCACAGCCCGTAGGTGGCGTTATATGTAAGAACTATAAATAGCCCTCTCCTCATGTGGAGAGGGTTGGTGCTTTCATTTTTTCTAATCATACAACTTCCTTTTCTCTCATCTCTTTCTCTCTCTAGAAAGTATCCCACCCATCTCTCTCTAAAATCTTCTTGGTTGATTCAATCCTCATACACATTGTTTGATTAAAACAATAACCAATATCCTACAAATGGTATCAAGAGCCATGGTTTGATCTTAGATATCTTGTGTGCTTGAATCTTTATGTGGTTATTGTTGTTTTCATTTGGTTCGAATCTTTATTTGTGCTTGCACCAAGTTCGAATTTCATTTGGTTAAATATGTTAAAGATTTGTAATTTCATGTTTACGAGGGGTAGATTAGTATAGTTTGATGTTTAGTTAAGTTTTATCATAAGTTTCGGGGCTGTTTTTGGTAATTTTCGAGCAATACTTTTTGACCGGATTCTTGGCTGCTACTTGTGTTCATCATAGCGACTTGATTCTTTAAAAACAGGTAGCGACTTGTGTTTAAAAAATCTAGCGACTTGGGTTTTGTATTAACAAAACCTAGCGACTTGTGTTTTTTTAGATAGCGACTTGTCCTTTTCTAGTAATAGCGACTTATGTCTTCTTGTTCTAGCGACTTGTACCGTTACAAGCGACTTGTGTATTGACCAAGTTGTGATTTATCTAAAATCCAGAAACGAACCTATCCTAAACTAATACATCCTCTCGTTAATCTAAACTGAAAAAAAAACGCAAAAAAGTAACAATCGATCTCAGTCCATCTTGTGCTATGCAAGATTCGTCCAAAGTTTATAGCAACAAGAGATACACATCATAGATCTTATCGAAGCTTACCTTCTCTTTAATATCCGAAAACCATTAAAGAAAGAACAAAAACTTCAGTCTTTATCCTTTCTTCCTTTCGATCTAACTAGAACAAAAACGAAATTCAAACAAATCAAACCTACCGTAGATCATTTCTCAAAACGATCTTGAAGTTTTGTTGCTACTGACATTCATCAAAGCAAATACGAGGAACGAGGTTAAAAGAAAAACAAGGATGACTGCGTTTTAATTGGTTTGAGATATTAAGGATAGTGAAACTTTTAGTGGCTGCGTTTTTATTGAAAGGGATTTTAGGATTAGAGTTGCTGCGTTTATTTTGGTGTAGGTTGAGAGTAATATTGTGACTGCGTTTAAAGTATTGTGATTAGGGTTAAATGATTAGGGTGGTGTGAGGCTTAGTGTCCTTTTATAACCGAAAGTTTAGGGTGTTAAGTTTTTTTATTGGATCATCGTTGGGCTTGCACCGTGAGCTTGTGTGTTGGGCTAAGATTTAAAATACTACTGTTGGGCTTGCATCACAGGGATAAATTGTGTATTATACATTCGGTTCTATAACTTTCATCATAGGGACGATTAGTTGTTGTTAAGATGTTAAAATTTTGGTCGGTGATTGAGCTAAATTTGTAGTATTATAATTTAGACCACGGTTTTAATTAAGCTTTATTCATCCGAGATTACTTTGAATTTTGGGATTGATTTTTCAGGTTCATTGGATATAACTACCGTGCTAGTTATCGGAAAACTCGTTTCGAAAACAAAAAATCAATTCTTTATCGTCTACAAGATCCATAAATTCATTTCACACAATCCTTCTCTATTTATCTTGTCCCACAATTTCGTCTTGATTTTAGTAAAATCCCGCGAAAGAATCTATTTCTCGGTTTAAATCATAGACTTATAAAATCCCGTGTATACTACAACATCATGTCTTACTCTACTGACCCTGTGATTTCAGAAGTGCTTAAATTGTATGATGTTGTGGACAACAATGATAATGAATGCTACACTGAACGATTAAAGATGCTTGAACTAATAAATGAGGATGTGAGATCTTCGTGTTCAGAGTCTGAAGAAAGAGAATTGCACCTGTTTAGACTACAGAATGCCATGCAAAAGGAAAGTAGCATTGAACCTTATCATCTACTTCACTCACCTCTCATGTTACTCACACCGATAGGAATGGAACGAACATGCAATGCACTTTTCCATCAAGATTTATCCACATTAACGGGAACATTACTATTGAACTTAGAACAACTGGAACAACAAATTGATAAAGAAAAGGTTCAAAAGAATTGTTCAGTCTTTGCACTTCGGTAATCCACAACCAATTTTGAGCCATTCATCAATGGGGAATATTCAGCAGACTTCGATCAACATGTGACTGGAATTTCTTTCAAGAAACATACCGGAATGGAAATTCAGGAATACATTGAGACATTTATCCAACTCATGGAAAATGTGGAAAAGTACATTGAAGAAGCTGCACAAAAGGATGAAAACGTGAATGAGTGTCAGGTGCAATTGAGAGATTGTTGCGATGAGTCGGGTAATGTATCTGTTGAAAGGTCGGGTGTTGCTGAATGCAGAATGTTAGAGACAACAATTAATGATCTAACCAGCTCTTCAGTTACTCCTAACACACAAGAAGTAGATCTTTGAAATCAGAAATGGGAATGTATGTCGGGCACAATCAAAAGATTTTAGTGTTGAGTTGGGTAAAGCACCAGATGTTGGATATTGACACTGAATACAGAGGCTCAGAGATAGATAATCTTGAAACAACCAGTAGTTCAGCTACTTTTGTTACACATGGTGTGGATGAAGATATCAGACAGATAAATGAACAGGTATCATGTGATAAGGTACCCTTAACTATTCAACATAGTGCATCTGCTAAAGTACTTATACAAACTGATCATGATCTTTGAACATGACTTTGATAAATGTTCTGTAACTGAGGCCGAGTCCGAGATTAAGTGTTTCAAAACAAAAGATATGGTTGATAAAAAGGTTTTTGATGAACTTTCAAACAAATTCTCAAATCTAGAAAAACATTGCATTTCTCTTGAAATTGAGATACAGAGTAAAGAAGAAAATTTTCAATTTTACAAACCATGTAAAAATCCGGAACTTCCTGAATTCCGTGAACTTTTTGAAATTAACACTTTGAAGGCTCAGCTTCAAGACAAAGATTCAACTATCAACAATTTGAAGAAACATATTTCTAATATGCATGTGAAAATTAATTTGGTTACAAGTAATTCTGATGTTAATACTATTGATAATATTCAAATGAGAAATGATGAATTAGCGGTTTGTGTGGCCAAATTACTAAAGGAAGATGAGTCTTTGAGAAAGCATCACATAGAACTAAGTGACTCTGTCAAAGAAGCTAGAACTAAGTCAATAGAACAAACAAACTCTTTGATAGCAAAAATTGATGATCTCAAAACTCAACTTCAGGAAAAGAGTTTCGCTATTGTTGCTTTAAAAAATGAGCTCAGAAAAACAACAGGGAATAGTGTGAACACTAAGTTTGCAAAACCATCAATCTTGGGGAAACCAGTTATTAGACAACCGAATCGTTTAGATCGAGCGATCAAAATTTTCAAAAACGCGGTTTGCCACCCAAGTTGATGCGAAACAAGTTTTGACAAAACCAGTCACTTCACCTCATTTGCCTAGCAAAAATTGATATGAATGACTTGTATAAGAACTCTTATCTAGAAATGGCTAGAAAGAATGCCTGAGAATCGCAAAGACGAAATTTTAGGTGCAAGACCTAGGGTGATTAATTCTTCGAGATTTCAAGGCACTGCTAGTAGTTCTAAACCATTACCTAGGAACAATAATCTAAATACTAGGGATTGGCTTACATCTAAGAGTAGTTGCGTTTCGATTAAAGCTATTCCCATAGCAGATCACTTTAAGAAGTCTAGATCTATTTCTGAATCCAAACAAGCTGTTTGCTCAAAGTGTCTGAAATGTATCTTTAATGCTAATCATGATAAATGTTTCACAAAATCACTGAAAAAAGTAAATGCTCATGCAATGGTACAACCTGTTAAGTCTAGGATTTACACTAAGTCATCCACAGTGCATATGAAGCAAATGAAACCAAAAGCTTCGCCTAGATGGTTACCAACTGCTAAATCTTTGGAAAATAGGAATAAGGATAAGTCTTCCACTATGCATTAGAAGCCTAACAATCCTAGACCTTGCAATAAGTGGATACCATCTGGTAGAATTTTTATGGATCTTTGGACTTAGGTGGATACCTACAGGAAAGTTGTTCACCAATGGCAATCTCAATGTTGACCGTGAAACCCCAAAGGGTTTGGATACTGATGTCATTAACCAAAATATATGCAATCAAGTTTGTAATATTAGTGCAGGTAGTCCTTACTCAGTTTCAGATACTTCGATCCTTCAATACATGGACTGACTTAAAGTATGGATAACAAAAGAATTGTATTCTCATAACTCACGGGTTCAAATTACTCAACATTGATATTCAATCGGCTATGACGTCTGTTCACATCAATTCATGCCTCGTTCTTCAACACTATGGCGTCTTCAGATAACACTTCAGGCCCCGTAACTCAAAGAAAAGAAAGGTGTACGCTTCAGTGCGCTTTATCTAAAAAAGAGGAGAAATCTTCATGTGTATGACCATTCTCATCGACATTCCTCATCAACAAGCTTCATGTTTTTCCACGCTCTTTCAACCCTCAAGTGGATCTACGTTCATTGGTGTATATTGTGACAACTCGTACTTTCAGGTCATTTTTCAAAACATTACTCATGCTTCACCATTTATCGTTTATCGTAAACTAGGTTTACGAGTATCAAATTCGAGTAACCTTAATGGTTTAGCTGCGAATTCATGAACAATAATCAAGGACATTCCATATAGACTAGGTTTAGTCTACATATCATTAGCATCATTATCATCATATTAGTTCATGCATGGTTTTGCATTTTACATTAAACGTATAATTTCATATTAAATAAACGCTATCGCTTAATTAATTATTATGAACAATTGATCCGATACTTCCAAAAATTATCCCGATATATTTTTATACTTATATTAAGATTATAAAAATAATATTATGAGTTTACCCAGTGTTTTAAATTTATTTTGTATATAAATTGTTATATTTATATAATTACGACGGTTTTCTTAAATACTACACGATAATTATTATTTCACTCAAATTTTGCAAGAAATGTATTTTTATAATTTTTATGACCTCAATATATTTTATCTTGACCCGTTAAAATTTATTTTTTATCTAACGCTACCCTAAATACTCAAATGTGTATACAAGTTACCACTTATCTTCAATTAACTTTACGTAATATTACATTATACATAATAAAAAAAATGTATTAGTAATGACTAATACCCCCTTGTCGACACAAGGGGGTGAGTCATTTAACTTGCAAAATATCTTTCACTTATAATGTATTATACTCCTAATACAAACACATACAACTTAATATTCACAAAGTGTAAAAGATCAAAAAGGCTCTCTCTTCCTCTCCTCTTGCTAAAACCGGCCAACCATAGGGATCAAGAGAAGTTCATCCAAAAATTTTCAAGACAAGTTTTATACACTCTAGTTACACTCTTGATTAAGGTTGTGAAATAAAAACCTTGGGTGTTTAGGATAAAACCTTTGTTCATAAACCTCATCAAGTTAACTAGTAAGCATCTCATATCTATTTTCATCCTTCATATTTATTTTATGTTCATTTCATCATATTTGAGAAAAACATGCAAGTCTTATGGATGTTTATACCACTTTTTCATTGTTTTTAAGAGTTATATATATATTTATGTCATCCTATAATTACTCCTTGGAATATATCACTTTTGGTGATGTCTAGGAACCCATGACACCCTAATAAGGTGTATGGTAGGATTAGAATAACAGGAGTTGTTTTGAATTTGTTAGAATAGGTTTTGCGCGAGAAAAACTCATTTCGACAAGTTTTCTAAAGGGTCTGTCCATATTTTTGAAATCTGGAAAATTCGACAGTAGGTAAAAAAATTTGGCCTAGATATTTAGAAAATACACTTTAAAAGCAACGTGGCGCTTGAACGGATTAAAACGGAGTTATAACGAAGAAGTTATGAATTTTTCAAGTTAGGCGACGGAAACAATAAAATTCTGAAATTTCAGCATATTACATCCACTTTTTACGAGTCAAAAATCAGATTTAGGCGTTATAAAATGTGTCGATTTATCGAAAATATATAAGTTACTTTGATACAAACATTTGGAGAACTAAAATTTTGGAGAACAAACATTTGGAGAACTAAAGATTTTGGAGAACAAACATTTGGAGAACTAAAATTTTGGAGAACAAACAATTGGAGAACAAAATTTGGAGAACAAAAATGGAGTACATTTTCTTATAAAAATGATGTCTTCTAGTAAAAGTAAGTTCGCCTAACCTATTTTCCAAAATGTCCGACCGTTTGTCAAGCGGAGTTGTAATGAATTATATACGGTTACTCAAACTTGGCCGAAAACCACCCTTAAACTATATTTTGGACACAAGTACCATACTTAACCTATATTTTTCTTTATGATCGAGACCTCTAGGATGGAAACTTAAATACTAAAACTTTGAGATAATGATACAAGCTTCCCAAAACCGTTGAGTTCGTTTCCTAGCACTCGACGTGCACCATTTTACGACTAGCTTTTCGAGGCCGTTTAGTCACTTTCATGAAAATTTCAACTACATTATTCTCTGACGAAAAGTTATAATTTCTTAATAAATCACTAAATGATTATCGTCGGATATCATTTCACCGTAAATACATGTGAAGTAATTTAAAAATGGTCAAGGCGTTAAAGATTATTTTTAACGATAAGTATTATTTTCAAAAAGTCACAAGTGGTATAGATATCATACGAATTGCATGCATAACATTACATCATAACTTATCACATATCATATCATTCATAATAGGTCGAGGTTAGAGATTCACGCTACATTTGATTGTACTCACTTTTGTCTTCGCATCAATTCACCAAGTGAGTTTTCATAGCCCCGTTGTACATGTTTATACTTATTTTCAAACCTACGGGGGAGAATACATTGCACATCATTTTTATTACGATACCAAGTATATCAAATTCATTACATTGCTTAAGTTACCTCATGCCAATTGAATGTCCCCATTATATAACATGAACCGTTAATTTCATAGAAGCGAGGGTGAGTGGATAGATCTATCGAGGGTGACTCCTCCATCGGGGTTGGTGGATTCCAACTGGTTAAACGGATGCATTTCATTTAATATCATTATTTGAGTTGTTTGGCAAACACTCTTTGGGGCGAACATCATGATCAGTCTAGTTTCGATGTCATGGACTTATAGCAATTGTAACATTTTATGTGGCATGATTGTCATACATGGTCTATACTTGTGTAGTCGTATAAAACATTTTCATAAACCTATGATTTCTCACCAACATTATTGTTGACCGTTTTAGCAATGTATTTTCAAGTAACTAAGACATTCGCATCATGGCACGAATAAGGAACCCTCATAGAGTCGCGGCGACGACGCGTCTCATTGTATATTATGGTTTTTTTCAAAACATCGTTTGACTTGTAATGAATATTTTCCGCAAACTTTATCAACTTTTGGGACCTATCTTGTAACTCTGAATGTTTTAAATAAATATCAAACGATGTGTTTCTAAAACGACACTTTAGGTCGTTCAATATAACTGTGATTGTGATGCTATGACAGTCAATCCCCAGGAATTCCATTCCGCTGCAAAACAAGTAATTTGGGGGTGTGGCAGATTGGCATCGAGCTTGATTATAGAGAACTAAGTTGCATCATTGACCCTAGACTATAACTACATCATCATAGCATCTCATCATTTCATCATGAGTGCATATTCACTTTACATGCGAATTCATATACATTTTATTCGAGTTATTTACTTTTATTTTTACATCGGTTGTCACAGAGATGTCTTCAGATTCCGACACTATTCCTATATCATCTGACACGAACATGGAGGATGTCTCATCCGACACCAACATGAACGATGCCTTATCACACACCACTGTAGTTTTATCTTCTATAGGCTCTACTTCAGATCTACCACTTATTGTGACTGACACCGAGACCGAACCCTTTGAGGAGGGCGAAGTCGCACCTACCCCACCTGTTAGCCCTACACATGGCCCGATTCACCCACCATCACCACTATTATCATCATCATCTTCATTATACTACCTTAGGGATCCTATACCTACATTGGACTTGCCGCTAAAGAAGCGTGCACGTTTTGACATCCCTGCATCACCCTCTACAGAGCCCGAACCACCTGTTAGGTTCGGGATAGGTGAGAGCTCAAAGGCTGCTGCTGCTAGACAGCCTTCCACTGTCACATTAGGGGCACGTATAGATAGCCAACAGGTTCAGATAGATAGGATGTTAGGAAAGTTAGAGGAACTGTCATTGGATCGAGTGGAGGCCATTGAGGAGGAGGTTCAGGGCCTCGTGATAGGTAGGGTTTCGATTGATATGTCTCACGGGGTTTAGAATCTAGGCAGGTTAGAGAACGGGAGCATATTTTTGAGTTGAGGCAAGAGATGCCTGAGTTATATGACAGAGCCGAGATGGCACAGGGGCGAACTTCAGCGTGGCTCAGGAGTTGGCACTAGCTCGTGAGAGCATGGTTACCGCACAGGGTCAGATTAGCGAGTTGAGGGGTTTGGTTGCTAGTTTGACTACACAGGTTCGAGATCTGAGGATCGAGTGGCGGAGCACCAGGGAGGTGCCTAGTGTAGACTTTTATCATGTATAGTTTTATTACTATTATCCTAGTCACAAGGTGTGTGACATAGTTTAAAGAACTTGTTGTCTTTTGGTTGTTGTACAAACAAAAATATCAAGTGTTGACTCTACTATGTAGGAATGGTTTTACTATCTATGATATCGGTCCATGTAGGCCGAAATTTTCATGTATATTATCCACGTGTGTTGTGATTATATTTGTGATATTTCGTGGTTGTTCCATTGTGATTTCATTTATATTGTGCATGTTGTGGTTGTGGATATATATGTGTAATGTTTGTTTCTACTTGCGAGTTCTCATAATTGTTTCATCTTATGGTTTTGAAGAGTAATGGCGCCAAAGAAAGCCACACCTGAATTGACTCAAGTGGCTATGCAGAAGTATGTGAATGATAGCATAGCCAATGCATTAGGGCTGAAAGAGCATCGGTGGCGGCTGCTGCTGAGGTGTGGCTACTCCGAGGCCACTAGACTTGCTTCTGCTGAGGTATTGCAGGAGGGTCCGGGGTTAGAAGTTGTTCGTATAAGGATTTTAAAAGTGGAGATCCCACTAAGTTCAAGGTCTTGAAGGGGCAACTGCCATGGTTAGATGGTTCGAGAAAATGGAGTCTGTGTTTACTTATGTAATTGCCACGAGGATAGCAAGGTTAAATTTGCTACAAGTACACTACTTGATGGGGCAATGTCGTGGTGGAATTCGTATGCTCAGCCAATGGGAATGGAAAATGCTTTCAAGCTCACCTGGGAGCAATTCAAAAGTTTGCTAACGAAGAAGTATTGTCCGCGTACGGAGGTGAAAAAGTTGGAGACCGAATTCTATGAACTGGTAACTATTGGGTATGACATTGATACTTACATTCGAAGGTTTCAAGAATTGGCCGCGTTATGCCCATCTATGGTTTCGGATAACGAGAAGCTACTGGAGGCTTTCATTGGGGGACTTCCCGGGTTATTCAAGGAGGCGTGATTTCTTTTGATCCATAAGCGATTGAGGAATCTATTCGAGTGTCTCAAAAGCTTATGGCGCAAGTAGTAAAGAGAAGCAACATCACCAACATCAACCGAAACAACAACAATACCAACAACCGCTCCAATTACAACAATAACCGAAACAATTACACCAACTATAACAACAATAACAACAACAAACGAAAGTGGGACAACAACAGAGGTGGAAATGTCACTCAACAACCACCTAAGAGACAAGAGGTTGCAAAGGCCTATGTTGTAGGCCCAACGGAGAAAAAGGGGTACACGGGGATTTTGCCTAAGTGTGAGAGGTGTTTGAGTCATCACAAGCCGGGACGTTGTCCTGATCCATGCGGGAATTGTAAGAAAGTGGGTCATCAAACTAGGGAATGCAAGATGCCAGCTACGGGGGAAAATCAGAAACAACAAGTGACATGTTTTGGTTGTGGAGAAAGGGGACACTACAAGACTGAGTGTCCAAAGGGAAGGAACCAAGGAAACAAGAATCAAGGTGGAATGGCACAAGGAAGAGCCTATGTCATGGGAGGTGGAGAAGCTAGGGAGGACCCGAATGTTGTCACGGGTACGTTCCTTATCAATAATCGTTATGCATCAGTTTTATTTGATTCGGGAGCCGATAAAAGTTTTGTGTCCACTATATTTGCACCTTTACTCAATATCAAACCAACCACATTAGACACATCATACAACATTGAATTAGCTAATGGTAACTTAATTAGCACCGACACCATTGTCCGTGGTTGTACACTCAATTTTCTAAATCATCCCTTCAATATAGACCTTATGCCCGGAGAACTTGGTAGTTTCGACGTCATCATCGGCATGGATTGGTTATCCAAACATCGTGCAAGAATCATGTGTGATGAAAAAGTTGTTCATCTTCCTTATAACGGCGAAACTTTGATCATTCGTGGGGAGCGAAGTGGAACTAGACTCAGTATTATATCATGCATCAAAACGGAGAAGTACATAAAGAAAGGTTGTTTTGCTTTCTTAGCACATATAACCGAGAAGAAGTCGGAGGAGAAGCGACTTGAGGATGTACCGATTGCTCGAGAATTTCTGAAGTCTTTCGGAAGACTTACCGGGACTTCCACCGGCACGTCAAGTAGAATTTCATATTGACTTAGTGCCCGGAGCTGCACCGATTCTTGCGAGCACCTTACCGTTTAGCACCATCAGAAATGCAAGAGTTGTCTAATCAGTTGCAAGAACTTTTAGACAAAGGATTCATTAGGCCAAGTTCCTCGCCTTGGGGAGCACCGGTCTTGTTTGTGAAGAAGAAATATGGATCCTTCAGAATGTGTATAGATTATAGAGAGCTGAACAAGTTAACGGTGAAGAATCGTTGCCCACTCCAGAATCGGCGACTTGTTCGATCAGTTGCAAGGCTCTAGTATCTATTCAAAGATTGACCTAAGGTCAGGTTATCATCAACTTAGAGTACGGGAGGAGGATATCCCGAAAACGGCGTTTAGAACACGTTATGGACATTATGAGTTTCAAGTAATGCCGTTTGGATTAACTAATGCACCTGCAGTATTCATGGATCTCATGAATAGGGTATGTAAACCGTATTTGGACAAGTTTGTTATAGTGTTTATCGACGACATATTGATTTACTCAAAGAGTAAATAAGAGCACGAAGGGCATTTAAGAACGACTTTAGGACTACTCAAGAATGAGAAGTTGTATGCCAAATTTTCGAAGTGTGATTTTTGGAACCGTAAAGTACAATTTCTTGGTCATGTCATTGATAGTCGAGGATTACAAGTTGATCCTGCAAAGATTGAAGCCATAAAAGATTGGGCTACTCCAACAAATCATACAGAAATCCGACAATTTCTAGGACTCGCTGGGTATTACCGAAGATTCATCAAAGGTTTTTCAAAGATAGCTAAAGCTTTGACCAAGTTGACACAGAAAAACAAGAAGTACGAATGGGGAAAGAAACAAGAAGCTGCTTTTCAGTTGTTGAAGCAAAAGCTTTGCGGTGCGCCAATTTTGGCACTACCCGAAGGAATTGAGAACTTCGTAGTATACTGCGATGCTTCACATAAAGGGCTTGGAGCTGTTTTAATGCAAAGCGAGAAGGTGATAGCGTATGCTTCTCGACAACTTAAGGTCCATGAGAAGAATTACACCACTCAAGATCTTGAGTTGGGGGCCGTAGTTTTTGCACTCAAGATTTGGAGACACTACCTTTACGGTACAAAGTGCACAGTGTTTACGGACCACAAGAGTTTACAATATGTTCTTGATCAGAAGGAACTTAACATGAGGCAGCGTCGTTGGTTGGAATTACTCAGCGATTATGATTGTGAAATCAAGTATCACCCGGGAAAAGCCAATGTTGTGGCTGATGCTCTTAGCCGGAAAGAAAGACCCAAACCTTTAAGAGTCAGATCATTAGGAATGACGATCAGTTCACCTTTACCATCAAAAATCCTCGAGGCACAGATCGAGGCACTCAAGGAGGAAAACCGACCAAGTGAAAAGCTTTATGGTATGCCCGAGAATGCAAATGGCTTTGTAAAGAGAGCAGATGGAGTATTATGCTTCAAGGATAGAATGTGGGTACCATTTTATGGCGGGATACGAGAATTGATTATGCATGAGTCGCATAAGTCAAAGTATTCTATTCACCCAGGATACGATAAGATGTATGGGATCTCAAGAAACTTTATTGGTGGCGAACATGAAAGCGGAAATACGCGTACGTTAGCAAATGCCTTACTTGCTCTAAGGTAAAGTCGAATATCGAAACCTTCAAGGTTACTCCAACAACCAGAGATTCCCCAATGGAAATGGGAACGCATTACGATGGACTTTGTCACGAAACTTCCTAAGACATCGGGAGGTTACGACGCTATATGGGTAATCGTTGATCGTCTCACCAAATCAGCCCATTTCATACCAATTAGAGAGACTTATTCCATGGAACAACTTACTAGACTTTATGTCAAGGAAATAGTCTCAAGGCACGGTGCACCAATTTCCATCATTTCCGACAGAGATAGTCGATTCACTTCAAACTTCTGGAAATCATTACAAGATTCATTTGGAACCAAATTAGAGATGAGCATAGCATATCATCCACAAACCGATGGTCAAAGTGAAAGGACAATTCAAACACTAGAAGATATGCTGAGGGCACGTGTGATTGATTTTGGAAATGGTTGGGCTAATCATTTGCCATTGATCGAATTCTCGTACAACAATAGTTATCACACCAGTATAAAAGCGGCACCATTTGAGGCACTCTATGGTCGAAAGTTCCGATCACACTGTTTGTTGGGCGAGGTTGGAGCGCACCTCACTGGTCGAGAAATGGTACGGGAGACAACAGAAAAGATAGTCCAAATCCGAGATAGACTCAGAACTGCCAGGAGCCGACAGAAAAGTTACGCAGATGTTAGACGAAAACCATTAGAATTTCAAGTTGGCGACAAAGTGATGTTGAAAGTATCGCCTTGGAAAGGCGTGGTACAATTTGGAAAACGCGGGAAGTTGAACCCGAGGTACATTGGGCCATTCAAAATTTTGAGCAGAGTCGGCCCTGTAGCTTATCGACTTGAGCTTCCGTTGGAACTTGGTCACGTACACAACACGTTTCACGTTTCAAACCTGAAGAAATGTCTTTCAGACGAATCACTCGTTATTCCATTGGAAGAAATTCAACTCGATGATAAACTAAATTTCGTGGAGGAACCTGTAGAAATTATGGACCGCGAGGTCAAGCAGTTGAAACAAAGTCGTATTCCTATCGTGAAGGTTATTTGGAATTCTCGAAGAGGTCCTGAGTTTACTTGGGAGCGGGAAGACGAGATCGCCTCAAATATCCTCATCTTTTCACCGACAACACCGTAGGACCCAACAAGGACTGAATTTAGGGACTGAATTCCTTTTTGGATGGGCTAATGTGACAACTCGTACTTTCAGGTCATTTTTCAAAACATTACTCATGCTTCACCATTTATTGTTTATCGTAAACTAGGTTTACGAGTATCAAATTCGCATAACCTTAATGGTTTAGCTGCGAATTCATGAACAATCATCAAGGACATTCCATATAGACTAGGTTTAGTCTACATATCATTAGCATCATTATCATCATATTAGTTCATGCATGGTTTTGCATTTTACATTAAACGTATAATTTCATATTAAATAAACGCTATCGCGTAATTAATTATTTTGAACAATTGATCCGATACTTCCAAAAATTTATCCCGATATATTTTTATACTTATATTAAGATTATAAAAATAATATTATGAGTTTACCCAGTGTTTTAAATTTATTTTGTATATAAATTGTTATATTTATATAATTACGACGGTTTTCTTAAATACTACACGATAATTATTATTTCACTCAAATTTTGCAAGAAATGTATTTTTATAATTTTTATGACCTCAATATATTTTATCTTGACCGTTAAAATTTATTTTTATCTAACGCTACCTTAAATACTCAAATGTGTATACAAGTTACCACTTATCTTCAATTAACTTTACATAATATTACATTATACATTATTAAAAAAAAATGTATTAGTAATGACTAATACCCCCTTGTCGACACAAGGGGGTGAGTCATTTAACTTGCAAAATATCTTTCACTTATAATGTATTATACTCCTAATACAAACACATACAACTTAATATTCACAAAGTGTAAAAGATCAAAAAGGCTCTCTCTTCCTCTCCTCTTGCTAAAACCAGCCAACCATAGGGATCAAGAGAAGTTCATCCAAAAAATTTCAAGACAAGTTTTATACACTCTAGTTACACTCTTGATTAAGGTTGTGAAATAAAAACCTTGGGTGTTTAGGATAAAACCTTTGTTCATAAACCTCATCAAGTTAACTAGTAAGCATCTCATATCTATTTTCATCCTTCATATTTATTTTATGTTCATTTCATCATATTTGAGAAAAACATGCAAGTCTTATGGATGTTTATTCCACTTTTTCATTGTTTTTAAGAGTTATATATATATATTTATGTCATCCTATAATTACTCCTTGGAATATATCACTTTTGGTGATGTCTAGGAACCCATGACACCCTAAAAAGGTGTATGGTAGGATTAGAATAGCTTCGGAGTTGTTTTGAATTGGTTAGAATAGGTTTTGCTCGAGAAAAACTCATTTCGACAAGTTTTCTAAAGGGTCTGTCCATATTTTTGAAATCTGGAAAATTCCACAGTAGGTAAAAATTTTTGGCCTAGATATTTAGAAAATACACGTTAAAACGAAAACGTTGCCGATTGAACGGATTAAAACGGAGTTATAACGAAGAAGTTATGAATTTTTCAAGTTAGGCGACGGAAACTATAAAATTCTGAAATTTCAGCATATTACATCCACTTTTTACGAGTCAAAAATGAGACTTAGGCGTTATAAAATGTGTCGATTTATCGAAAATATATAAGTTACTTTGATACAAACAATTGGAGAACTAAAATTTTGGAGAACAAACATTTGGAGAACTAAAATTTTGGAGAACAAACATTTGGAGAACTAAAGATTTTGGAGAACAAACATTTGGAGAACTAAAATTTTGGAGAACAAACAATTGGAGAACAAAATTTGGAGAACAAAAATGGAGTACATTTTCTTATAAAAATGATGTCTTCTAGTAAAAGTAAGTTCGCCTAGCCTATTTTCCAAAATGTCTGACCGTTTGTCAAGCGGAGTTGTAATGAATTATATACGGTTACTCAAACTTGGCCGAAAACCACCCTTAAACTATATTTTGGACACAAGTACCATACTTAACCTATATTTTTCTTTATGATCGAGACCTCTAGGATGGAAACTTAAATACTAAAACTTTGAGATAATGATACAAGCTTCCCAAAACCGTTGAGTTCGTTTCCTAGCTTCGGCGTGCACCATTTTACGACTAGCTTTTCGAGGCCGTTTAGTCACTTTCATGAAAATTTCAACGACATTATTCTCTGACGAAAAGTTATAATTTCATAATAAATCACTAAATGATTATCGTCGGATATCATTTCACCGTAAATACATGTGAAGTAATTTAAAAATGGTCAAGACGTTAAAAGATTATTTTTCGACGATAAGTATTATTTTCAAAAAGTCACAAGTGGTATAGATATCATACGAATTGCATGCATAACATTACATCATAACTTATCACATATCATATCATTCATAATAGGTCGAGGTTAGAGATTCACGCTACATTTCGGTGTACTCACTTTTGTCTTCGCATCAATTCACCAAGTGAGTTTTCATAGCCCCGTTGTACATGTTTATACTTATTTTCAAACCTACGGGGGAGAATACATTGCACATCATTTTTATTACGATACCAAGTATATCAAATTCATTACATTGCTTAAGTTACCTCATGCCAATTGAATGTCCCCATTATATAACATGAACCGTTAATTTCATAGAAGCGAGGGTGAGTGGATAGATCTATCGAGGGTGACTCCTCCATCCGGGTTGGTGGATTCCAACGGGTTAAACGGATGCATTTCATTTAATATCATTATTTGAGTTGTTTGGCAAACACTCTGTTGGGGCGAACATCATGATCATTCTAGTTTCGGTGTCATGGACTTATAGCAATTGTAACATTTTTATGTGGCATGATTGTCATACATGGTCTATACTTGTGTAGTCGTATAAAACATTTTCATAAACCTATGATTTCTCACCAACATTATTGTTGACCGTTTTAGCAATGTATTTTCAGGTAACTAAGACATTCACATCATGGCACGAATAAGGAACCCTCATAGAGTCGCGGCGACGACGCGTCTCATTGTATATTATGGTTTTTTTCAAAACATCGTTTGACTTGTAATGAATATTTTCCGCAAACTTTATCAACTTTTGGGACCTGTCTTGTAACTCTGAATGTTTTAAATAAATATCAAACGATGTGTTTCTAAAACGACACTTTAGGTCGTTCAATATAACTGTGATTGTGATGCTATGACAGTCAATCCCCAGGAACTCCATTCCGCTGCAAAACAGGTAATTTGGGGGTGTGACATATATTCTTATTCACTTGTTCAAATAAAAAATGGCAACTTCAGATGCAATTTTTGAGGGGGAGAAGAGTGCATATACTACATGTTGATGGATGCTTGAATTATGGTCATATGACTCTCCTTCAACGTCTAATGCTTCACTTACTAAGGATAACTGGGATTCATTGTTTGGGATTCATTGTTTTTCAAAGTTTGATGAGTACTTCCAACCTCCAACGAATGTTGATCATCCAGTTTCCGAAGCTCATGCTCCGGTTCCTACTGACTCAACTGGTTCACCATCTAAGAAGTACTTCTCATAATTCTCAAGAAACCTTATCTCTAGTTATTACACAAGGCGTTGATAATGTCTATCATGATATTGTAGTTGCACTATTGAATAATGATCCGCTCTTTGGTATTTCTTTGCCCAATCTTCACGGATTATTGTTCCTCTCATTGTGCATGCTATAAATCAACCACATGAACATTAAGGAAAATGACTTCCTCATCCGCTTAAAAACATCATTGGTGAATCTTCCAGATCAGTTTCTACATGTATACCTTAAGGAAGAATGCATTGATGTTGAGGAATCATTTCCTCCGGTTCATTCAGTGGGTCAATGTACATCCGATTGTATGTTTATTCACGTGTTGGACATTTGACACAAGTTTATTACTTCGAAGTTACTCATCTATCACTTATTTGAGGTTGAAGTTGATGTTCACAAAGGCGTGTTCTTATTTGATAACTTGCTCGGGCTTAAGAATTAGAGTTGAAGACTTGGGTTATCTAGTTACCAGCAGTCGAGGTGGATGGTTGAAGACATGGTTAACTATCACTATTAGGAGTTACTTTGTTTTACTCAGTGTCACACGCATATGACGGTGTGGATAATCGCAAGAGGTGTTAATGTCTCATACTTTGCTTGAGTTGTGAGTACTTAGAGATTTTCTTGAAGCATAAATTCTCGACACCGTTCTTCCATCATTAAGCGCAAGCTTAAGATAAAAATGTGGGGAATTCGACTTCAGTTTCAAGTTTGGTATATCGGGTTTTCTTCTTTAGTGATTACTTCAAATTGTTTACATATGGGTTGATAAAGATAGTCTGAGAGAGTTTCTGTAGCAGTTGATTCTCACAGGATTCATTTGAGCTAATTTGTTGTTCTTCTCTATTTCATGAATATTTGGTATGTGTTAACTCAGCTTTCAGTAGGAAGAAATGTGAGAAGAATATGTGGAGCGTGAGATGATATTGCTTATCGACATCTTCTATATGATTTATGGTAGTGCTTCCGGTTATTGCCTCATGTACACAATGTAATGATGATTCCGATGTGATCGGAACCATCAGGGGAGAGATATGTGTACATCAAGGTCGCATAACATGTTCACATGATCGAGCTTAATCAGTTATTCCGGAGTTGACATCCGCAGAGAAGATCAGTGATTCAAACCAGTTACTGTGATGTCGTTGTTTCTACTCTGGTTGGGTACTTGTGTACATTATGGGTTGATTGGTTATATGGAAGATAATTGAAATGCACTTGGTAAAATGAAGATGTTGATATATTGTTCCCCAGAATTGACAACTGCTTAAACTTGAAGAGTAATGTGTACATCGGGGACGCACAACAGGATCATGTGATCGGGCTTAATCATTTATTCTGGGTTTGATAAACGCAAAGATGATCCGTATTATCTTGTTACTTCGGTGTTCTCGTCTTCTTCGGGGTGTTGAGCTTCATTTAATGAGACTGTTTGCTACTTCTTCTTCTTGAGGGAAATTGTCTTTTTTCGAGGATTGTCGGTTTGAAGGAAGCTGCCAAAGATTCACTTTTAGAAGGCTCAAGTTCTTGCGACGATTCAAGAGCCTCGAATGCTTTGGTGGTGAAAGTTTAAGAGATGATGACTTCTATCTTCTACAAAGTGCTGAACGATCTCCTTATCTCGGTACTTGTATCATCATCTTCTTAAACTATTTCTCTATCGTTGTAAATATTTTTCAAAAAGTAAAATACAAAAATATAAAACCAACAAAAAAAATAGAAAAATATAAAATCAACAAAAGCCCATAAAAATCAGAAAATTGAAAAATACCAAAAATATGTTTTCTCAAGACATGTCTTCTGGTATCGATAACATCTACGGTCTTAGAAATGTCATTCAATAATGGCACGGGACTTTAGATGAAGTTCGAGCAGGAGGTGTAAATATTTCTTTTTCAAAACATGTCTAAATTTATGGCTTACAGTTACTTCAGACTGTAACCCGTGCTTAAAAATATGGTTTGCTATTATTTCAGATAGCAACCCGCTCTTCAAGAAAGGAAAGTGTTGCGCTAAACCAATCAAAAATTTCGTGCACTTATCCTAAAACTTTAACAAGGAAAGCATGTCATTAAAAAGACTGCTGTTCCTACTCAAATATTTTTCCTTCTAAAATTCTTCAGAAAAATATTTGTTTTAACAAAATGGTGGTAAATTGAGTTGCTTAAAAATCAATCAGTATCATAATGTTAATAAATTTTCAAACCCAATCAATGACTTCAGCGCTTTCAAAACTTTTATGAAATGAGTCATTGATTGAGGGGGAGAATGTTTTTCAAATCTATATCATCTAACGGGCTTTCTTAATTATCCTAAATGCTTAACTGAAAAATGATGTTAACCTACGTTGAAGGACTAGGTGCCTAGGATATGATTGTTAGGTTCAGATGATTAGAGTTTGACGAACACATAATCCCATGCTTTATATGATCTGATTGATATGTTGAATTGACTGTTATTAGTCGATTGTTGTTTGGGTGATGTCGACCACCATATATCTGTTTTTGTCCACTAACGTATGCAGGTATATTGGTTTATAAGAATGTTCCCGATCCGGATCCCACAAATGAAGATGATTGGATGCCGAAAGGAAAGGGTAACTATATCTTGGGTTGACAAATAAAGAAATGGAGCTTAATTTGACCTTAGTTGGAATGAAAAAAATTCAACGTAAGAAGTCTCACTGCTTCTGCAGATGGTTTTCTTCCAAACCCCCAGCAACAACAACAAAAGCAGCTCAACCACCTAACGTATCTTTGTGCAGCACAAGTAGTGGATGATAACATTTTTAAAACATTATGAAAATATTGTTTTGAAAATGGAAAAATATTGTTTTGAAAATAAATCGGATTCAAAGTTTTGAAATCAACCGGACTTTATTTTGTCAAATCATCAGTGATTTCAAATTAAATATTTTCAAACGATATTTCATCAAAAAGTTCGTTTGTACGTTAAAATGTGGTGATCTAAAGATTTATTTTTATGTCATGGTATGATTCTCTTTAAAATTCAAAGGTCTTTCAAAATGAAATTTTTTTTCCTTAAAGGTAAATTTATTAAGGACTGCACCCAAACAGGCACAGGAAAACAACAAACACAAAGCACAAAACCACAAAACTGTTAGGACACGTCCCTAACTAGCAAGTTTTGGCTAAACGCTCATGGCCTAGACAAAAAACATCCACCAACAAAACTGGAATACAAAATACAAAATGAAAACAAACAAGACAAAACTAGGAATCAAAATACATATAGAAAAAAGATAGCATAAGACCATATGTTCAAGACAGTATACTTCTGAATCATTGGGACATAAAGAGACCAATCTAAATGCCCCAAACCATCACAATACAGCCTAATCCACAAGTCTAAATTACAGTATAGATCCCACACAAGCCAAGAGTATAAGACATCTTCATCCAAACATCCTTATAGCATAATAAAGCCTTTGAGCCAACAATCCAAACCAACCAAGCCAATGTAGCGACCTAAAAATCACCTCCTTAAAAAACCTACCCCAAGTAAAACCACAAGCGAAAAAGCTTAAGGTAGGAAAAAGAGCGTGACTCTCCCTTAGGCCTCCCCCATATGCTCCCAAGAAGACAAGCACTTGAAACAATGGCTGCATCCATTAGTAAGAGAAATAAGAACACGATAGTAACACCACATTCTTGGGAGGAAGCGAAAAGTACCACAGCTCAAAATAATCCTTACACCAATTCCAGACAAACCAAAGATCTCTTATTTGATTGTGAAAATGTTTTATTTTACCTGAAAGATCTCTTAAAAAAATTATCATACCTGACACTAACAATCTTTTAATGTCTAAATCTGTTCCACTATCAGAATTAAATTAATCTGAACACATTTTTCTCCCATGTTTTCTAAACCTATTTAAATCACTTGTGATCCAAAATCTCAAAGGATTTGATATTTTTGATTGGGGGAGAAAATGTGATTTTAATATGAAATCTGATAACAAGTGATCGTTTTGACTCAAAGTGCAGACAGCTCTCCCATATGTGCTAAAATGCTTTCGAATCTCGAAGCACATATTAAGGGGGAGCATTTCTAATGAAATTAAACTATCAAGGTACAAAGGTTTCAACGTTTTATCATATGTACCTTGATTGAGTTTGAAATGGTTTTCTCTATGGAAAATGTGATCGTGAAAGTACTTCAAAAGAACTCTTTCCTCTATGTGTTAAAATGACTTCAAATATCCTATGCACATATTGAGGGGGAGAATTTACCAAGAAAATCAAATGGCTTTTTCCACGGAAATTGTGATCAAGAAATTATTTCAAAGAACTCTTGCCTCCATGTGCTAAACAATTTCAAAATCATATGCACATGTTGAGGGGGAGCATTTCTAAATGATCAAAACTATTAAGGTACAAAATGCTTTGATTTTATATCACAAGTACCTTGATTGATTTTCCAAATAATTTTTCAATTGGTTTTAAGGAAGAATGAACTGTACCAAAAGATCGACCATTTTACTTTATGCATGGAGTTATAAGGATGGTGAGGTTAGGTATTAGTTCCCACGATCCGCCAGAAGCGGAGGGATCTACCCAGGGACAATCCACTAGATAGTGTAGAGTCCTTAGGTATGATGAAAAAGGAGAAAAATGAGATATGGGAAGAGTGCGGACTGAGATAGAGCTAGAACTGGAATAAACCCAACAAGGTTCTAGTTATGAAGTCTTGGTAAGCACTGAAGGGGTTGAAGAATGAAAAAGAAATTTATGAGAAAAGGGTGAAAAGAAATAGCCCTCCAATAATTCAACCTTAGGGCAGAAACCGGGTTCAATACATATGCTACTCGTTGTTACCAAGGTAACACTGGTATTGAAGACAAGACGTCATGGACCTAGTGACGCACTGCACTAAACTTCCCAAGCTACTCAAGTTCCTCTTAAAAGGGCTTGTTTCATTCTCACGGGGAACCTACATAATCTATCGGCTTTCTCTTAGAGATTGTTTATATTGAAGAAGGAGACCCTCTCCCTAGTCTCCGGCATAGGAACCAAATGTGCACTATTGAGTCTAGAGCCACGAGATCATCAAATAAATCTCTTTAGGACACTGTCAATGAAGACTCTCTATTTCACACAATGTGGAAAGAGAGTTTATATCTTATGAGTCCTACGCATTATCCTTGTGGTATTTCCAGAACATCTGAGTGATATGCTAACATATTCATAATGAAGATGGAAAGCCTTCTGGAGCCAACATCAAACAAGTTCCTGGTGGGTGGCATATGAGATCTATCCTACAGATCAACCATGTGATAACTGAATAGAAACAATGGGGCGATTCATAATTATGATTCAATCCTGGTTCAGGTTATGGATTGACGGATACCTTTGAAAAACCGGTCGTTGTGCTTAAAAATATTTTCTCTAGCACATCGACTATGTATTAATGTTTCAAAAAATTAAAAGGTGTTTTTGATTGAAAGTTGATCTTTCTCATAAAACCTTCGTCGTATTGCAAAACTCTTTCTTCAAGCAATACGCTATTGTTTTTCAAATCAATTTTTCATCAATCAGTGAATCTCAATTCGCTGGTTCACTCACTCCGTGTTGTCTTCTTTGAGACGTTCCGGTTTGAGAACGGCTAGAGCAGCTGTGAAACCCTGTCAAGGAAATTCTTCGGAATTATTCCTGATCACAGGTAGTAATTGTACTGATCAACGGGGAACCGTGGGCCGTGAACCTCAATTCAACGAAAGTGTTCAAAGACACTTTCGTGCATTTTATTGTTAATTGTTGTATGCAGGTACACCCGACGTTTGTGGCTGATCAGAATGGAGAGATCAATCCATAGCCGCATGCTCACACAACACATTCATTTCTAAAGAAATCATGATGAATTGCATCAACGACTCTGATATTTTCACTCCATGCTTCTGCTACGCTGCTGCAAATATCATCAATCAACTAAATCTTCCACTACTCTGATAAGAAGAAATCATGATCCAGAATGTGAGCATGTCGGTCCGAAAGTCACAACATCACATGAAGGCAACACAACAAAGGGTGATCTAGATATTTACTATGGCTGATGATCTCGAAGAAAGCTCAAAGATCATCAAGTTGTGGATCAGCTCAAAGACCTCCACTGAAAGTACAAAGTATTTGGACTTTTAAGAATTCACAAAATGCTAAAGCACAAAGAATGCTTAATTTGAAGAATTTAAGTCTACGAGCTCAAGAACGAAGTGAAGAATAGAATGCTAGGACACAAAATGTAATTCATGGGGTGACCTCCCTTAGGGGGAGATTGTTAGGATTTAGAAAATCCATAGTAAAGTGTCGGTCACCCCAACTATAGACTAGCACAAGTTAGATCGTAGACATATCGTTATTTAATATTTATTAGTATAGTTATTAACTTAGTGCAACACCGTGGAGGACGGACGGGTCTTTACCCAATGTATGCCTGATCCACAGCCCGTAGGTGGCGTTATATGTAAGAACTATAAATAGCCCTCTCCTCATGTGGAGTGGGTTGGTGCTTTCATTTTTTCTAATCATACAACTTCCTTTTCTCTCATCTCTTTCTCTCTCTAGAAAGTATCCCACCCATCTCTCTCTCTAAAATCTTCTTGGTTGATTCAATCCTCATACACATTGTTTGATTAAAACAATAACCAATATCCTACAGTATTCATCAAAGACATAGTCATCATTGACTGCAGAAGATGCATCACTTGGCACAATCTCACTTTCACTTTGTGTCACATATTGATCATATGGGACAATATTACTATTACCCTCATTATCGATTATCGATTTATAAGTTTCAAGAGATTGTACTTCGTTATGTATCTTTTGCTCATCAACTTCATCGTATAGTTTTAATACCTCTGAAATGATTGACTCTTTGGATGGACCGGCCTGATGTGATGATGAGACCTTTGGAGAGACCATTGGAGAGATGCTAGCCATGAAAATTTTCTGGGCGTGGGTTCATCATCAACATCGGAGTCATATGCATCACAGTCAGCAACTTGAAAGGCATTTTGATGATTGTGACCTAATTCTGAATTGGTACGCTCATCCACATCGGCATCATATGTCTTAGCATTCCCTTCAGCAAGAAACAACAACTCCTCTTCATCCAAAGCTGCTCCATTATCCTGAGCTTGCACAAGCAACATCTTGTCTCGAAGTATTACGCATTACGTGGGCGTTTTGGAGATGTGCAGTTCCTCGCAATATGTCCTCACCACCACGGTTGTAGCATTTGATAGGCTTTGCTTGCCCTTGATTGGCATTTCTTCCACGATTCTGATTAGCCACATATCCTCCACTACTCGGTATTACCATAACGTGCTCAATCATTCCTTGTTCATACCGTCTTCCTTGCACATTACGCACCACTACCTTACCATCTCGGCGGTAGCTTGATTGTGTGGATTGGATCTGTTCGAGGTTATTGTTGGTGTGTGGAGTGGAATTCATATTTTGACTAACCATGAGAGCCAGTTGATTGATGAAGTTTTCCATGAGTGTGTTTGAGTCGGAGGCTTATATCTTTGGATCGAAATGAGCTTGTAATTAACATTACCCGTGGGTATGACTTGAGAAGCTTTGGTGGTAATTCCAACATTGGTGTAAAAGGCTGTTGAATCATTTGATGAACTTGATTCTCCCTGTTTAGATTTGAACTGTTTAAGAATCATTCGTTCAAACATAGCATGTCTCTCATTCTGAAAAAGGAAGGCATCTGAGTTGCTCATAGTTAGTGTTTTTTAATCCTTTGGTTAGCTTCACAGAGGTGACAAATTTGTGCCATTCGGGATTCATGTTGTTCACAAACTTTGAGTTCAATTGAATATTTGGCATGGTCATTTTGATATTCCTCATGTCATTCACAAGCTTGTGGAATCTCACGTAATATTCATAGACACTTTCTTCGGGTTTCATCTTAAAGTGCTCAAATTCATCATACAGTTGTGATTCTCTGTCTTCCTTAGTTAAATCGAGAACCAGAGAGAAGCATCTTGACATTATCCCAAACCGCCTTGGCTTCGGTGTTGTGATTGATAAGCTTGTAGATATCTTTTGGAAGACCTCGAAGTATAATGTTTGAAGCCACGATATCACCATCGTATCTCTTTTTCTCCTTATCACTGAGCTCATCATATGTCTTTGGTCTGTCCAAACCTAAGATCATTGTTCCATCTGCATTTGTTTCAAGTGTGTCTCTTGTAGTCTCAATCTGATAAGGTCCTTCATCAATTGACTTGAGAATGTTGACCCCATTTTCCTTTCCCAAACAGTACAACCTAATTCGTTGAGCCTATGAGTCATAGTCAGTTCTGTCAAGCATGGGTGAACAGTATCGATCCAGTTGCTTGAACCTCCTCACTCTGAAGAGAGATGATTGTAGGCATGTTGGTAGACATGTTTACAGATTTCACGGGATTTTATAACTCTATGATTAAACCGGGAAATAGATTCTTTCACGGGATTTTACTAAATCAAGAGAAAACCGTATCAAAAACAATAATCAACCAAGTCGCTATAAACTTTGAGAACAAGTCGCTAAGTAACCAAGTCGCTAAGTAACAACTCGCTAAAAGCACAAGTCGCTATGAAACAAGTCGCTAGACACAAGTCGCTAAAGAAACAACTAGCTAAGTTGACAAGTCGCTAAAGAACAACTCGCTAAGAGGCCAAGTCGCTAAGTAACCAAGTCGCTAAGTAACAAAGTCGCTAAAAGCACAAGTCGCTAAAGAACAACTCGCTAAGAGGCCAAGTCGCTAAAGAGCAACTCGCTAGTCACAACAAAGTCAAGTCGCTGAGAATAGTAAAGACAAGTCGCTACGTTGAACAAGTCGCTAGCTGAAGTGGTACAGCCACTACTTTGTACTATTTGTCTCTTTGTCTCAATAGACAAGTCGCTAGTGCTCTAGTCGCTACCACCAAAACTACAAGTCGCTAATAATTATAGAAGCAAGTCGCTACCAAGAAAACTAATCCGAGACTCAAGTCGCTACCAAGAAAGGTTCAAACACAACACTTTTCAATCCAAAACTAACCCAACCACAGTGATTCAAGCTTTCCAAATCAAAAACCAAGCACTTACAATGATTCTAAACACAAAAGTACACTTAAAATTCAAACTTTAACACAAGAAATGATCCAAATGATGCAAAAACCACTAAACCTTTTCAAACCCAAAAACCATATAAAACCACTAGAAATCCAAGAACATGTAAGAGAGATGGCTCTTGATACCATTTGTAACATATTGGATTTCACAAACACATCAAATCATGATCAAATATGGACGTATACTTTGTGGTTTTAGAGAGAGAAAGTTTAGAGGTTTAGGAACTTAGTGAGAGAAAGTAAAAGTATTCTTATGAGCTCCAACCCTCTACCTTGGGAGGTAGAGGGTATTTATAGTATCTTACATAAACGCCACCTACGGGCTGTGGATCAGGCATACAGTGGGTAAAGACCCGTCCGTCCTCCACGGTGTTGCATAACTAAATACTAACTAACCTAGAATAACTACGACTACGAGCTTTCTAACGATTACATATACTTGAGGTGACCGACACTTTAATAACTAGATTTACTAAATCCTAACACCCTAAAAACCAAATTTTTTTAAACAATTATACTAAGACTTCAAACAATATCAAAATACAAAAAAATAACAAACCAAATCCCCGGCAGCGGCGCCAAAAACTTGATCCCTGGCAGCGGCGCCAAAAACATGATGTGCTTTACCGTGTACAAGTATAAAAAATTATAAACACGATTTACCAGACAATTATATTAACACATACGAGCAAGTATATTCGTCCGTGATAGTAAAGGTGGGTAAGTCGAGATCGTCCTAAGGGATTTGTGGTTATTGATTTGTTTGAAACAAGAAGGTTTGTCAAGCCTCCTACGAAATTTTTGTTATTCTAAAAACCAATTAAAGAAACATAATACTTGTGTGTAGGTCATAGCCAATTGTATAGAGTGTTCATGATAGCTTGATGAAAACTTGAAGTAATGCACAAATCATAGGCAAATGATTCACAATCGATGGTTTATGTCATGTAGAAATCATTATAAGAATACAATCACGTTGGTAATCCTTTCGGCCTTTTAACCAAATGACTATTCTTTTGAAATCCATTTGTTTGAAAATGATTCTTATCTAACTTTTTCTTACGAACTCTTTCGGCCTTTATCGTGATGAAATCGTTTCAAGTCTATTTTAATAAGCAAATATGATGAGTGTCAATCATCATATCCCATACTAGTTCGTGCACTAACGTTTTGGAATAAAAACATGAAGAGAAATCCTTTCGGCCTTTTTATCTTTCAAATGTTATTACCAAAAAATTAAGCAAGACTAGATGTTATCTCAAAAAACTCATTAAACAAGAATAATTCATATGCATCACAAAGACAAGAACACTTCCAACAATTGCCTACATCTTACACACAAGTATATCCAAGAACTACTCCATTATAACCATAACAAAACACAAGTAGCAAACATATCTTTCATATAATTCATAAGAACAGAAATTCATGGCAAAGTAACAAAGTATACCTATCCTCCGATTAAAAGAACTAGTTTTGTGGAATTATAGCAAACCACGCGCCTCCAATCGCCTTATATGCCCCGTAACAACTCCAAAGTACTACCAAATGATTGAGAATTGAATTCAACACTTTCCTGTTACAGACTCTATATGACTTTTGGCCTAAATAAAAATGGTTAGTAATAGCTTTGGTGAAAGTCTATTACTTCTTAAGTTATGTCACACTAAGTACATAGGTCTAGGTTCAATATATAGCCAAGAACCCTTAACCAACAAGCCAAAAACGTTCTCTGGGAGTTAATATTAAGAAATGATCAGACTCCAATGATTAATGAAAGTAATGCCTTCATTAAATGCAAAATTTGTAATTGCAGAACCGTCCAGCCAGATCGGTTGCGATTTGCAACCGATTGGATCCTTCTTGAGTCTTCTACCAGCCGATCCGGTTGCGGGCTCCAACCGATCAGCTGAAGTCCATCCGTACAGCAATCTTTGACTTTTTCTTGACTTAGTTCGATGCATGCTTTTTCTTTGTTTCCGGCACTGATTTCTACGCTAGAACTTGATATTTTATTGATGTAGATACTTAGAAATCTTCGTGCTTCAAATCATTAAGTCTTTGAGTCTTTTCTTCTATCATCTCCTTCTCGGGAATTATCCAAATGTGCATATATTCATCATTTCTTCATCTTTTCCGATACCTGGCTACATTTATATACAAATACGCTTCCTTCGTAATTTCACAACAATTATGTATAAATATAACCAATTATCATGCACAAAACTAACAATAACGCTACTAAAAACATGCTCATTCTGAGCGTTATCAATTTTTGATAAAATCTTAATAATGGTGCGTTGTGGTTGTGGTAGGCGGGCGATCATAAAGAAAAGCTGGAACGATGTGAACGCCGGTTGAGGTCTAGAGACTTTTAATTGTTTCCAGTATAAAGTTAATGGTTATGTTATTTTTAGTTAAAACGTTATGTTTACATTTGTTAGGTCATCATAAGTTAACACAAGGATCAATATCATAGAAATAGAGACGAAGGTGATCGGATGAACACAATACACACGTATGAATAAAGAAGAGTTATGTGTAGGATTATGTAAAGTGAAAAACCAACCTCTCAAATGAGAGGATACAATGTATTTATAGGGGAATGGAGCTAGGGCAACACATCTAGTCCCTTCCTTAGCCACATGGGCTTTTGCATAGGCTCATAGGCTTTCTACATAAGCCTAGCCATAATTACTAACATAAAAGCCTAATTAAGCAACCTATTACATATTAATGACTAACACTTGAAATACAAGTTAGGAGTGAATCCAACAATATCCCCCTAAGTGTTAGTGATGAATTCAAAAATCTTGAGTAAGTTGTTGGTGATGATGTAATAGCGATTGCTTTGACGTCTTATAGCATTCTTCTTTCTTGTGAGAAGAAGTGCCTTGATTCCAACAATCTCCCAATAATAAGGATCTTGTTTCTTTTAAAGTTTTCAGCTTTGACGTCTTTGTATTCTTTGTTCTTTGTTCATTTGTTCTGGTGTGGATGTGGTGATTGTATGTTGTTGTCTGCATCTGGTCAGCTTCGTTGCTCAGGTGTCTCCACGTCTTTCTTTAACATGCTCACACGCCTTTTTACTTTGGATTTCAGATGTGATGTAGTTCTCTTAGTCTTTAAACTTTGGAGATTCTTTGGCTTTGATGAAGAATCATTTTGACTTTTGAGTTGCCTTTTGAGAGAACTTTATTTGCGTAGTTGTTGGTATGAGCATGTGGAGAATCAGCACGATCATTCATCCCACGAACATCCATCAGTAGCTGTACAAATGGGTCAGTGAAAAACACCAATCGATCATTGTAGACTTTTCATAGAGAATTGACCACTACGATTGTTTTACTGATGAATGTCTTGATTCCATTCACCTTGGTAGGGCGAATCAGCCGTCCAAATCCCGTGGAAGGACAGTTGGCATTACATTGAACAAGTTCAAGTAATGACCCACATCTTCAGGACTCGATTCTTGAAAGGAATCTCCTTAGAGGGATTTCCAGCACTTACAAGTTCAAGCTTTGAGGGTGTTAACAGCATAGTGTGAAAACACATATCTAATTCTAGCAAAGGCGTTCTGGCTGGAGTCCCTCAGTAGGATAACACGATGTACCGAAGTACATCTGAGTTCAGGTGAGTCGTGAGGAACACCGAAGCATCACCTCACGATGAGCCGTTTGAGACAACACTAAGCGTAACCCACAAGGAGTTACCGAAGTGACCTCTTTGTCAGGGCTGTTTGATGTTGACTCTGGCAGGAGTTTCCATTCAATCACTAAGGATCATAGTTGTGAGTCCCCTCATAAATGTTTTCGGCAGATTGCTAGGATCTGCGAAGGACTCTAGAATGTATCACTTGCGTCCTTAATGTTGAACGACAAGTGATGAAAGTTCAAGTGTTCTTAAGAGATCTTTTGATGAATCTCGTGGCTCTAGACTCAATTAGTGCACTTTGGTTTTCCTGAGCGGAGACTAGGGAGAGGGTCTCCTTCTTCAATACCAACAATCTCTAAGAGAAAGTCGATAGATTACGTAGGGTTCCCTGTGAGTATGAAACAAGCTTCTGTTGAGAGAAACTTGAGTGGCTAAGAAGGTTTAGTGCATTGCGTCCTTTGGGTCCATGATGACTTTTAATCTTCAATACCGGTGTCATCTAGGGACAACCAGTAGCATATGAATTGAACCTGGTGTCTGTCCTAAGTTGAATAATTTGGAGGGCTATTTCTTTTCACCCTTTTCTTTACTTTTCTTTTTAATTCTTTAACTTCTTCTTTCTCCGATTCTCATTTCTCATTTTTATTTATTTATTTATTTATTTATTTATTTATTATTATTATCATACCTAAGGACTTCTAAGTACTAATTATTGGTGGTGTCCTTGGGTAGATCCCTCCGGCTCTGGCGGATCATGGGACGTTTATCCCTAAACTTAGTCACTTTATAACTCCATGACTATCCTATGTTGCCATAAAACCATTTTCTCGAAAAATCTCTCAAAGTGTTTATGAATGAAAACATGTTTGTAACACTTTGAGAGTTTTGTATTTTCAGAAATACTCCCCCTCCACATGTACTTAAGTGTTTTGACAGAAATCTGCATAGTGAGGGTAGAGTGCACACTTTTGAATTGATCGACTCAAGATAGACAATTTCCCGCGAGACACGGTTACGTTGCATAGTTAAAGAGATGCATTGTCAGCTTTTAGGTGACAACTAGCTCTAATAACTACCTTGAAGATGTGGACAAACCTAGAAAAGGTTTTCAAACCCGTCAAAGTTCATGTCTATCAAGAGTTTCTCGAATAGGTACAATCTACTCGGATAAGTCTTGAAAGACAAATATTTTCGATTTATGACATTTCAGAAATTGTCAATTCATTGGTTAAGTCTGATCACACGAAGATTCAATCATAATCCAACATATTTGTATCACACAATTTTTCTCCCCCTCAAAAATGGCATATAAATGTTATTTTTGATGAAATTTGATATCGAATATGACCATTTCGAGTTTGTAGGAAGATTTCCACGAAGAACATTTTGTGAACAAAGATATTTTAGCAAACACTCCCCCTCAACAAGTAATATTAACTTTTGAGGTTTTGAAAACACGAGAGGAAGTACTTGTTCTTTTGAGCAAAATTTTGAAATTTTTTGAAAGTTTGATAAATTTTACTCAAAAGTAAGAAGCTTTCGCTCCTTTTATAAGGATTGTGGCACTGATGCGTACCACAGGGTCCTTTTATTAAAAGTTCGGGTTGTACATTATTATGTGTGCACAAGCCATTATGAATAAAATAAATCAATCATCAAAATAACAATCAAGAGTTTTAAGGAGTACCGAAAAATTAGACAATTAGACCCGGGACTCTCTTTTCACATTGAAATGTTGAAATAGAGAAGCTCTGTCGTCCTCCCACATAACTTTCCAATCTCCTCATCTGATCCCTATGAAACATCCTTTCATCCAGCCTTTTGATTATCCTGCGAGCTTCCTTTCTTTCTTCAGAATTCCACCTCTTCTTCGAACCAATACCTTTATGTATATCCTTTAACCGGTAAGCTAATCCATCCTGAACCATCTTCAATGTATGATCGCAAAATTTGTGGATTTCTTCGTATGCCATGAAGCATGTATGATGAAGTTCACTGCGGTAGACGACCCCAAACTTTGGCTTCTTCACGATAGTGTACTGAGGTAGTTGATTGATGTTGGGAAAGTGTAGCAATGGTTGTGTAAGGTTAATCTGTTTTCGGTATGATTCGACCGCAAGTTGTAAGTCTTCAACACGTTCATGAATCACCTGGCTTCGAATGAAGATCAGTAGGGCTGTGATGTATTGAAGTTGAACATCTGTAGAGAATTGTATCATCCTTCCTTGTACCTTTGCGAGGTACGTATCTTCGATGTCATTGAGTGACAATCTCGAGAAGTCAGCCTCAGTGAAGTCATATTGTTGTTCATCCTGTCGCTTGACCTTGATTTCCTTCAAGAATGAATAACCCCACTTAGTTGCCAATGTGACCTTCATGATAGCAACGATCTTCTTATCACTCTTAACCTCTTTGTTCGACTTTTGCACTTGACAGCTCCTGTAGTACAATCTTCTCCTTGATGGCCAATGATGAATTCCATATTTTGCATCAAGATCATAGTCCACCACGTTGTCAACGAATAATTTGGTGGCATCTTCTTCAATGGTTATGTTTGTGGAGAAGACTGCAGCTGGTATTTTGAAGGTGAGTGATGTAGCATACTTTTTGCTGACGCTACTTTCGTGTTGGAGAAATTCGAGGTCGTTGTTGAAGAAGAAGCGGTATGGAATCTTAGGTTGCTCGGTCCGGCCAATGGTTGGTATCGGTTTTGTCCAAATCGTGTAGTATGGAGTGTTATCCTTCCTTGAAAAATCGATGTTCGACTCTGGATTTAGCCAGTCGATGTTATTGGACATTGCATGGGCAATGTTGTCTAAATGATATTCGACTTCAATTACGCTGTTTGATCTTTCTTTCAGTAAGTTGAATGTGGATTCTTTATTCTGCGCAATTCCCCTTTCGTCATATTTTTAATCTTGAACTGATCTTGGATAATCTTTACTTGCTCCATTGTACGACCGTCTACCGGTTCTTGACCTTCCGGTAATCTAGGCGTCGCATCAACCAACTGACTGAACCAGTCATACTCCTTTGTGTCATCTTCATCTAGCCAGGAGACGACCGAACTTGGTTTCTTTTTCTTTGGTATGGAGGATGATTCAGGTTGTTGTTGAGATGATGGTTGTTGTTGGGGCTCAGGATTTTCTTCATCTTCACCACCGGTTTAGGTAAAGTGATCACCGGTTTTCTCCAGTGGTGGTGGAGAGTCAGTATCCTGAGGTTTCTCAGATGATGGAGGTTGTTGAGAAGCTTGACTTTTTGATGTGGTGGTAGTCTTTGGCGGTGGTGGTGGCATGGATGATGATGACTCGCCAGTTTTCTTTGGACGTTTTGCATTTGGGTCTTTATCCGTGTCATCATCATCTCTTGGTCGCTTTCACGGCCGGTTTCCTTGCATGTTGTCTTCAGTTGATATGCAAGCAGTGCCTCAAAAAGCTTTGACTCATCAGATGTGAAAGTAGAAGATCGAGGAGACATCTGCAATATCAGCTGTTGATGACGTACCCTCCGATCAGGTCGAAGGACCCCCCTTCGGCCTCAGTCGAATTTTCATTACGAAGACCCAAGTCTTTCTTCATAAGTCATTGGTGGCGTAAAACCATTCATCATTGGCATGGTTACCAGTTGGGAATTCGCCAACCGAAGGCCTATGCCCTTCGGTGTCTTCTCTTGAAGATGCCAAGACAAAGAAGAACCTTGACTTGGTCTTCCCCGACGTTCCCACTATTTCCTTAGCTTCCCGCCAAGTCCAGAGATAGTGGGGATGAAGCCTATCGGTTATCACAAATCGGGGATGCCCCCATGATCTCCTAAACGTGTGCTAACACTCTCCAAGCTATTTTCATCACCTATAAATAGGTTGGACGAGTCATTTCAATGGTATGTTCATTCAACACGATATTTCACATACTCCATATTATTTACAACCACGTATCACATACTTACTCTCCGCTGGAGGTGGTTCGCAGGCCCAACCCATGATCACTTAACGAAGTGTCTACTATTTCTTATTGCAGATTAGCTACAAGTTTAGCGCAAGCATATCACCCCTCATACCCTTCGATCACCATCAAAGGCACAGTGTGCGATGCAATTATTGTACAATCGGTGAAGCCATCATGTGGGACCCGCTACTATTGGTCTCGTTATTCCAAACTTACACCCGGTCAATCACTCTCACTAGTTTTACGGCATGAATCAAGGAAGAGAAGATACACCCTCTCCGGGTTTCTCGACCTTGACACCAATCGATCAATGATCCTAACAACCTTCCCAATATAACCGCATCCACCTTTACCACACGATCTCACCTTGAAATAACTCCCAACAACCATGCTTCAACCTCGGCTAACCCTGAACCGGTAATCAGCCCAGCGTTTGTCGAAGCTAATATCGAAGTTTTAGAATCATTACTAAGGGCTCGACGGAGGCAAGCTCGGAGTGTGGAGATGCGTAGGGAGTTAGAATACTCAAGCGATGAGTATGACGAAGAATTGGAAATGGAGGCTAGGCCCTTGGCTCCTCGGGCTACACGCTCAGTGCTAAGGATAGGGTCTCCGAGCAGTCGAAGGCCTAGTGAAAGGTCGGTTGGTTTTGAAGATGTTCCGGAGAGGGCTCCGACTAGAAGGGAAGGCACGATAGAAGGCTCCAATGGAAGGAGTCACCGAAAGGATACTACGGAGGTTAATTTGCCACCACTTTTGGCGGCTCACCGGGAAGAAGCCGGCGGGGGTTCCATTGCGCCTTCTCACGCATCCCGTAGAAGGCAATCCATCTCAAATAAATGGGGAGGAAATCTTCCTCCCAATGGTATGTACCCTCCTTTTCAGGGCTCAATCTTACCCTCAGGGTCTATCCCCCACCTAATGGGCAGGCTAGCAACCCCAGGTTTTACTCAACCATACAAGCATGCCCTATGGGCAACCTATGGTATATCCTTACGTACCTTGTCGAAGTCACCCACCTTATATACCTCTGCTTACCCTCAATATGTTAACAAAACCACTGTTGGAACACCTCCAAATCATAACCCATACAATGCTGCCCCTACCTACATGCCACCTTATAGCGCTTTATTTGGAGCCCATGGGCTCCACAACACCCTTCGTAAGATGGATAGAAGCCTACCCTTTGCCTGATGGGTTGAAAATGGCCGCACATATTGGTACTTATGATGGGAAAGGGGATCCGGATAACTTTTACACCGTTGAAGGGGCTATCGAATCTCGAAGTGGGTTATGCCCGTTGCTTGCCACATGTTTACATACACCCTACGAGACTCGCTTTCATATATGGTGGAACGGGAAAAACCAGTAGCATTGTGAATTTGGATGATCTCAAGGCCAAGTTCAGATCACATTTCAACCAACAGAAAAAGTTTACAAGAACGCACCTAACGATGCACAACATCAAGCGAGAAGGAAGCGAGAGCACCGGGGCTTTCATTACGGATACACCGATGACACCTTACGGATAATGGGCTTGCACGAACACCAACGCATCTCGGGTTTCGTGCATGGCCTATGAACAGTTTGGTTGAATTCCTCTCCACTGATCTTCCTACAACCTATAAGGGTTTAGTGGAGAAGGCTTACACCTGGATCGAAGCAAAAGAAGTGTCTACCAATGGGGCTCGGTCGAAAATAAAAGAAAGTCACAGCGAAGCCCCAAAGCATCCTCCGTGGGAAGGGTCAAAGAACAGACACAAAGGCAGGGACAGGTTTACACCATACCACAAAAACATCAACCATGGGCTCTTGGCTAATCTGTCCAAGTCTCCAAGGGAGATACTTGCTTCTGGAAAAGGCTGCGAAGACCTTTGATCCTCCTCCTCGCTTGGAAAAGAGGAAGGCCGGAGATACTTCCAAATCTGCTACTTCCATGGCGATTCGGACCGACACCAACAATTGCAAAGAGCTCAAGAAACAGATAGAAGAGGCCGTGAAGTCCGGCCAATTGGGACATTTGGTGAAAGGTATAAAGAAAGGTAAAGAAAATGTCTCCGACACACAGTTGGGGAAAGACACCACACCTGCCGAAGCACCCATCCTCATGGTGTACAAGGATGACTCTGGTTTAAAGAAGAAAGAAGCAGAGGAAGCATTATGCGGAGTAGGAGATGTCACTTTTCCTTCAATCACAGGGAAAGTTCTTTTAAATGACCCCGTGGTCATCAAGGTCTTGATCTCCAAGAGAAGTAAACGGGGCCTACCTAGGCTGCGGTAGTTCCTGTGAAGTGATCTACGAATCTTTGTTTTCTAAAGCTCAAACCTTCGATAAGGTCGAAGAGAGTAGATTCGAAGGTACCCTTAGTAGGGTTCTCAGGGGAACACTCATAGCCCTTAGGAGAAGTCCCTCTAGAAGTTACGATTGGAGAAGGAAGGCTAAAGAGCGAAACTCTGGTATTCATGATCGTAAGTCGAATCTCCTATAACCTATTGATTGGGAGAACGGCAATGCAGAAGATGGGCATCGTTGTCTCCACCATACATGTCGTGGTCAAATTCCAAACACCTTTCGGTATTCGAACGGTTTTCTCCAGCTACAACGTGAAGAAGCCTACGGAAGTAGGCAAAAGGATCAAAGGTTTGGAAGAGCCTCAGAAAGATGTTCTCGGTTATCTTGGCGCTAAAGAACGCATTGTAGTAAATGATCTCTATCCTGATCAAATGGTGGTAATCGGAAAGCAGCTCCCAACCTCCTTTAAAGCAGATTTGGAAAAGGTACTACGGGCCAATGCAGATGCCTTCGCATGGACCTACTCTAACATGACGGGGGTCCCCAGAACTCTCACCATAGATGGAAAGCCCTTCGGCACTGAACACAAGCTCAATGAGTTCAAACATATTGAACCCATCAAGCAAAAGCGTCGAAGCCTGGCTCCTGAAAGAAATGCCGCCGCATGCAAAGAAGTGGATGAGCTTGTAGCAGCAGGCATACTCAGGGAGGTGAAGTATCAAACTTGGGTGGCCAATCCTGTGATGGTCAAGAAGCATGATGGAGGGTGGCGAATGTGCGTGGATTTCACAGATATTAACAAAGCCTGTTCAAAGGGGTTGCTATCCTCTGCCGAAATTGATTGGAAAGTAGAATCCTTGTTAGGGTTTGGTGAAGTGTTTTTGGACGCTTATAAGGGTTACCATCAGATACAAATGGCGGAAGAGGACGAAGAGAGACAACCTTTTCACAGGAAAAGCGTTTATTGTTACAAAAAGATGCCTTTTGGTTTGAAAAATGCATGTGCCACTTACCAACGTTTAGTGGACAAAGCCTTCCACAGCAGAATGGTAGGAATCTAGAGGCGCACGTAGATGATATGGTTATCAAGAGTAGAGCGGAGGAGGACATGCTCTCCGACATCAAGGAAACAACCGACCGACTTCGGCCATCAACATGAAGGTAAATCCCAAGAAATGTTCCTTCGGTGTGGAAGAAGGACAATTTTTGGGGCATCTGATCACCAAGCAAGGTATCAAGGCCAATCCTTCGAAGGTTAAGGCCATCACGGATTTGCAGCCTCCTAAGTCCCTAAAGGAAGTGCAACGTCGAACGGAAAGCTAGCGACCCTCAAGGGTTTTATCGAAGGGTGCGCAGATCTTTGCCGTTCTTCAAGACACTCAAAGGATGCCAATAAAAAGACGTTCCATGAGTATAGATGCTTGCCTTCCAAAAGCTTAAGGATTTCATGGCTATTCTACCTACACTTACTGCCCCAATCAAAGGCGAAGTGTTGTTTATGTATATCGCAGCTTCCTTCGAAAGCATCAGTGTTGTGTTATTGGCAGAAAGGGAGAAGAAGCAAATTCCCATCTACTTTGTTAGTAGGGTTCTCTGAGGGCTGAGCTAAACTATCCAGCATTGGAAAAGCTAATTTTGGCCTTGGTCCATCCTGCGAGACGCCTTCGAAGGTACTTCCAAGCTCACCCCATAATCGTACTTACTGACAAACCCATTAAGCATATACTTTCGACTGGGGGGCTTGATGACGTACCCTCCGATCAGGTCGAAGGACCCCCCTTCGGCCTCAGTCGAATTTGCATTACGAAGACCCAAGTCTTTCTTCATAAGTCATTGGTGGCGTAAAACCATTCATCATTGACATGGTGACGGTTGGGAATTCGCCAGCCGAAGGCCTATGCCCTTCGGTGTCTTCTCTTGAAGATGCTAAGACAAAGAAGAACCTTGACTTGGTCTTCCCCCACGTTCCCACTATTTCCTTAGCTTCCCTGCCAAGTCTGAGATAGTGGGGATGAAGCCCTAGGGTTACCACAAATCGGGGATGCCCCATGATCTCCTACACGTGTGCTAACACTCTCCAAGCTATTTTCATCACCTATAAATAGGTTGGACGATTCATTTCAATGGTATGTTCATTCAACACAATATTTCACATACTCCATATTATTTACAACACATATCACATACTTACTCTCACGCCGGAGGTGGTTCGCAGGCCCAACCCTGGCGCAATCACTAACGAAGTGTCTACTTTTTCTTATTGCAGATTGGCTACAAGTTTGGCGCAAGCATATCACCCCTCATACCCTTAGATCACCATCGAAGGCCTGGTTGTACGAATTATTGTACAATCAGCTATGAAATCAAATCAACTTCAATGACATTAGGAGGTGGGACTGGTCGGGTTTGCATGACCACCGGTGTTGTGGTAATCGTTTGCCTGACCAATGTCTTTAGTTTTGGGTAGAGTTGTCTTGAGAACATTTCTTTAGTTACTCCAGGGACAGTTTGGAGAAGGAAATAATGAGTATAGTTCCTAATCTGCTCGTCCATTTCTCCTTTAACGTCTCTGTGAGGAATAACTTTTATCTGATCTCTTTCCTCTATGAACGTGTTCATCTCTTGACCAAGATCATTTACCCTGTCAGTTAGCATATTCAATTTTTGGTCCTAAAGACTTTGTTTACGTTTCCTGGATTGCTGCACGGCTTTCTGGATCTTTGCTTTGGTACGAGATGCCCATGTATCCGCCCTTTTCTTGACTGATTTCGATGATTATTTTGTTGTTGTTTCTTTGGATGGTGGTGGTGATGAGTGAGATGATGATTCTATTGTGGAAGTGTCAAGGGGTTGTTCCGAAGATTGCTGAGGATTGTGGTCAGGATTGTCCAAAATGTAGTCATCTGCTTCCTTTCTGATGCGTTCCTCTTTTGCCTTCTTAGCAAGTTCTTCTTCTGAAGCCCTTTCTTTTGCAGCTTCCTCCACATCTTTCTCTGTTACTCTTTCATCAGTCTCTTGTTCATTATATTCAAATTCGAACATCATCTAATCCTCTTGCTGTTCTTGCTCCGTAGATTCCTTGGTGGTGGCACCAGTTCCCTTATCGGGTTGATTAACCGAATCAAGAACTGATTTAAGAGGAACACCACCGCTGGAACCTCCAGGGCCTTTTAATTGTTGAAGATTGAACTCTTTAGCAGCATGCTCCATCCTCAGCTGTTTCAGAGTTTTCTGATACTGTTTGTCTCCATATTTAGGATCAATCTCATCATCTGAATCTTCTTCTTCTTCCTCCTCCACTGGCTTCTTTCCTTTGTAGGATGAGGGGCTGGGAGGTTTGTCCTCTGACTTCTGGGTAGAAGTATCATCTTTTTGCTCTTCAGAATAGATATTCACCTCATCTGACTCAGTTTCAGAGTCGTCATCTCGAGAAATTGGTTCCGGTTCAATTTTAGGATGAGCGATCTGTGCTGGGACTTTCCTCTTACGGCTTGGATGCATTTTCTTGTACTTGTTAGTACTGCCAGTGCTTCCAGTGCTTCTAACTCTTCTTGCCTTTGTGGTAGCCACTGAAGTAGTCTTCTCATCCATAAACCCAACTTTACCAGCACGCACAGCTTCCTTGTAACGAAGGTACGAAGGAAGAACCTTGATTGCATCAGTAATCAAGCAATCAAGTAATTCCGCACCTTGTTTACGGGTATAGGAGTCTTTAAATCTGATAGTATTCAAGGTCGACTCATACAGAATTGAGTGTGTGTTGGGGTCATTGATTCTCATTGGGATGTCCAGGTGCTTCCCGAGTTGATTGTGGATTAGCAACTTTGTATATCTGATGAAAGGTATTTTGTTACTAGGCTTCCTATAATGTTGCATCATGTCTTCCCAAATCAAACTTGCATAGTCAATGTGTTTCATGTTGACCATTCCCCAAAAGGTTTGAAGGTGCATCAGCTTTGGGTGTTCATGTCCACTATCTCTCCCTGAGACAGACTTGGCAATCATGATATAAAGAGTTCTCCAGGGCTATGGGATGTTCTTGATATCAACACTGGAATGTTTGGTGATGATGCCAGAAGCTTCATCGTATCCGATGTCTACCATGAGCGCAATACTTCCTCTTCATCGGGAGTTGGAACGTATTCGAAGAGTGAATAAGCGGTAGAAGAAGAATAATTCGAAGATCTGCCACTGTAACTTTGACTTCTTTGTTACCAATGGTCACATTCACAGCATCTTGACCATCGATTTTGTCCAATGTGTGCCAGAATTGATGTATGTAGATTTCTGGTACTTATGCAGAGTTAGAGAGCATGAGACGGTAGGGATGATCTTTAATGATATCGACTACAACTCTACATGAGGATTCAGAACAAGTGAAGTTTTCGAAGTCGACTCTGAGATTATTCTTTCCAACAGTTTTGTGGTAGTCCACAGGGAAGATACCTGCCATCGTGAGTTCATTTGAAGCATTGAGGTTTTCCTGATTGACGTCCATTTCGCGATAGTTTACGATTTGGTAACACGGATTTGAAGATTGATTTCTAGGCGTGGATCTTGGTTGGTAGATGAAATAAATGTGAGAAATAAATGTTTTGAATTAGTTAGGTGGTATTTTTTTAAAATAACTTTTCAAAATTGACAAGATTAATCCCTCCACCTCAACCATTTTCAACCAAGACCCATTAACTTCCACTTTGGTTAGACAAACACATTTTGGAAGAGAAAAAAACTTAATGATACTCCCCCTCGACTTTTGAAATGATAAAATTTTAAAAACATTTGAGTCCAAGGAGAGTATTTAACAAGAAACGTATCCACCAATTCTGAAGAAACAACATGTTTTTGGTAACATGCAAGTACAAGGTTTTATGAAAATGAAAAATATTTACTTTCTCCCCCTCAACAATTGTTCGGGAACAATGGTGAAAGGTTTGATGGAACACAGTGTTGACGGAAGATTTGTACTTGCAATGTTTGGTTTTGATAGAAATTTAGATAGAAGAATATTTTTGGATTTTATCTGATTTTATATTTTTATATTTTGTTTTTTGAAAAAATATTTACAAAAGAGGTTTTTGGTGTTTGACTGTTTTTAAGAATGTGTTAAAAGTTCGTCCCAGCTTCTTACGGAGTCAAACACCTCATACCAATACGGTGAATCAAATCAGTAAATCTTGCGGGAGACAAGGCTTTAATGAGAAGATCCGCCAATTGGTGGTATCGTACCTACAAAGTATAATTCAACGATACCCTTTTCCACATGCACTTTGATGAAATGATATCGAAGATCGATGTGCTTTAACTTCGAGTGTTGAACAGAGTTTACGCAGATCATAATGCACTTCGGTTGTCACAATACACCGGGATTTTGTCAAATACATAACCATAGTCCTTGAGTTGTGTTCTCATCCAAATAACAGGCACAACAGACATGGCTACATATTACTGCTTGATTGAGGGCAGCGATGTACGCTCTTGTTTCTTGATTGCCATGACACCAATTTATCACCAAGGAATTGTAAACCTCTTGAAGTACTTTTAGGTAATCTAAGCATCCTGCGTGATCAACGTCTGAAAAAGCTATTAGTTCAAAACCAGAATCCTTCGGATACCATATCTGTTAGATATTAACTTTTCACATACACATCAAACCATAACACAAGGTGGCGTTTAAGATGGAATTCTAGAGAGAGAAAGTTAGAGGTTTAGGGAACTTAGTGAGAGAAAGTGAAAGATATTATTATGAGCTCCAACTCTCTACCTTGGGAGGTAGAGAGTATTTATAGTCTTACATAAAACGCCACACATCGGTACGTGGATCGGGCATACGATGGGTAAAGACCCGTCCGTCCTCCACGGTGTTACTTAACTAAATACTACTTAACTTAAAATAACTACTACTACGAGCTTTCTAACGATTACATATACTTGAGGTGACCGACTCTTTAATACATGGAATTTCTAATTCCTAACAATCTCCCCCCTAAGGGAGGTCACCTCAATCATGCACTAAAATTACATTGAATACAAACGGATATGACATTAACAATTGTTCTTGCATTCTTGATGTAGTCCTTTGTTCCTAAGCTCGTAGTCATTGATTCTTCACATTGCATGTTTGGTTAATCCAAGTGGAGGTCTTTTCCTGATCCACGTGATAATAATGTTGAGCCGACTTTTGAGATCATCAGCTAGTAGAAAATCTCATATACATCCATTGTGGTGTTGGTATTATGTGATGTTGTGACATTCGGACCGACATGCTCACATTCGGGATCATGATATCTTCTCATCAGAGTAGCGGAAGCATTTGTTGAATCATGATATTGGCGGCGTGAAGCATGGAGTGATAATATCAGAGTCATTGATGCACTAATCATGATTTCTTTTGAGATGAATGTGTTAAGTGAGCATGCGGCTATGGATTGACCGCTTCATTCTCAATTGCAAGCGCGCGGCGTACATTCGCATACAACGCTTAGCAATAAATCGCACGAAAGTGTCTTTGATCACTTTCGTTGAATTGAGGTACACGCCCACGGTTCCCGTTGATCATTAGACAAAATGCGCTCGTGATCGGTATAATTCGAAGAATTTCCTTGACAGGGTTTAGCGGTAATGCTCTAAATTGTTCTCAAACCGAACATCTCAAAGAAGACAACACGGAGTGAGTGAACCAGTAATTTGAGTCGATTGATGAAAAGATATTTGAAAAACAATCGAGTATTGCTCAATAGAAATTGTTTTTGCAATACAGTGAAGGTTTTAATGAAAATCAATTATCAATCATAAAACACCTTTTGATTTGAAAATTAGTACACGGTCGACGTGCTAATGAAAAGAGTTTTTAAAGCACAAAGACCGGTTTTTCAAAGGTATCCGTCAATCCATAACCTCGAACGATTGATTCAAAAGATTGAATCGCCCCATTGTTTCTGTTCGGTTGTCACATGGTTGATCTGTATAATAGATCTCACATGCCACCTACCAGGAGCTTGTTAGATGTTGGCTCGAGAAGGCTTTCCATCTTCACAGTGAATATGTAAACACATCACTGGATGTTACGGCAATACCACAAGGATAAATGCGTAGGACTCAAGATATAATCTCTCTTTCCACATTGTGTGAAACAGAGAGTCTTCATTGAAAGTGTCCTAATGAGATTTATTGATGATCTCGTGGCTCTAGACTCAATTTGTGCATATTTGGATCATGTCGAGACTAGGGAGAGGGCCTCATTCTTCAATATCAACAATCTCTAAGAGAAAGTCGATAGATAATGTCGGTTCCCGTGAGAATGAAACAAGTCCTTTTAAGAGGAACTTGAGTGGTTTGGGAAGTTGAAGTGCGGTCGTCCACTGGGTCCATGACGTCTTTGTCTTCAATGCCGATGTTACCATCAGTAGCATATGAATTGAACCGGTTTTACGCCTAAGGTTGAATAAATGGAGGGCTATTTGTTTTCACCCTTTTCTCATTCAATTCTTTTAATTCTTCAACCCCTTCAGTGCTTACCGAGACTTCATAGCTAGAACCTTGTTGGGTTTATTCCATTACTAGCTCGATCTCACCGCACTCTTCCCATATCGCATTTTTCTCCTTTTATTATCATACCTAAGAACTCTACACTAACTAGTGGATAGTTCCTGGGTAGATCCTCGGTTCTCGGCGGATCATGGGAACAAAATACCTAACCTTATCATCCTTATATCACCATACATAAAGTAAAGTTGGTCGGTCTATTTGGTATTGTTCATCCGCCATTGGAACCAATTGAAAACCATTTGAAAATCAATCCGGATACTTGTGATATATTATCAAAGCATTTTGTACTTGAATTGTTTTTGATATTTTTAGAATAAGTGCTCCCCTCAACATGTGCATCAAATGTTTGAAATTGTTTTGCACACGGAGGCAAGAGGAAGAATTAACTTCTTTGATTACCATTTTCTAAAAGATATCAACATCACTTCCCAAATCGAATCAAGTAGATAAAGCATTTTGGGGAAGGATGAGGTTTTCATGATTTTGCTCCCCTCAATATGTGCCTCGAGATTTGAAAAGAGTTTTGCACATACTAGAGGGAACCTGCACATTGAGATAAGTGATCACGTTTCAAATCATTGTGGTTTAAGATAGATGCTCCCCTCAACGTGTGCATGGAAAATTTGAAATCGTTTGTCACTTACGGGAGGCAAACATGCTAATCACTTAAGAAACCATTTATCGAATTATCAGGTTAAATCCTATTTAAATCACAACTTCTCCCCCGATCACAATTATTAAAACATTTGAGATTTGTGATCTCTGTAGATTTAAATTGATTTTGAAAGCTTTTAAGGAGAATTGTGACTTGATTATGAAAGCGTTTTAACCGATAAGGATCGGATGTTGAGATTTTAAACTCCATTGGTTAAACATGCATGTACATCTTTTGAAAACAATTTAATGCCAAATAACTTTTAATTTAATTGAAATCATTCTCCCCCTCAATCAATGACATAGGTTGTTGATTGAGAGATAGAAATTTTGACAAATAAGTCCTGATGATTATCAAAAATAGAGACCGAGTTATTTTTCAAAGCATTTAGTTTTCAGAGATAAATGTTATAGAATCAGAGCATGGAATTTGAAAACATGGTAAAACATGGCTCGGTTCTTTCTTTTAAAACCGGGTTATTGCCTGAAAATGACAATAAACCATTGTTTCTCTTTCTCAAACATAATTTTTTGATTTTTTTTTTTTTTTTTTTTTTTTTGGAATTCGACCAACATCTAAAGTCCCGTGTCATTCTTTGAATGACAGACAAAAACCGTAGATATTATCGAACGAGAAAACATGACAAAAGACAATATTTTTGAAGATTTTTGAATTTTTTTTGATTTTTATGGATTTTGAAGGTTTTATAATTTTGTATTTTTTTTTTTTTTTTTTTTCGAATAAGTATTTACATGAGATAGATGAAGATAGACCTTTACTCCTCGTCTTCCTCAAGAGGCGTTTGAGTATTCGGTTGAAGGCTTTTCAAACCAAGACGTGGAAGAATAAACTCAAAGCGTTCTCTTGGAAGAGCTTTGGTGAAGATGTCCGCTAGCGATATTCGAGACCTCACAAAATATAGTTCCACCACACCTTTTCCACTTGTTCCCTGATGAAATGATGTCGAATGTCGATGTGCTTTGCTCTTGAGTGTTGAACGTTGTTGCATGAGAGAGCAATAGCACTTTTATTATCACAGATCAGAGGATTTTGTTGAATTCAAAGCCATAGTAAGATAATTGAGATCTCATCCATAAGATTTGAGCACAACAAGATGACATGGCTATGTATTCAGCCTCGGTAGAGGAAATAGAAGTACTCATTTGCTTCTTTGAAGACCAGCTCACAAGCTTATCACCCAAAACGAGCACCTCGGATGTACTTCGGCGTGTATCTTGACAACTCTGCATGATCGCATCTGCATAGGCCGTTAGTGACATACCGGTGTCCTTCAGGTACCATAGTCCCATATTGATGGTTCCTTGGAAATACCGAAAGACCCGTTTAACCGCTTCAAGGTGCTTTTAGTAGGCTTAGCCTGGTATCTAGCACACATGCAAACAGCGAACAAGATGTCGGTCTACTAGCCGTGAGGTACATCAGGGATCCAATCATACTACGATATTTCGTTTGGTCAATCATGATCCCCGAGTGGTCCTCATCTAGTTTGGTTCGATCAATCATGGGGTGTCAACAGGGTCACTTGAATCAAATCCAAATTTCTTTAAAATCTCATTTGCATATTTAGATTGATTTATGAAAATGCCTCCTGGACTTTGTGAAATTTGTAATCCCAAGAAAAATGACATTTGTCCCATCATTGACATTTGAAACTTAGAACTCATTTCATTAGAAAAATGATCACATTCCATTGGGTCGGTCGAAGCAAAAATAATATCATCAACATAAATTTGAACATGAGTTAAATGTTTGCCCGACTTCCTGGTGAACAATGTAGGATCAATGCTCCTTTCTTGAATCCGGATGATAGAAGAAACTTTGACAGTGTATCATACCATGCCCTTGGAGCTTGCTTTAAACCGTAGAGAGCCTTCTTCAAGATCGATAAACGTGAGTAGGATGCTCTTGATTCACAAATCCTTCAGGTTGGCTGATGTAGACGACTTCTTTAAGATCTCCGTTTAGAAATGCCGTCTTCACATCCATCTGATACACTACCATGTTCTTACTAGCGCATTAGCGAAAGATTCGATTGCCTCGATTCGAAAGCAACAGAGCAAAAGATTCTTTAAAGTCTATACCCTCCTCTTGACGATATCCTTTAGCAACTAAACGAGCCTTGTTCTTCAACACATCACCATGCTCATCAAGTTTTACTTTGAAGATCCATTTGAGAGCTATAATCATAGCACGCTCGAGAGCGGTACTAACTCCCATACAACAAGTCGATCAAACTCATGAATTTCTTCTTGCATGGCATTGAACCATTTGTCTTCATTCATGGCGGTTTTAACATCTTTTGGTTCGATCTTAGAAAGTACGGAGTTGAAGAAACACCATAAGGCATCGGTTGCAAGTTGTTTCGGGTTGATACAGGGACGAGAGGATTTCCAATGATGTTGTCTAATGGATGATCGTGAGTCCATTTTCTAAGGTGTTCATGTGGCAGTTGTTGAGGAACCGGGGTAGCAAATGAGTCGATGTCTCCTGAAGAAGATGGTTCGATGATGATTAGAGTAGCAAATATGTTTTCAAACGGAGCATCTTTAGGAGTAGCAAAAGGATTAACTTCATCATTGATGCCAGAAACATTTCCATGATGTACATTTGAAGAATGATGATTTGTTGATGAGGCTGAAGGATCAGCAGCAGGTGCTTCTTGACTTAAAGATATTGAGGCCGAAGGATTAACTTCATTCACGGGAATATGAGCATCCTCTCAGGGAATCATTACCTCATGAGTGTTTGAATCATACAGTTCATCAAACATAGGATCAAACAATTTCTTTACATCATCTTAGGATGGGGGTACATATGGAGTTTCTTGAGTAGAGTTTGGAACAAGAGATGAACCAATGGGATTGTCTTGAAGTGCGGGTCCTGAAATGGATTGTCCGAGCCATTTGACCACTGCGATAGAAACTCTCTCTGACTATCTTTATCAACCCATATGTAGACAATTTGAAGTGACCGATAAAGAAAACCAGATATACCAAACTTGAAACTGAAGAAGAATTCCATGCATTTGCATCTTAAGCTCGCCTTTGTGAATTTTAACTTCAATCTCAAATAAGTGATAATTGATTAACTCTGAGTAATCACCTTGTGTCAAATGCCCAACACGTGAATAGGCGTACAACCGGATGTACGTCGATCCACTGAATGAACCGGAACACATGATTTCTCGACATTAATGCATTCTTCCTAAAGGTATACATGTAGAGATCGACCGGAAGATTCACCACAAATGTCTTGTTGAATGAGGTAGTCATTTTTCGTAATGTTCATGTGGTTGATTTATAGCGTGCATAATGAGAGGAACAATAATCCGTAAAGATTTGGCAAAGGAATACCAAAGATGGATCATGATTCAATAATGCAACTTACAATATCATGATAGTCATTATGAACATGCTTGTGAAATAGCGGAGATAAGGTTTCTTGAGAATTCCAAGAAGTACTTCTTAGATGGTGAATCAGTTGAGTCAATAGAAACCGGAGCATGAGCTTCAGAAACTGGATGATCAACATTCGTCGGAGGTTTAAAGTACTCATCAAACATAGAATCCCAAACATTGATTCCCAATTATCCTTAGTAAGTGAAGCATTAGGCGTTGAAGGAGAGTCATCAAAAATCAAAACAATGAATCCCAGTTATCCTTAGTATATTCACTCTTCATAAAAAAGAATATACACTCATCATCATCAAAAATAAATTCATATAACCATTATTCAAACATCCATCATCATGTAGTATATTCACTCTTCTCCCCTCAAAAATTGCATCCGAAGTTGCCATTTTGATTTAGCAAGTGAATAAGAGTATACACCAATGAACATAGATCCACTTGATGAATGAATGAGCGTGGAAAAGCATGAAGCTTGTTGATGAAGAATGTAGATGAGTATGGCCATTCATGAGAGAATTTCTCTTTAGTCAAGATAAAGCGCACGAAAGCGTACACTTTTCTTTTCTTTGAAGAACGGGGCACGAAGTGTTATCTTCGGATACCATAATGATGAAGAACGAGGCTGCCGATGTGACAGAGGCGTCGCCATAAGAAGATTTCTCTTCTTTGGAAGATAATGCGACCGAGGCGTACACATATTTCTTTGAGGAACGAGGCTTGAACCGGTATTCAAAGCGTCATTGTTTAGAGCCCGGTTATATGTTTAGAGCCGCCGAATCCAAATACCAAGGGCGCGATTTGCGATCTACTTTGGATAACAGACGAAGACATAGAATTGGAAACATTGGATCCCCACGTGCTCATGGGGTCCTTTTGGTTAGCACAAACAATCTTTGAATCAGCAGAAACCCTAGGTGCAATGTCATTGTCACTAGGAGCTAAACTAGTAGAAGCATCGGACTTAGTCGAGGGACATTTTGTGCTTAATGGGATTGTTCTACCGTTGGCTTCCAAACCTTAATGTGCACTACTCTAGGCACAGTGGATCTAGTTAAGGGGCAAGGTTTGCCATTCGTGAATATTCGACCTGTTGGCTTCCACTGAAATCCTACATTGGTAAAAACCTTCCCTGTAGGTTTCCGGGATTGCTTAATCTGTTTCGCTCCAAACTTTCTTAAGCGGGTTATGAATCTTAGACCTCGTAAATAACACATCACATTTATCATGATTACCATGAAATTAAACATTTTGCATGTTTTGTGAGACATAAGGCCTCGAATTAATTTTAGTAAGCTTGGAGCTAATACTAGAACTAACACGATTCTTTTTGTTCAAATCAAACTTCTTGTCCTATTGGTGTTCTTTCACTTCCTTATCATGAACACTTTTAGTTTGCGTAATCCTATCCTTCTTTGCATAGCTTCTAGGTTTTGACCGCTAACTTTAGTGTCAATCTTAACATCTGTAGAAGTAACGATGGGAACATTACATGGATTCACTACTTTTCGCATTCTGGTCTAGAAGTCTTTGGGATCACGAAATTCTAGGAGGCACATCACAGGTTGCTTGCTTGAATTTAGGTATGGAACAAGGCATATCAAGGGTCACATGCTTGGCTTTAGGCATAGAACGGATTTCTGTTGGCACTAGGCATAAAACAAGGCTTCACAGCTTTGCCTTTTTCACCTAAGGGTTTTGGACATGTTGCAATTACACATTCAAGCACCTCTTGAGATCGTTTGGCCTGGAGGCAAGCAAACCTAATTTCACTATCAAGAGGTTTGTTAATGAAATCCTCTTCGACAATCTCACGGAGACATTCTAGACTATCCTTAAGGTGAGCACAGTAGTCATGAAAAGCATGTTCATTATTCCTAAGATGAGGAGGAATATATTTAACATACCACAGTGTATTTGCAATCTAAGGGTGATTTTGAGACAACATTCTTATTGAAAACAAGTGGCGGTTTCCCATTTCCACTGACTTCTCGATTCTCAATTTCCTTTTGTAAAGACGTTATTTTTCGTTGTTTTGGTCACGGGTGACGTTTATTGAATCATATAACTCTTTAAAATGTCGTTTAACCTTTTCATTTTCTTCTAGAAAACTTTCGTTTCCCTTTTGTAAAGCATTTACTAGGTTTTGAAGATGAAACGTTTGAGAATTCGAAGAATCTAAAGGAGAAGGCATTTGGGAGCCTGTCATATTGTTCGTTTGACCCTTTAATTGAGAGATTTGGGCTTTCAACTTTCTCATCGTGTTGCACTGAGCTTGAATCTGTTCATCACGTTTGTTAATTTGAAAAGCGCATCAAACTCGGAGCATCTAAAGATGTCTTGATATTTGAAGTTTTGACATTTTCTTTGAGATGTTGATATTTGAGTTGTAAATTAAAATGCTCAACTTCTAGTTTAGAAAAATGTTTAACCAAATTGTCGTGATCATCCAGTTCAATTTTCTCGTTTAGTTTAGAATTAGTTTTTCAAGCTCAATGACACGATCATGGGAGACTTTTAGGGCCCGAGATAGTTCATGAAATTTGGAAGCATTAATAGAGCAATTTGAAGCAGTGAAAAAAGATATCTTGAGCAACACATTCAGGAATAAGAGTCTCATTTAAGGTATGCAAGTTCTTCCTCTCAATCTCATTATATTTTAGTGCACGCTCATAATCACTAACTTCAACTACCATTGCATCAAATTCCTTTTCCATTTCTTTAATATCGATTTTGTCCCCTTTTTAAGACTCTCAAAATGATCTTTTAGTTGTTTAAAGAAAGGCATGACCTCGGTTAAATAACATTCTTTCATTTGCTCAAAACCCCTTTCCCTTCAGTTATCCCAGTGGGTGTGATCCTTTTCTTACAAGTTTTCTCAAAATCGGTAAATAGTTGAAGAATAACATATTGGTTGATTAAGGTCTTGCTCTTAGTGGCAATAGTTCTAGGAACTAAATGCATTGGTGTATTTGGAGGATACACGATGCTTAGGGAATTTCCTACAAAGGGGATTCATTTCAACAAGATTTTCAGCTTTTTGCAAGTCCATATCCTTTTTCCGAACACTTGTTAGGGGTCAATAGAGTTAGAGGCTTAAACATGTTTAAGGATATCCAATTTTCCTTAGTGTAATCATGGGGTTTTATCGTTATCTTGTTCTTTTTACACTCGGGATCTTCTAGCTTCTTATTCATTTTCTCCCTAGTGACTTCATCTGATTTCTTATCTTCCTCGCACTCAGCAACTAGGTTTTCGTCTAGGCTTAAGGATCTCATTACCATCATACAAGACCTTATGAGCATTTCTAGCCTTTTAATTACCTCTGGATTAGGTTCCTCAACAAGGGGAATGCTATGCTTATCGCTTAAGACTCTATGCTTAGTGATCATGTGAGCAGTCTGAATGGTATTCCCTTGTACGTACAACTTATTTTCAAGCTTGTTTTTCAAAGTTTTTAGATTGGAAAAATCATTCAAAAGTTTTGATTCCTTAGCCTTGAATTCTTGCTTAAGCATTTTAACATTTTCTTGAAGTTCGTTTTTGCTTAGCGAGTTTTAGAAAGCTTTACTTGTAAGGAGTTTAACTCTTGTTTTAATACTTCTTCTCTAAACCTACTTTTTCTAATAGTTATACGTATTTGGACATCCATTTCCTGCTCACGGGTGGTCAACTCAAACTTAGCACGTTGTTCATAAATAGCAACCTGATCCTTATATATGTTAAGCTCAATGGTAAGGGAATCATCAGGCACAAATGCAGCGTACTCATGCAGTTCATAATCATCATTTTGAGTAGAAGATGCACAACTAGGTACAGCAGAAACATCCATGCAACTTACATGAGCATTGACATGCACGGTATGTGACGGGTGCATCTCAATCTTGGGTACATCCGAAGCTACCATGGAGCGTTCCTTTGCATTAACTTGCTGAGGTTGTTATGCGGTGCACCTCTCTCTCTTGTGAATTTGAGCACGAAGATTCCAATTTTCCATTATCCGACTCATCATTTTTTTGTTGTCAGCGACATTCGCATTCAACAACACCCGATTCTTCAACAGATACATTACCCAACTTATCACAACAATCTTTCAACTTTTGACACTCATTCCGTCTTCATTCTTATGAGCGATTCTTCAATGTACTTTTCACATTATCCATGAGTTGGGTAAATGTCTCAATGAATTCACAATTTCCATTCCAAAGATGTTTTTGAAGGAAATTCAGTCAAGTGTTGATCGTATCATTTGAATATTCCCCAGCGATGAATGGTGAAATTGTTTGTAGATTACTTGAAGAGTGCCTTTGGAACCATCCTTTTGAACCTCTTTATTGGTAAGTTGCAGCTTTAAGTGTTCTAAGTTCAACGGCAAGCTTCTTGTCAATGTAGGTAAGTCCTGGCGGAAAAGAGCACTACATGTTCGATCCCGGCTATGGATAACAAATGAATGAGGTGCGATGAAGTAGTGATAGGGCTCAATGCTGCATTTCATTTTCATGGCATTTTGTAGCTGGGCTGGTGCGATTCTCTATCATTAGATTCTGAACACGGATATCTCACATCCTCATTGCTTAATTCAATCATCTTTAATCGTTCGATTAGCCTACATTATCATTGTTGTCCACAACATCATACGGTTTAAGCACTTACGAAATCACCGGGTCGAGTAGAGTAAGACATGACGTGGAAGGATGCACGGGATTTTACACGTCTATGATTTAAACCGAGAAATAGAATCTTTCAAGGATTTTACTAAAATCAAGGCAAACCGTTAAGCAATGACCAAAGGTAGGGGTGTTAAGATGACCGATGGAATGATACAATGAAAGACGATTGTGTGATAGGACTTTAGATTGTTAGGTGGGATAAGCGAGAGATGTTGTTTGGTTGTGATTGGATTGGTTTATGCCAATTTTCCTAAGAAATTTAGGTCTAAAACCTTAAAAACCTCAATAACTTTTGTTCGGAGCGGATTTAGACCTCGAAGATTGACCCGAATGATGGGTAGAACGCTGAAAACGGAGTTACGGTTCAAAAGTTATGGCCGTTTGAAGTTTTGACGGGAAAAATCAACCAAGTCGCTGCGAATTCTTGAACCAAGTCGCTAACAACTAATTAAGCTACCCGCTAAGTCGCTAGAGTTCCAAGTCGCTAGCCGATGTAAGCTAAGTGGTAACTTCGCTAACACTCAAGTCGCTAGCAAAATTTGGCTGACAATTCGCTACTCAAGTCGCTAACAATGCAAATTAAGCTAAAGAGCAACTCACATGCACCAAGTCGCTACCACCAAGTCAAGCTACCGTAGTGGAGAGTCCACTACTTGTACTTTAACTCGCTAGATCTAACTCGCTAGCTTTAACACAGTAAGTCGCTACAAAATTATGAAGCAAGTCGCTACCAAGAAAATAGTCCGAGAGCTAAGTCGCTAGCTTGAAAAACCAAATAAACTTCACTTTTCAATCCAAAAACAACCCAACCAAGATGATTCAAGCTTACCAAATGAAAACCTAAACACTTTTGATGATTCTAAACATAAAAGTACAACCAAAATCGAAGCTTTAACACTAGAAATCAATCAAATGATGCAAAAACCACTAAACTTTTTCAAACTCAAAAACCACCTAAAAACCACTAGAAATCCAAAGATGTGTAAGATATGATCTAACCATGGCTCTTGATACCAATTGTTAGATATTAACTTTTCACATACACATCAAACCATAACACAAGGTGGCGTTTAAGATGGAATTCTAGAGAGATAAAGTTAGAGGTTTAGGGAACTTAGTGAGAGAAAGTGAAATTATTATTATGAGCTCCAACTCTCTACCTTGGGAGGTAGAGAGTATTTATAGTCTTACATAAAACGCCACACATCGGTACGTGGATCGGGCATCAGATGGGTAAAGACCGTCCGTCCTCCACGGCGTTACTTAACTAAATACTACTTATCTTAAAATAACTACGACTACGAGCTTTCTAACGATTACATATACTTGAGGTGACCGACTCTTTAATACCTGGAATTTCTAATTCCTAACAATATCCCCAAATTAATGGTTCCCTTTACATATCGGAGGATTCTTTTAGCCTCAGTGAGGTGTCTTTCAGGTCTTGACTGATAACGGGAGCAAAGATATACAGAAAATACAATGTCGGTCTTGTCGGTACATTAGATACATGAGAGACCGATAATACTTCGATTTGGTAGGGTCAACCAATTTCCCATGCAAATCGGCATCAGTTTGTTGGTATGTGCCATTGGTGTTGCATAGGTGTCAGAACTTTGCATTCCATGTTTATTTAATATTTCAAGAGCATATTTGGACTGACTTAAGAAAATACCACGGGGTGATTGATGAACTTGTAGTCCTAAGAAGAACGTAAGTTCACCCATCATTGACATTTCAAAATTTGTTTTCATCAGTTTTGAAAAAGCATTTGAGTACTTTTTGTGGGTAGACCCAAAAATGACGTCATCCACGTAGATCTGAAAAATTAAAATGTGTGCCCCATGATATTGAATAAACAGTGTAGGGTCTAGGAATGGCAATGGGGTGGGTTTGGGGCGGGGCGGCCATCCCCATCCCCAAAACCGATTACAAAAATCATCCCCAAACCCGCCCCAATCCCCATTGGGGATCTTATCGGGGCGCCCCATTGGGGCGAGATGCTCCCCCAAACCAGCCCCATTCCCCATTGGGGTCTTATCGGGCTTTCTTTTCAGAGCGCGATCCTCCATCATACTCATGCCTTTCCCCGTTTATTCTTATTTTTATGCTATTAACAATATGATTTTACGGAAGAACGTAAAGAATCGAGAACCCATTAATAATATATTAGGCATTGGAATAAATCACAACTTTTTTAGAATATTATGACACAAAACAAGATTTTATGATCACACTTTGAAATATTACAAAGATAAAAATTAACAAAAAATAGAGAATTATATTTAGTACATAAATACTAGCACAATATTTAAGGTGTATAGATATATGTATATGTTTCGGGGCAGGGCGGGGCGGGGATAGTGTGCCCCGTCCCTGCCCCAAACCCGATAATAATCCCCGTTAAGGCCCCAAAACCCGCCCCGAAACCCGATAAGCATGCCCCACCCCGCCCCAATAAGTTCGGGTTTCCCCATCGGGTTCAGGTTTTTTGGCCATCCCTAGTAGGGTCGACCGATCCTTCGATAAAATTATGAGAAAGGAGAAAGGATGACAACTCATCATACCATGCCCGAGGGGCTTGTTTGAGACTGTAAAGAGCCTTGTTCAGCTTGTAGACGTGATTAGGGAACTCTGGATCAACAAATCCTTCTGGCTAACTAACATATACCGTTTCCTTCAGTTTACCATTGAGCGTTTTAACATCCATCGATAAGCGGTGATGTTCATGTGAGCCCCAATTCGGAAAAATCCGTACAACCTTAAGTCTAGCTACCGGTGCGAATGATTCTTCGAAGTCAATCCCCTCTTCCTGTCTATAACCCTTAGCCACCAGGCGTGACTTGTTTCGGATAACCGTACCCTCAGCATCTAACTTGTTTTTACAAATCCATTTGAGACCAATGACATAGACCCCTGTTGGTCTTTCAACCAATTCCCATACTTCTAAATGTTTGAACTGGTTCAACTCTTCTTGCATAGATTCAATCCAGTTGTCTTTGGTCATTGCATCTTTGGTGTTTTTGGGTTTAGTTTGACAAACGGTGAGTGCATAAATGCAATGTTCACCGTCAGTCTGAAGGCGTTGTCTAGTAATGACTGGTTGATTTGGGTTGCCAATAATATTAACAAGAGGATGGTCTTTAGTCCATCGGTGTGTGGAGGGTTGATGTTGGTATACATTGTGCAGCTTTGGTGGATTCAGATGGCTAGTGGAAGATTCAGCAACATCTAAGTTTGCATTTTCATGCGAAAGGGTTAAAGAATGCATTTCCATCATAATCCGGTGCGGTACATCTTGATTAAGAAGGTCATCACCATTTGGATCGGCGTCATTAGAAGCAGTTTGTTGGCAGTTGTTGTGGATTCAATCGGGTGCATCGACAGCGGTTGTTGTTGTTCAGTGTATCATGGATTGGAGTATTATCGGAGTTGAGCGGCGGAAACATTTGATACATCTGGAGCACGTAGATCAAAATCATCACTAAACAAAGGAGCAAAAATGTTTCCATTTGACGACGAGTGAGTTGAAAAGATTGATCCGCTGATGATTGGGGAAAGTTGAGACGGTTATGTCCGGGTTCCAAGCTGTTTTGCTCAGAAGCCATTTCTGTGAGCTCATCAAAATGTGCATGAATCGTTTCCATAATCTCCTTTGTACGACGATTCCAGATCCGGTATCCCTTTGAGTTTTCACGATCCAACGAAGACTCAATGTCGACTTTGGCCTTGAGCTTTCCAAAGTCATCACGATCATTATTCGGGTAACAAAGAGCACCAAATACGTGAAAGTGTTTTAGATTCAGTTTTCGGTTTTGGATAAGCTCATAAGGTGTTTTGTTGTGGCGTTTGGTTATCATAGAACGGTTCTGAGTGTAGCATGCAGTTGACACTACTTCAGCCCATAAGTAATCTGGAAGTTTTGCATTGATTAACATCGTTCTTGCAGCTTCCACTAATGTACGGTTTCGTCTTTTGACAACTCCATTTTGTTCTGGTGTCCGTGCAATAGATGTCTGATACCACTGTTAGGTCACCATAAGTTAACACAAGGATCAATATGATAGAAATAGAGATGAAGGTGATCGAATGAACACAATACACACGTATGAATAAAGAAGAGTTATGCGTAGGATTATGTAAAGTGAACAACCAACCTCTCAAATGAGAGGATACAATGTATTTATAGGGGAAGGGAGCTAGGTCAACACATCTAGTCCCTTAGCCACATGGGCTTTTGCATAGTCTCATGGGCTTTCTACATAAGCATAGCAATAATTACTAACATAAAAACATAATTAAGCAACCTATTACATATTAATGACTAACACTTTAAATACAAGTTAGGAGTGAATCCAACAACATTTTAATCATGGTTTAAGCTTAAAAGTTTATTTTCAAGTTATGACTTTAAGCTTAAATGTGATCCCCCAACTTTTGAGCTGTGCTTTTTAGGGATCAAGATGTCTACTGAATGGGTGGTACGATCCACCCATGGCAGCGAGAGCAAGGGAGGTGATCCTCTACTTGCGGAGAAACCTTCACCGAAATGAGGCGGCATTACAAGAATCCTAAGTTGGCCTCATTCTTTGAGACACTGGAGGCTGTCAACGCAGTCGACAGAGCAAACGCGCTAGAGGCTGCTCACCAAGCATCCCTGGTTGATATCCTTCTTGCGAAGGAGAAATTTTTCCATTTGAGGAACTTCTGTGTTTTCCCGTGGATAGTCATCATTTTTGTTTGTCTATGGTTTATTTTGTGGGTTTAGAAACTCACTGGTTTTTGTGTTTTGGATCGGTTATAGATGGTCTGTAATTGGTAAGGTGTGTTTAGGAAGTGTTAGTGTAGGTTGACTACTAAAAATTCTTGGGTTGATGTAGTTTGGTCCTTGTACAGTAGTAATATTATATACCTTTTATGGTTTGGTCCTTTTTTGGTGGCTTTATTAATAGTAGGTCCTTTCATTCACTAATATCATCCAATTAAAAACCACATCCAAGTAGCCAGACAAAGCTTATCCAATTGAAAACACATCCAAGTAAAATGATCAAAGTCAAAACACGTATCTAAGTATCAAAGATGGATGAAGTATCAGAGATGGATGAACAAACACCACTTTCGAGTATCAACATAAACTTGCTCTGGTGTTTTTCATCCATTTTTTATTCTTCGTTGCTCTTTTTCAACATAGACTAACATAATCCAACTCTAAACACATATCCAAGTCTAAAAGATGGATGAAGTATCAACGATGGATGAACAAACATCACTTTCGAGTATCAACATATACTTGCTCCGGTGTTGTTCATCCATTGTTGATTTTTCATTGCTCTTTGTCAAATTAGACTAACATTATCCAACTCTACACACAGATCCAAGTCTCAAATATGGATGAAGTATCAAAGATGTATGAAGTATCAAAGATGGGTGAATAGACACCACTTTCTAGTATCAACATATACTTGCTCTGGTGTTGTTTTGATTCTTCATTACTCTTTGTTTGAGAATGTGTTTTGATCTTTCATTCAGTATATACAACCTTTGGAGTTATTATACATGTTTATGATAAATGCTTATTATAAAGTAATTTTATACTTACTTATTATATGCTTATTATACATTATTATTATACGAGCTTAATATGTAATGAAAGTAATTGATTTTGTAAAAGTCATAAATTAATATGAGCATGAACATGCAACAATATGTAGAAATGGGTAAAGTGGCAAATGGATAGATTTAAAAGTCAATATTCCCATAGACTAACCAGAGATGATTTCTTACATAATGCAAATGGATATATTTTCAAATGCATAAAATTTTGTGGTCTACAAAGTTCAGAGACACACATTATTTAAAGAGAGAACATATTGTATGGGAACTACATATTCGATGAAAACCATTGTCTTTGAAATACTTAACCCAGACTTTTTTGTGGTGAAGCCATCTTTGCTGCTATAATCTTCTTCCTAGTCCACAATTGTTTTAGAGACCCACCAGAAGCAGCACCAGCTTGACTTCCAGATTGAGACTGGACCACACTTGGTTGAAAATGACTTTCAGACTGGCCACAAGTTTCATGCACATGACTTTGAGATTGAGCATCAGTTTGACATTGGGCTTGTTCAATTGCTTCAAAGGTGTTACCTTTAACCTTTGTCTTCTTCTTTGATGAAACTTTTGGATGGGATGAACCTGTTTTTTGAGGCTGATGGGTACTGCCTTGACTTTTTGTTACACCTCCTTGCCCAAGACATGTTTTCTTGTTATGTTCAGCATTGCAACAAATAGCACAAACTACACTCCTACTAGACTGTGACAACTTAGTATCTTTTTCATTATCATCAATTTCAGTAAAAGCCCTATTTCTTTTCTTTCGTGGCCTACCCAATGGTTTATGATGTTTAGGTGGAAGAATGATTGTAGGCACATTTGACTTTTTCCAATGTTCATAACCATTTATGGGCTGGATGGTGTGTTTGTAAGTTTCCTCCCAAGTCTTAAGCAGGTAACATGGATGAACCTATGATTCTACAGATCCTACTTGCATTCCATTGAATCTTATATACCGATTGGTGGCAACAACATGTTTACATGGCATACCTGTAAGCAGGCCCGGATTTGAGCATGTGCAGGGTGTGCTACCGCACAGGGCCCCTATTTTCTTGGGGCCTCCAACTTCTAGATCTGTATCGCTGATATAAGATTACAAACTCATTTTTTCATGTTTTTATCCAAGTGTATGACGTTTTTGGACGGGATGGATATGTTTTACAATGTTGTAAATTAGTTATTTGAGTCACAATGGATATATAAAGTTCAAAAGTCGTTTACAAGTGGAGTAAGTACATAAGGGGTGTGTTCCATCAAAGAAGATGACACAAAAACCCAAAATTTTGTTTTATATGAGAAACTTCAAGTTTAGCCCTTCTAGTATATAACTTGTCAAACAAGCATATTTTTAAGGGGAATTTACATCCATATCCTTGCAAAACTTTGAAATTACATAAATATCCTTCCAAATTTTGTAATTACTTCAATATCCTTTCAAAAGTTTAAAATACACATACTTATCCAAAAATACATTTTCATCATATTTAAAAAGAAATAATGTTAAAAACATACATATAAATATTATTTAACATAGCAAGTTCCCTATTTACCCTTCCTTCTTCATAAACAAACATAGATTTAAAGGGTCGATACTGACAAAGATTAAACACAATGACACAAATACATCTAATCTTTAATAATTACTATAAAAATTGTTTCTTCATGTACTGACCCCATGATATTTCGAGCAATATGCAAGCACATAGACCAAGAGATGGAAACCCATTTGATGTTAAGTTACACTCGTTATGTTTGGTAATTAGATGCGAGTGACAAAGAATTAAAGATAGAGAAAGAGCGTGAAATACAATAACCATTAATGAAAATGGTAAAAATCTTTTGAGTGTTTTTAGAAGTCATATACCCAGTAGTTTAACTAGTCGTCATCAGACTCAAACTTTTTCAACTTAGAAGATAAGGTTAAAAATGTAATATAACTTGTTAAATAATATTTATATGAAGGTTTTTAATTTTAAATCTAAAAGGATACAATGGAAATGTTCTTTTGGTTAAATATGTGTATTTCAAAGTTTTAAAAGGATATTGAAGTAATTAAAAATTTAGTAAGGATATTGGTGTAATTTTAAACTTTTATAAGGATATAGATGTAAATCTCTTTATTTTTAAAATATTTTGCTTAGCATCCTTTTATGTAAAAAAGTCAAAATAACCAAAATAGCCATAACACCATAGAAGCTGTATTTTTTATTCTGAAATATTATAATAATAAATTACATCGTCTAATAATTGATGTTTTACCTATTAACTATATTTCAAAAAAATACAACACAATTACAAATATAATGATTGTTGATCTTTATGATTATAAATTTTAATTGTTGGGAAATCCAATGGATCATTTTCAAAAAATATACAAGATAAACCAACAAAAAAAAATAGACAATTACTATTGACCGGCTAAAAAAGGCTTATAAAATTACAGCTTTTGTAGCGGATATTCGGATATTATTATAGGGTTTGTAACGCAATAAGGCACAACGCTGCACAGGGCATCTGAAATCCACGAGACGGCCTTGCCTGTAAGCTCCCATCTTCTACAAGTACAAGCCCTAGCTTCAACATTCACAAAACACTTATCGCCCAATCCATGAACCTGATAGTTATCTCCATCTATCCGTAAAACATTTTACTTATAAGCCTCTTTCTTAATCAACTCTTATGTGTGTTGCCTTTGGTGTTAATGGTTCGGCACACTTTTCAATTACATTCACAACATTCACTATTCTATTCATACAATATTCTCTAACGTATTCTAAAGCAGTAATGATGGGTTGGTTCCTACCTCTCACTAGTTTCTGATTAAACACTTCACACATGTTATTAAGTAACACAACATAATGAGCTCTCCCTACACATGTATAGAACATGTTTTAGTAATACATTCGACAATGTACGACAATGTAGAACAAAAAAATATGTACACTTAGACAGAGATTTGGTTAGTACCTGAAAAATGCGACCTTGACCAATGGGTTGGTGGTATCTTACTTAACCAAGCATGGGCAGGTTCGCTAAAACTCTTTAACGCAAGCATGGCTGCCTCAAATTGTTGGACGGTAGTTGTTGCTACACATCTCTACAAATGTTCCTTGTAGGCTCTAGAATTCCATTGCAATATCATATTCTCATGGATGTGCCTCAAACAGAATCTATGTTCTGCACTATGGAATACTACTGCTAAAACTGGAATGATACCCTACACAAAGGTACATAAATTCATTACTAATAAAAGTATCATTTATCAATAATATAAGGGAATATAATCAACTATAAAGTAACATCACCTTTTGTATGTCACTGATAAAAGTGTAGTTTGAATGCTTTGAGAGAAACTTGTAGCCACAAGCTTTGATCTCTCTTGATTGAAAACATTTGTGTTCATCCTTGAAAGCTCTAACAATCCATAAATCTTTAGATGTATCTTTTGCTACATACAACAACCATGTGTAATCTTTTGCTTGCTCCTTGAGTGATCGCAAATATGCATCCCTTCCGAGCCCTTTAGTTATCGGACCAGTTTTCCTCTTTGGGGTTGTTCCCAGCCCAACACCGTCACTTGTAGCGCAAATTGGTATTGTTCCGACACACCTAGCCCTAATTCTTTGTTTGTCATTCTTAATGAGTTGCAATTTCCTCCTAGTTTGTATTGAATGTTGGTTGATATTATCTTTGACTTCTTTTGCAGTTACAAAAGTTTGACCACAAAGAAAGAATACTTCGTCGTCTACTTGGTCTGCCTCAATTAACTTTTGGTTACTTGTATGCCCTCATCTTTTTCTTCCTAATTAGATACCCATCCTCATTCTCAGAACCACTTACAAACCCATTATCATCTAAGAGATCTAGGTCACTTTTCACAAAAAAAATCATCTGGTATCTGGCTAGAGCTACCTATATTGGGTAACTCTGTAGTCTTAGTCAATTTGAACAGATTAACATCAACATCAGGCTCCTCAAAAGTGTTCTCCTCATCAGAAACTGTGTTTCCATCTTGAATGTTCTCTCATCACTATCATAACTATCTGTTTCACTCAAATTGTCATCACCCAAATCTTCATCAATTCATAGAACTCAACAGATTTACCTTTTTGCATATGCTCAACATGTGTATCTAAGTTCTCGTCCTGATGACCTAACTCTTGTTCAGTTTCATATACCTCTATTGGACTATGTATTTGGATATGGTCAACAAGTTTATATATTTGCTCATTACCAACACCTAAAACATCTTCAGTTTTACAGACCTCTACAGATGAAAACAAGGGTTCAATTTCTAGCAACTGACTAGATTGTCACAAATTATTGACTTCTAAAGGTGGTTGTGTAACTTGACTTAAATCCTCTACCATAGGCTTATTAACAATGTTTCTAAGAACAATTTTTTTGAGCAATATGAAGCAATAACAAGAGCTGACTTCTTCTTTGTTTCATCCACATCAGCAATTACTGTCCTAATTGAATTTGGTGACATTTCATCAACATCCAATCTTGTCTTACCATTTTAAACATAAACTTCTATCATCTTATGGTTATCAACAAGATCTTTCAATATTTGTAAATTCGCAGTCTCACTTAAGCTATACAAACCATCATCTAAATTACTACCAGGCTTAAAAAAGTAATAGTAATATTTTTTTTACCTAGCTCGTAACTCAATTCATACATAATAACATCTAACTCTTCAACTGATACACTATCAACATCAACCAAATCAACTAAAGTTTTCATACCACCATCGTATATTCTACAAGACCAGTATTTAAAAAAACCATTGTGATGAACCCTCATGCTAAACATACTAGATCTACCACCTGAAAACATATCAATAAAACAAAGCACATTAACAAACCTTAATTGCAAAAAAGAAATTATACCCCTATTAGATATTCAAACGGTTAAAAAAAACGTACCGTTTTTCTTTTTAGCAGAGTTGTACAGAACGGTATCATCAACTGGATAACCTGGATCTCTTATAACTTTTCATAAAGTAAAATCTATGTTTTGGAATTATGAATAATATGGAACTGGTTTTGTGACATACAATTAGGGTTTGTGAATTGTGATAATTCTTGTTTAAAGAAAGTTTTGGGATGAAAAAAAAAGAGGCGGTATAGGTTTTTATGGGGCGGGAAACGGGATACGACATGTGGAAATCATACGGTATGGTGGTATAGCAAAATTGCATTATGACTATTATGCCTTTGTACTAAAGACAAATGTAACGGAAAGGAACGGGGTTGAACACATCATTATGGGTCAAGGGATCAATTTAGCCTCAAAAAGTTGAAAAAAATGACTCACGGCGACGAAAAGCTCAAGTTTTGGGCAAAGACGATGGTTTTGGACAAGTTTAGGGACCAATGGTGTGTTTTTGTCTAAAAGAAAAGTATAAACGAAATATGTTAGGGGCCGTTTGGGTTGTTGCTAGGAATCACAATGGGTATTAGATTTGGTATTGGGTAGAATGACAATGAATATGAAAAAATGTATCATTATGATTGTTTATGTTTGGATGATAAGATATGGTATGAAAAGTGTATAGATATTTGAATTTTGTAGTAGAAAAGAGAGGGACCCACAGAATAAATTTCATAGACACCAAATTGATAGGTAATGAATCTATAGCTATAATATACCCATTTCATTTCTGGACCCACTAAACAATCACATTTAATCGATATCAAACCTATAACCTCATTTTCATATATCCATACCAAACACACCCTAAAATTCATTTTTGGAGTGTTTGGATCGAAGATCAACTTTTAACTTTTACTGCAAAACAAAATAACCCATTACCAATTTACCACACCATCTCATTCCACAACCATGGATAAAGCCACTTAACACACCCTCACACTCAGTAATCTCTTAATCCTCAAACACAGCAACAACAAGAACAACAATGTCATCTTCAACTTTCTTCACCTGCACATCATCACTGTTAACAAAAACACCATCATCGATCAAACCCATCAAAACACCAACACAACCCACTTTATGCTTCTCACATTTCACAAACAAAAACACCATAGCCCACCCATTAACCCTCTCTTCATCACACACTGTGTTTTCAATTTACGCAATGGAGTCACCACCGGTTCGGCTAGCCCATAAAAGTCGTCCGAAAACGATATTGTTAAATCAATAGAGTTTAAAAATACATACTAAAATACAATGTTCAAAAAATATTATTAAATTGCAAGAGTGCCTCGAGAATCAACATATTCGCCTTTTGGAATTTTTTTAATAAAACTTACCGTAAAAACTAAAAACTTTGTTTTATAAAAATCGGACGATTTTTTTCAAAGCAAAGGATGCAAAGGTACAAACTGTTAAGTGCTAATTATATATATTATATATATATTTAAATATTAATAATTATACTGTTTAAAGTAACCCACATGATATATTGAATATTTATTTTTACTTTATCTTTATAAGTAATCTTTTACTTGTATCATTCATATATGTGAGACAAATTTAATTAACATTATTTTTGAGAACTAAATTTTCTTAATATAACGTAAATGATTTTTAAAATTCGATATGGTGTTATTATTTAATGATAACTTATGACTACGGGCTATTGTCAACTACTTTTACCTCATACCTTAACAATACCTACTACCAACTCATTATTGTCACCACATCACGTGAATAATCTATAATTTTAATATGAAAAAATTTGTTATTGCATAACATTATTCAAAACTAAAATTGTCGTCGTCCGTATATCTATTGTATTGTAAAATATAAAACTAAAAAAAATTCACTGAATATTTTAATTATATGACGCCCACCGCTGCAACGCGCGAGTACTCTGCGCTAGTCAATCTTAATTAGTTTTCACGAAAACCACTAAAAAATATAGTTAAAAAGAAAAGTACAAATGAAATATGTAAAATTCACTTTTGAAGTGTTTCGATACAAGATCAACTTTTACTCCGAAACAAGATAATTGATACACGAACGAAGTTTTCTCTGTTCAAGTTATCTGAACAGATTTAGCCTTTTTGACTCAACTAGTTGGATACCCGCGCACAGCGGCGGCGATAAATATAGTTATATGTGTTTGCTTACCCGTTTAGTGAATTCGTTTCACAACACTTCGAATCGTGATATGTGTTAGTTGTATGTGTTTGTTTTGGTTACCCGTAGCTTTCCCGTGACATCATTATTCCCGCATATAGAAATACTCTCGCAATCTCTTACCCGTCAAACACTCTTCTAAAAGTATATGATTTTGACGAATCAAGATTATATTAATTAAAAATAAAGGTTAAAGTTGTTAAAATTTGAATTAAAATAAAATAAATCCACTAAAAATATAAAAACTAAAAACTTATAAAAATACATCAAAATGAATGTTGAATTAAAGGGCATAAAATTTTAGAAAATATGGTGAAATTAGATTATAAAAAAAATAAATAGATAAAAAGATATTTCAGTTTGAAATAAAGATGAATTTTTAGTTGAGATGTGACACATGTCATTTTATAATTGGAGCTCCTTATCTTAATTTTTAGTGGTTAGAAGTTAGGCTTGGAGTTTGTTAAGAAGTGACACATTTCATCTCATCATTGAATCTCCTTATCTTAATTTTTGGCTAGGAGTTAAGCATATAATATTAGAGCATTGATTGGGATGCCTAACTCATATGCCTAATAATATGCCTAAACATATGTGTCAGCATCCTATTGGGGACAGCAAGGGGACCCGCTTCTTCACAAACCAATAATTTATTGACACATCTATTAGGCACACAATTAGTCACAAATTTTAGGCCTCCTAATCATTTTCCATAATATTATACAAGCCTTTTTAGATTAATTCCAAAGCCATTTCCGATTCTCACTAACCACCCCAAAATTATTGAACCTTTGATCCTGAAAACTGGTAAAGCTATTACTAAATTTACCACTATCTCATCTCATTTCACCACTATGGATAAAGCCACTTAACACACAGATTCACACAACACACATAAACAAACCCCCCAATCCCTTTATCCACAAACACAGCAACAATGTCATCTTCAACTTTCTTCACCTGCACATCATCACTCTTAACCAAAACACCATCATCAATCAAACCCATCAAAACAACACCAACACCCACTTTATTATGTTTCTCACATTTCACAAACAAAAACACAACCCACCCTTTAACCCTCTCTTCATCACACAGTGTCTCAATCTTTGCACCACTTGTTCCAATTGTTTCATCTTCACCTAATGCTAACAACAAACAACAGCCACTCACTATTGTGGCTGCTAAAGGGTACAAGATGAAAACCCATAAGGTGAATTTTGGTTTTTATGTTTGTTTTGACTGAATTGTGATGTGGGTTGGTGTTAAGATTGTGTTTTTTGGTTAAAGGTGTCAACTTTAGGGGGTGTTTGGGATTGCTTATTTACCAGGCTTATTGAGATTTTGAAAAGCCGATAAGCTTACTTTTCTTGGCTTAGAAGCTTATCAAGTTGAGATTATGGCTTATTACATAAGCCATTATTTAAGGTTGATAAGCTCATAAGTTAGGAAAAGTGGGCTTATTGGCTTTTCACAATCTCGATAAGCAGTAAGCCCGTAAAATAAGCTATTCCAAACACCCCCAAGCTAGTTAAGCATAAGTAATATTTTTATGGCCTTATCTGAATTCATATCTTATAAATAAGTATTTTTACGGGGGGCTTATCTAAGCTTATGTTTAGGCTTATTAGCTTATTTGACTCGCCTTATATATCATAAGCTTGTTTTTTTTGGCCTGAGCTTTTATTGTGACCTTTAGATGGAAAATAAACTCATGAGGTGAAAAATAAGCCGAAGAAATGGGCTTATGAAGTATAAGCCGGACCATATAAGCTCGTAGGCCCAAAAATAAACCTAAACAAACACTCCCTTAAGCTGCTTATAAATAAGGAACATTTTTTTCTGAAAATTTTGAATCTGTTTAGTTCATGGGTTTTTAGTTAACATGATGGTAACACGATAATTTTGGTTTTATCTCAATAAGCACTTTGAAATGAGCATGTCCCAACTTGCTTATCAAAACTGCTTATTTTGCCTCGAAATAAGCAAGCAGAAGCAGTTTGGATGATTCTAACACTTCAAACTGCTTATTTGGTAAACAATAAGCAGATTAGCAGATACAATAAGCATTCCCAAACACCCTTTCGTGTGTGTGTTTTATATATGGTGTTTGTAAGGTTGTGACTTAATGAAATGATGTGAAATGTTTTTTTATTTTGATGAATTGGAAACATCTCTTTTTTGGAATTTGTATTTGTAGGCTTCAGCTAAGCGGTTTCGAGTAACGGGTACTGGGAAGATAGTGAGGAGGAGGGCTGGGAAGCAGCATTTGCTTAGAAAGAAGAATGCTAAGAGGAGGACACGTCTCGGTAAAACGGTTAGTGTCCTGTATTTGATGACAGATTTGATCCAAGTATATGGCCATTTTCATTATTAGTCTGTTTCTGAATGGAGTTTTTGCTCAGGATAAGTAATGTAGGTGGTAATTGTGTGGCTTTTGGGCGCACAATTATCGCGTGGGTTGTAATCTGGTGCAATTTTAAACATAGGTTTGATTGGTGTGTTTGTCCATAATCGCGTGGTCATCTGATTCAGTTTTAAATATAGTGTCCAGATTTTCTGGAGATGCAGTCTTCGGTTAGTGTAAAAAGTTACTAGAAACCTATTCTGCTCCATTTGTTGCATGGAAGCCAAAATATTCTCCAGTTTGGGATGTCTCATACTGCATATAGTTGTCAATAGCGAATAGCGATAAATAGCGACGAGCCCCCTATATGCTACGTAGCGAATAGCGATAAATAGCGACCGCTATTTGTGTTTAGCGATAAAATAGTAGCAAAATAAAGATATGTTTTACCATTCAACACATAAACATTTGTAAACATTCAAAACACCAAAATAGCTAAATTAGTCTATTAGTAATCATCTAAATCATCAAATGTCGGCTCCAACTCATCATCATCATCGTCATCATCATCACCAAGGCTATCCACATTGGCTCGAAATGTTTATAAGCCCCAACATCATTTTCTTCAAAGATCCAAATCACCCACATCTTCATCTTCATCTACTAAGCATCTTCTTTTAGGCCTTGATCGAGATGTGGAGGCCTTGCCACCCCTTTTACGCCCAATCGCATTCCCACTTTTACTTCCACTCTGCCTCCTACTTGCCCTTGTCTCATAAGCCCTCACCCGCCCGGTAGCCTCTGAAACATGACCCCATCTCAAATCTTCACCCTCAAACACCGGGGCATTTGCTTCATCTTCATCATCATCATCGTCCCCGTCCTCATCCTCATATTCATCCTCAACCATCATTAACCACTCATTCGGGATCTAGTATATGTGCATCATCTAAGACACCGGTCAATGGTATCACGATATCATATCTTCTAAGAGCCCGATTGTACTGATGTACACAAGATCACTTAACCTTTTCTCGCCCAAGCGCTTTTTTTTGGAATGAATATGTTCAAATACACTCCAATTGCGTTCGCACCCGGACGAGCTACAAGTCAAACTAAGCACCTTGATCGCAAACTTTTTAGTGTTGGTGTTGATGCTCCATATTGCATCCACCACTATTGGTGCAAGTTTATCTCTCATTTTCTTAGCAATTAAGCTTCCAAAAATCCCATTAGCATGTCGATAAACCGAGCTCTAAGATGAATCAAGATTGCTCTTCCATGGTCAACGAAAACTTCTTAATGCAAGCATGTAAACCACTAATCACTCTCAAAGACAATTCTCCACCGCCTCAATTCTTATAGTACAAACTCGATTCAAGTAATACTGCGTGGAGAGGTCGATGTAACTGACAATTCCACCTTTGATCAATAATTTTGAATACTTCATTATACTTGCTTTTTGTATTTAAAAGAGGCAGCAATAGTCTCTTTTGCCCTATCCATAGCCTCATAAATATATCCCATTGGAGGCCTTTTCTCCCCATCAACCAAACGAAGCACTTCTAACAGTGGCGGTTCACCAACGCTCACAAAGAACTTAACATTATTCCAAAAGCTAGGCAACAATATAGTGTTTGATGTTTGCCTACCACCTACCTCCTTTGCAAACTTGCTTAGGTTCCAATTATCGAAGTGAATGTGCACTTTTTTAAGTGTTCTTATTCGCTTTAAAACTTTCAAGAGTTATAAAAGTCAGTAGCAAATCGTGGTCTTTATGGGCCTAACCATGTCTTTTGCCCGGTGAACTCTCTCATCATGTTAAGTAGCAATGTGCGTTGTATATGTATGTGTTCACTCGCAATAGCCTTTCAAGAGTTTTCTTTAAATGTGTCAATTTAAAGATATCTTCCAACATCAAATCAATACAATGAGCCGCGATGGAGTCCAATATATGTCGGATACTTGCTTCCAAGTTCACTTTTAACATTGTTGCTTGCACTATCCGTCACAATTTGAATCACATGATCCCGCCAACTTTCTCGATATAGCGGTCAAACAATTCAACAGCTTCTCACCTCGTGTGAGAATAGCTAGAGGCATCAACCGAATCAATGAACATACTCCCTCGAGGAGTGTTCACTAGAAAGTTGACTAACGCCCTTCCTTTCCGATCTCTCCATCCATCAGCCATCAACGAACACCCGTAGATTGACTTTTCTGCTACATTATCTTGCATGAGCTTTTTGGTATGCTCCAACTCTAGCTTCAACATAGGCACCAGAACCTCATGATAAGTAGGAGGTTTTATACCAGGACCATGTCGAGCAACCGCTGCAGTCGGCCCAAAACTATCATACTTCACTCAGCATTAAGCGATACACCCGCATCATACATCCATCGACAAAACTTTTGCACATATTCCAATCTCAGCTTCTTTTGGACTTGGGCATGTTCTTTACTTCCAACTAAGTGCCCGCTTTTTCCCCGACGTATCGATGGCTTGAACATCGCATCTAACGGGCCTTTCGGTTTTTTATTAGCCATTGAAGATGTGGTTGACATGGGCCTCTTTCCCTTTGATTGAGTAATTTCTTCTTCATCTTCATCTTCTTCTAAATCAATTACATCATCATCAAAATGTGGTCTTCTGTTCAGCAATTCTTTTGCTTGCTTTTTCTTTTCAAACTCTTCTTTGAATAAAGCCTTCACTGGGGAACTTTGTACATTTCGCAACATCCGCCAATCACCAAGAAGATGATGTTTTTGTCTTGTAATCCCCCTGTGGAAACAAAGGAACAGAAATTGCACTTCACATGATTTTTAGTCCCCTCTATCAAACTTGCATAGGACCACCCTATGTCTTCTTTTCTACCCATTCGCTCACAAACACAAAAATAATTAGACAATGCAAAGTTGGAATTAGATGATTCAAAGTTGGAATTAGATGATTCAAAGTTGGAATTGGAATATTAGAAGATGGAGAAGTAATTACACCGAGTTTGAGCATATCTGACGGCGGCGGCGTGCCGGAGGTGATGACGGCGGCGGCGGCGTGCCGGAGGTGATGGCCGGAGATGATGAAGATTGAAGATGTGATGGACTGATGGTAGAATAGGGCTTATAGAAGTGATATAATAAACCCTAATTTTGCTTTTATACTTAATAGAAAGAATAAAAAAAAAATCAATTTTGTCGCTATTCTGTCGCTAAATGGTAATAGCGACACATGACCGCTTCGCTACGTAGCGCGCTATAGCGACCGCTATCGTCGCTATTGACAACTATGATACTGCAAATTCGCAATCTTTTTTATATTGGCAACTCAATATACTCATTTACTTATTTTCCCGTTGTCATCATTTTAGTAAATCTCTTGGTACTGAAACGTGTCCACTAAAGTACCAAAATGGATTATTGAATGCATTTAGTCGTCAAATGTTGCTATATACAAGGATAAGGGAGGGTATTGCGTAGACTTTTCAAGGCAAATATGATCAAGGGGATTGTCTTATAATATTAGGAAAGAGAATGTGTATTATTTTTAGTCCCCCTATCCTTGGTTCCTTGTGAGGAAACCAAGGACCTTACCACGGCATTCTATTAAACCCCAAATGGCCTAGTAGTAAGGTCCTTGGTTTCCTCACAAGAGGTTAAGGGTTCAAACCTCGCTAGGTGTGTACATTTGGGGGTGGCTAGGGAAAGGTCAGAAACGGTTCCGGGATTAACCTGGTGATACCGCGTACAGTCTGAGTAAAAAAGGCTCGCCCTTCCCGGTCATGATTAAAAACATTTTTCTTTATTTATAAAATCTGTAAAGAAGTTGTTTGTTTAAGTAGAGTCCTTCACCTGTGACTTTTCGGTCGTGGTAAATACGCCTTTTAATGGGGGTATTTCTGTCTCTTACGTGACTGTTAAAGCTTTGTGTTACTAGGACGTCTTTTTCTTATCTTAAAATAACTCTTTAGCATCTAGCCATCTACTACTAAGAGTACTAAAGCTTGAAGGGAGTAGCCCTAAAGTCTTGCATTGATGCATTTAAAGTAAGTAAAATTGGATATGCAATTTTAACGGGTTTGCTCAGTATATTGTAGAGTTGACAACGGGCACCCATTTAACTATGAATGCATCATTTAGAGCTGTGTTTTTCTCGAACGGGTAAAACTATAGATGGGAATGTCATCCAAAATCTACTTTTACAGATTTAGATCATTGCTGTCAAGTATGTCTCTGCAGTACTAACAGTTGACACCTGCTTATAACAAATCCATGCAATATATACCTTGTATTTCTCACAACACTCATTTGTCTCATCAGGTACAAGTTGACCGCTGCGACTACAACAATGTCATAGGTGCCTTGCCGTATCTGAAGGTCAACCGAGCCAACTAGGTCCGATGTTTCATATTGAATCATTTTGACTAGAGGCACAAGTTCTATGCAGAGGCAGCAACTTTGTTATTGTTAACTTGTTATTACTCATCTTATTGTTGTAATAGTGGTTCTTTACGAGCCTTTTTTGGTTTCGAATTGCAGGCCTTTTTATTCCTTTGTTTTATTGTAGTTACAGCCACTGCAAATATCAAAAATGCAAAGTCTTTATTTTCATTCATCTAGTCGTGTATTGATGTTTGTTGTTTTAAGCATCAAAAAAGTATTTATAAAAAGTTAAAAACGGAAAGATAAGATACACACCCAGAAGTATCTGGCAAGTTTTAGTTCTAACGTTTTATTTTAACGATTTTATTTATGGGTTTTGTTAATAACAACACTTAGGGCCCGTTTGGTTCGGCGGAATCCTAAGGATTCTAGTGGAATTGGAATTCAATTCCATTTCATAACGTGTTTGGTTGAAAAATTTAAAGAATTTGGAACCTGAATTCCATTCCTTACCGTGTTTGGTTTAAGAACGAATGGAATGAAATTCCTTCAAAATCCCATATATATGGAATTCAACATTTCATGGCAATAGGAGAAGAATTGTTTACAATTTCATGAAATTCATATTATCTTTATCATTGTTATTATTATTATTATTATTATTATTATTATTATTATTAATTTTTATTTATTTTATTTATTTATTTTATTTTTATTTTTTATTTTAATTATTATTATTATTTTATTTTTATTATTTTTATTTATTTTATTTATTTATTTTATTATTATTATTATTATTATTATTATTATTATTGTTATAAACGATCATTTAATTATTATTGTTATTATTATTTTTTTTTATAAACAATCATGTTATTAAGATTTAAAAATTATTATTTATTTAAAATTGGATATACATTATTATTTATTTAAAAAAAATTATTATTATTATATTAATTTTTTTTTAAATTAAATATAATTTATTTATAGCTTACTTTTTTAATTTATACTTTAAAAACTACAATTGTATTTTATATAAAAAATTATTTATTTAATATATTAGTTTATATAATATTATTTAAAAATTATTATTATTATTTGATAAGTAATTTATTTATTAAATAATAATTAGTTTATTAATCTTAAACTAAAATTAAATTTTAAATATTTTAATATAATTATTTTTTCTCATTTCATTCTTCCAACCAAACATGCGTTAGTATTTGCAGATTTCAATTTCGTCAGATTTTAAATCCAAAAGATTTCAATTTCTAACATTCCATTCCTTCACATTCCAATTCCTTAAACAGATTCTAATTCCGTCAAAAACATTCTGCGAACCAAACGAGCCCTTAGGGTGTTGGAGGAATTTTCATTTGCATATCTTTATTTTGGTGCTTACCAATGGACAAATCCCCACCATCCATCTATTTTTATCTAATGGTGGGGATTAACTTAAGATTTAATATGCCTAACTTTAATTATCCCAACTATATGAAGCCTTTTCTTATTTTTTTTGTTCATTCGCTTCATTTTTTTTCACACAGTTACTGTGTGTTTTCCTCCCAACCTGCTCTCATTATTTCCCTCCAAAAGTAGTTTCAATCAACTATTACCGTTTGATCATCATTAGTTGAATCACCATCACCATCACCATTCCAATCATCATCACCATTCCGATCATCATCACCTCCTGATCATGTCATCATTTTTTTATGTCTTCTTTTGATTTGAATGAACCTTCTGTTTCAAAAGTTGATTTGATTGATGTTGTTGCGGCTGATAATGTTGTTGATCGGTTGTTAATTATGTGGATCAAGTTGTTAACATTCCTTCTTATTAAGTTGCACACCAAGTGTTAGATGAAATGTGTGAGTGAAAAATGTTTGATAATCTTGTTATCTGCTTCATGTAATTCGCTTATTAATTAAGTTGTTATTTGAATTTTGTTTTTAACCGCATTTGAATGTTGTTTTTATGTCTGATTGTTGTTTTGAATCGCTATGTATCGACGTGTAGTATCACCAAATGATATTTGAAGTGAATCAGTATATGTGTATTATCACTAGTAATATTTGTATTATCACTTGTGAAATTTTGTTTATTTGATACTTTTAGTTTATGTTTGAGATTGTGAGTAGCATTAGGTTTTAGTATGATATCATTTTGGGATGGGTGAATTGATGAAAATTTGATGCATGGAAGGTGTTTGAAAAAATGCCTAAGAGAGGGATACACAAGTTGAGAAGCAATCACATGTTCGCTTTTGTCCATCATTTCATATATAACCAAATCAAAAATATTTATTTGAATACACAAGCTTTAGGGAATTAATCAAAGTGCACTGTAATTATTGTAAATGAGTAATCATATCCTATGTTGCATTAGTTGATGCTTATTTTCATTTTTCTGAATGGCGTCCTTTTGAATTATTTTAGTGCGTTTTGTATTTTGCTTTCTCCATCACTCTATATCTGAGGTGATGCAAATTTGATATACTGTTTGATAATTCTTGCAGTGACCTAGAGCTTAAGCCGCAAGGACTACTTACCTTAACAATCGTGAAGGCAAATAATTTGAAAAATATGAAAATGATTGGGAAGTCTGATCTTATGTGATTGCATATATTCGGCCACTTGAAAAGTTCAAAAGAAAGGTTGTTGATTACAACTTAAACCCTGTTTGGAATCATGTAATTCGGTTAATTGCAGAAGATAAAAAGACCCAGTGTTGTACTTGAGGTTATGCTTTTCTCCTTTTCTCTTTTCTGTATTGCTGGTTTCTCAGTTGTATCATAAGTGATATCACATTTGATATCACAAGTGATATCATAGGTGATATCACAAGTGATATCAAATGTGATATCACCAGTGATATCACATGTGTGTCAGCTTTCTTTTATTTTGTTGAATCAGTTGTGGTAATGGAGGATCTTATGATATCATAGGCGATATCAAAGTTGTTTGAGCTTCTTCAATTTTTTGTGAAGCTGTTGTGCTTTTTTGAACCACAACTACAGTTGTTGTTGATTCTTTCATTTGATTGAGACAATTTTTTTGCAAATTGCAATCACAAATAGTTTGGTGATATCGTCTCTTTTTATGCCACATACAAAACAAACAAGTATGCTTTTTAATTTTTAATATCTCCTGTGAGATTTCATTGTTTTTTGTACATTTTGTATATATTATCACCTGAGATATTTCTTTCGTACATGATGGTTTTTTGTGCTTTTATCGTGAATTGACAATCACACGAGATGTGTTACTGTTGGTTCTGGTCTTCTTAAGAATGAAACTACTGAATCTTGTGTATGGTTACTCCAAGCATTCAAGAAAGCTTTTGTGCGTTATCCGAATATCATTGTAACTGGTCAATATGGTGCTATGCGAAAAACAATTGCAGATGAGCTTCCTGGTTCGAAGCCCCGTCTTTGTCATAAATTAGAATTTATGTATCTCTTGTTATAAATAGTTTGAATTAATTTTTATGAGGTCTTTGTGAGTTTTTACTTGTTTTTATAGTTTTGATCATGAAGTCAATGGTATTTTTATCTGACTTTTCATTAATATCACTTGTGATACTCTAATAAAATTACCAAAAGAAGTTATATTCAGATAAACCAAAAGCATTATTTACAACTGAATAGAAATTACCATTGTTTACAATTTAAGTAGCAAGAGAAAATTACAATTTAAGTAGCAAAATAAAATTACTAATTGATGCTTTTGTCTTTTTATTTTTTACAACTTTCTTCTTGCCAGCTTTATGAGCATCCCCTCCTTTTGTCATATTTCCTACTTCATTCTTTTTAGTTTGCAGCTTCTTCTTCTTCTTCTTTTTCTGCAATTGTCTTTGCTTTCTTACATGCAGTCTCTGTTGTCAGTTCAACAGTTACTATTGGTGGTTTTGGTGGTTGTAGATCATGTTATATCACAAGTGATATCACAGATGTTTCTCTCAGAATTTGTTGGTGGTGTATCTGTTTCTGTTTTTGTTCTTCGTGTTTTCTAAGCTTAAAGGTCTAGCAGTGGATTTTGTTAATTTGCTTGGTATTGTTAGTGTTGTCGGTGATGATGTTGTTTCTTTGTTTACTTCTTTAGTTTGACTTGGTTGTTTTTTCGCGAAGGTCTTTTTCCTTCACCGTCAGCCCCTGTTTTTTTGCTTCTTGATAGTTCTCAGTTTTATATTCAAATCTGCATAAAATATATACCATGTTAGTGTATGAATAGTTCATTGTTTTTTAATATCATACGTGATATATAAACTGAATAAGTATACGTCATCAAATATCATAACTGATATACTACCAACAAGCAATCATTACAACTGTTGTATCACAGGTGATATACTACTAATAAGCAATCATTACAACTGTTGTATCACAGATGATATACTACAAATAAGCAATCGTTGCAACTGTTGTATCACAGGTGATATACTAACAATAAGCAATCATCGGAACTGTTTTATCATAAGTGATATACTACCAACTAATACTAGAGTCAAATACCGCTTTTAAACATATCAAAGCATGCCCAATCTATCCATTATACACATATATCTACCACAAATCTAACAAAAGCATGTTACAGTCACAATATTTATTTTAGCCTGTTAAGTCTCTCATATTATCACAATAATTATCTAACTTTCACAACAATCCCTGAATAAACTACTAAAATATAAAAAAAGAAAGTGTTCATACTGTAGAATAAATATCCGTGTTTTTAGAGATACCATTATAACATTCTACTGAAGTATACATAATGCGATTCTCGATTGTGTATGTATCACTGGTGATATAACACATAATCTAAATGTTAAATCGAGTACGCCGCATATCTTCGGGTTTTATCACAGCTTAATTCTTCTAAAGGAGACATGCTTATACGTTACAATATACCTTTAATTTTATGAATCTCTGGAGATGGAGTCAAAAATTTGATTGACGATGAACAACATTTACTCACAGTAAATATTATATCATCAAAACTTTTAGCAAAAAAAAATAATAAATAAATAACTATGATTACAAAACAATAACAATAAAATATCAAAAGTGATACTATACATGACATATAATAAATCTTAACAAGTAAACAAAAAAACCTATCAAATAAACAAAAATTTCACAAGTGATAATACAAATATCACTAGTGATAATACATATGCATGCTTTAACTTCAATATCACTGGTGATACTACACGTATGATACTTTCACTCACACATTTCATCAAACACTTGGTGTGCATCCATATATACAAAGTGTTTTACTCGTTAAACTCAACAAAATTTAAACACTACAAAATACAACTAAAAGCATGTCATAATCACAATAAAAATCACACCAAAACACATTTATTTTTCTGTATTTTATAACAACATTAATCAATTTATTATAACAATCCTTCAATAAAACTCAAACAAGTACATCATCATCACATGCATCACACAGTATCACGTCAAAAATCAACAAAAAAATACACAAAAATCTTCATAAGTAGCAATAATATTCATAAATAAATACAAAATTACTAGAGATTCTAATAAAACATCTAAATAATTAGTCCGAAGCATCATACCTTCATCTTGAAACTCAGTAGGTTCATTTTTAACCGTTTTTTGTGTGGATCTCAGACTCGATGATTCTTTCATTTTTGTGTTTTTTCTTTGATTTTAACGGTTAAAAGCGGTTGATTTTGAATTTTTATGGCATTTTTTTTTTTTTGTTAGAGAGAAAGTGCAGATTTTGATAGGGAATTTGGGAAAGTGAAAGTCTGCCTGAGGTGACGTATGCAGCTGCTGAATTACAGAGCCTCTCTGTTTTATTATTAAAATATGTTTTTGATCCAATGGCCATACGCATCCATGGTAGATGAGATTGATCATTAATATCCAAAATAAAAAGCCTCTAGGGTGTTGTATAAGGTTTTCATAATTAAAAACATTTTAATGTATGAATTTACTTAATATTAATACATACTTTATTGAAACTCACTTACTTTAATTATATGTGTTTAAATCATGTAGTTATAGAAATGGTTAGTTCATATTTGAAAACATTTTTAACTATATAAAGCTTATCTTGTTGTTAACAAAACCTTTTATTTATTTCTTTTTTTTGAACCAAAACAAAACCTTTTATTTATACAATTAAAACTTGCATCGCGATACACGTTACTCTCTTCATCCTAAAATTATTGTCACTGGATAAAAAATACATCGTTTAAGAAATGTGAGGGACCATTACACTCTTCAACCAAATGTCATCCCCACTCACTAAATTTTTAATTGTCTGACTCAAGAAGAAGACTATTATTCTGAGACATTTCAAAATAAAAATGAGGACTACAATTTTAAGATCGAAAAAATATCAAACAATTACAATTTTACCGTACAAAATACTTTTAGTCACGTCGCAACGCAAATGTAACACAAACCTTGTTCTGAAGATTTGTTAGAAGACATATATTATCATTACGTGTCTTTAATCGGTCTAAGCTTATATGTGGCTTATAAGCTTATTTGTTTTTCAACTTATATTTCATAAGCTTCAATTTTCCAAATTTTTTTAGATTTCATACTTATATATGCTTTATTATTATATTGATTAACTATATGTTCTATCCCAAATAAGCCTGAAAACTAGAGCTTATGAAATATAAGCTGAAATCCAATAAGCTAATAAGCCCAAATAAAGCTTAAACAACAACAACAACAACAACAATACCCGATCACACATCAACATCATCACTCACACTCAACAGTCAACACCACTCCCCTAATAATCCCAGTCATGTCAACAAAGATGCTGCATACACCACCAAGCACACGACTAATATTCCCTCTCAAACTCAAACTCAAACTCAAACAACCCCAAAGACCACTTTTCAACAACTGTCGTAACAACAAATCTCCAATAATCAAAATATCAACCAACCAGTTCATCGAACACATAGTCCTGTTGAAAGTCAAACCAAACATCATTGACTCTCAAAAAGTCAACTCCATGGTCAACGCCCTCAACACCCTCACCTCTCTCAACTTGACCCTCCACTTAACCTCCGGTCAACTGGTACAAAAGTCAAACTCAGCGTTGACTTTTACGCATATGCTTCACAGCCGTTATAAGTCAGTTGATGATCTCAATACCTACTTTGTCCATCCTGAACACGTGCGTGTGGTCAACGAGTATGTTAAACCGATTGTTGATGACGTCATGGCCGTTGACTGGTGGTCTCAAGGCCTCAAATGTAAGGATGGATAGTTTTATTAGACTAGAAGGGTACCCGCGTAATGTGGTGGCGGGTACCGATGACTATTTTTCTGACGAGCAAATGTTTTCATTTTAAAGCTATCTAAATTATTAATAGAATAAATAGTCAGCACTTTTAAATTCAAATTTTAGCATTAAATTGACGGTATTAGGTATGTTGTTTGTTGTGTAGCCATTTTTTTTTTTTTTTTTTTCTAGATCTATGTAACATGTTTTAATTTTCATCTTTTTGGTGCATTGTATAACCATTTTGTTTATTCTTTGACCGATTTACTCCTCTTTCGGTTAAATTTGAGTGTATAAATTAAGGGTCGTTTAATAATACACATATACTCTCTTTAAAACTTCTAACCAAAACATATAATATTCGATCTAACAGGTGTGATAGAACCTGGGAAGGCAATGAGAGTGAGTTTTGTGAAATTGAAGGAGAATGTAAGTGAGGATGATAAGAGTAAGGTTTTGGAGGTGATTAGAGGTGTCAAGGATGAGTTTGGGGGAGTTGTTGAGGAATTGAGCGTAGGTGAGAATTTTTCGGAGAGGGCGAAGGGGTACGAGATTGCGTCGGTTGCGGTTTTTAACGGAGTTGGGGAGATGGAGAAGATGGATGTGGAGAAAGTGATGAGGGAGAAGGTGAAGGAGTTTGTTGAGAGTGTTATGGTGCTGGATTATGTGGTGCCGGTTGCTACGCAATCTGCTAATTTGTAATGTGCTTGTTTTTTTTGGCGGTTGTCGCGTTTTGTTTGAACGTTAACTTGTTATTATTGGAATAATACTGATTTGAGTGTTTGGCAAGCTGTTATAACTTGGAGACTTAAAAGAACTCAAGAAGTGAAATTACGAGAATATGATAGTTGTTTGATTTTGTTTTAAATACGAATGCTTGTTTGTTTAAGTTAAAGATGAAGTAGACCTTTTTGCTTGGAAGTTTGTTTAGGTGAAGAAATAATGTTTAATGACTGTTTTGCTTATTTGCCTAATTTTAACATCTATTTGAAAGTGAGGTATTGTCAAGGAATCTAGTTTCGAAGCAATGTAGAAAAGCTAGCCTAGAACAAGTAAGCGTGTAGTTAGAAGTTGTACTTAGTTGCGAGCAGTTAACATTTACAAAAGGACTCAAACTTAGTAATCTCCAACAGACGAACCAAGAAATGAATTAATCTAATTTGGTTATTAGTTATGGCAGAGGTGGGGTGTGGCACGAATTCTTTGTTGTAACTCAATTCTATAAACTTTTGTCCTGTACGAATCTGTCGCCAATTTGGCAACTGAAATTTAGGCATTTAGCTATGACTTTGGTTAGCTGTGATGATTCCAGTGTCTAACTTGTTTGCTTAAAGTAGTTATTAGCAAAGCATAGCGGCAGTAGTTTCATATATAACCCCCCTGGTTTTAACTTGATCTTTGGATCGTCCATGTTTGGACTGTACACTCGTGCTTACAGGTATTGTTCTCCTGAATTTAACCCTGTTGCGTCAAGAATATGGCATAAGAAAACAACTTTATTGTTGTTTTTAGCGTTATTGTAATCTACAATAGTGCTATTTGCCTATTTGTAATTACAATCACAAATTACACAGGTAGGTCTTTTAGCAATAGATTACAAAGTCCATCCTTGATATAAGTTGGTTGAGCGAATAGCAAGTTCGTTATTTTGGAAAACTCTATTCGCCCTTGTTTGCGTTGTTTTTCTCAGCCATCCCGCTCACAATATCCATTCATACTCTGCCTATATTTTGTTGTCTCCTTCGACTGGCTGCTTTTCCAGTGGTTTTGTTCCCTCTCATGAATTAATAAAAACAAAACATGTGAAAATGATGGCTTCTTTGCTTTCATTCTACTTAACTGGGTAGGTCTTGCTTTGTTTAATTGATTTGATCACTCTCATGGATTTTTTTTACCAGTCCTTTCTACCATTTGATAGTAAATATAGCACGCTCTTGCCTGATAACGGTCAACTGCACTGCCTCAACTCTCATCCACCAAACAACGATCAACATGTCCACAAAGATGGCGTGTGCACCAGCAATCACACGATAGCTTCCATCGTTATTTCTCCCACCTTCCCAACCTATCTCCTGTCATCTAACCTGTCGCATCAACCTTCATAACCACTAAAAGCTGATCAGATTGTCGGGTCAAGCTAAAATCATCGAACACGTGGTCCTCTAGCAAAGTCAGAGCTATGGTCAATGGACTCAACAACTTGACGTCACTCAACCTTACGGTACATGTCAACGGCCATGAGGTCATCAACAACCGGTTTACACACAAGCATTGTGAATACAACTTAATTATATGATCAATACAATGGTGATTTACCTTAATCTCACATTGGCTGAGTATTGCTAACAATGACATCAACATCAATTATAGCAGTCATATTTCTACGATATACAAAGCAATAATAATGCAAAAGATAAGAATAAAAATGGTGAAAAGTTGAATGAGTTATATAAGAGGGCCGGGTATGGTGGCACAAAACCCACGCCAGTAGTAGGCGGACACAAAACTGGCGCCGCTAGTAGTATAATGGGGTCCTCAGTGTGACGAAAAATCGCCGTAAGATCCGACTAAATAAAGATAGTTTGTATGATCCTGGCTAATAAAATTTCATTTATTGGGTGTTTAAAAAAAATGATTGATGTATTATTATTTTGTACCATGTGGTATATCATTTAGTGAATATTTTAGAGAATAAGAAAAAAAGATGATTTATACATTATTGTTTTATATTATGTGATATATTAATTGTACTTTTGAGTAAAATGTATTTTAATAATCATTAATTATATATGTTGATTGATGTATTTATGTATTAAATTGTTGTAAACATAGCTTTAGAACTTGTAATGCTTAAAAATCAACAAAAAATTTCATAAATGACAAGTGTGTAAGCTTAATCTTTTAAAATTTTTTTTTTAAGAAGTCTTAAACACTTTATATAATAATCTTTTATATAATAAAAGAATTACATCATTTCAGAGTGATTTTGATAATTCATTCTTATTGAAAAAAATCTGAACCAATAGAAGAGCTTGATTTTGCCACGTAAGCAAAATTGTGTGATGTGATTGGTTAATAAAAGTCAAAATTAAATTGATTTTGGTCAACTTTTAATTAACTTGGTGGAGAAATTTGGTTGAGAAGAAAACACATAAAAATATAGGTGTCAAATTTGTGAAAACAAAAACTTAAAAAAAGAGGGGGTAATTAAAAATATAGGTGTCAAATTTGATAACTTGCTAATTGCTATGCTATGTCTTTTGTTTATTTAGTTATAGTTTTCCTACTGTGTTTTCTATTTGTATGTGACGCTATGTTTGATGCATTATCGTCCGCATTTATTACGACCGTTAAGTTTATTAAATGTAACTTATCCGATTTGTGTGAATGTTATTTTCTGGTAATTATTTCCGTTAGCTTTAGACTTTCGTTGGCTTATATGCACCCTACTTGCTGATTATTATGTGCTTGGTTATTTGACGCGTTTCGTCAGGTCATCAATATGCTATGTGTTTGTTCTTATTTGTTATGTGTTCTTCCGGATTTTATATTTGTGCCCGCAGTAATCATCCATGATTCATTGATCTCATTCCGCTATGACTTCGTTATTAGTTTCTTTGTTTCTTTTCTTTTGTTTTTTTTTGTTTACCTTTGTTATATCCGTTCACTGGCCAGATTTTCACCATTCTTTTCCGCTATGTATTAAGCATTCAAGATTGAATATGGGATCATTGATCTGCTGAGAGTAGAATGGAGCAAGACTTTACCCAGATCTTATATTTATTTTGATTATTAAGTTATTTATGTTGATTGATTATTGTAAAGCTTCCGCATATTTGATATCCGTCCCTAAATAAACGTCCACATTTGACTTTCAAAGTCTACTTATTCAACTTTCAACCTTAAGTATTTGTGTTTATCTTATATAATACTTGATACAAAATATATGAATTAATCATGTTTAAATGTTTGTTTTGGTATAATTTTATCAAGTATTATATATAACACAAACAAAATATTTAGGCCAAATGTACAAGAAAGACTTTAAAAGTCAAAAGTGGACATTTATTTGGACAGGGGATAGATATTTAAAGCTTCGATGAACCGATTATGATATCTTTACCCTCATTTTCCGTGGTGTTACATTATAACTAGCAATAATATAGATAGATTACAATAGATATGAGATAGTGTGAAAAATTACTGCTCTAAAAAAAATTAATTAAATTGAAAATGCTAATTCTAAATTATCTAAAACATCTTGAAAAAACAAAATGAACTACACTTTGCGACTATGCGAGTAAGCGAGTTTGACCGTGACTCCCCTATAGGCGGTTCACGGTTGGAAGGACAAGTCATGCTAGGACCGGGTCTTTACAGATAGTAACCTTTGCTGTGAGCCGGGTCTCTATTTTTTTTTGGAGCGGGTCTTTATTGTCGTTTGGACTGGGCTTTTATCTTTGTACCGGCCGGCAGATGTGGAACCTTGAACCGGGTAGCGCTCCGGACCTGCTCGTATGGGCTTTTAAATTTACGCTAAAACTAATTTCTTTTGGGCTTTTTGGTATATTTCCTTTGGGCTACAAATAGAGACTTTGAACCCTCAATTAAGTCTCTTTAATATAAAAAAACTTAAGAGTACAAAATAACAATTTCACATAATTTTTGTAATTAAAATAACAAATTTGCTATTTATTTTAGCTACATGAGAGAATTTTCTTATACTTCAAAACATGTGTAATTTACCATATATCATGTAGGTTGCATTGATGTAATTTATTTACCTCATGAAAAGTTATCAGGTGTAAAATCCATGCGCTAGAGTAGTACCATGTGGCGTTGGGTTCAGGGACGGAACCAGAAGACAAAGTCACCGGGTGCATTTACGAGAAATCAAACAAGATTACATGCACAACTTTTTGGGACCGGGTGCATTTATAAAAAATAGAGGTTTTTAGACAAAATTAACACTACGAGAAAAAAGTTCATGGACACCCCCTGGTTCCGTCCCTGGTTGGGTTGATATCATCCAACCGGAATACAACTTGTTTGGTTAATGTTGTAACCCCAACTTGGATGTTTCACATGACCATTGAACGAGTTTATTTAGACAGGTCGAACATGCATTTATAATTTGGAATAAAAAGAATGCCATATATGTATCATATACTCGGTAAGTTATCTCACATCATACTTACATTGCTCTTTAGGCTTTACTACATTGCTATATTTATTTAAGTATCATCAGATCGTTTTCTAAACATTTTATTGTTGACTAGCTCCTGACTAGATTATCCGTAGTGACCACCCACTCATAAAACTAGAACCCTAAGGTTGATTGAAATTCTCTCATGTTTGAAGCCTAACATGATAGTTCATGTTGTGCATTTTTGTTATCGCGAACTAACTTTTTAGACTCTAAATTTGATTAGAAGTAACCCATTTTTTGTGATTGGCATGTTGGCCTATGATGTTTTATCTCTATCCTTGTGTTAAGCAAAAGATTACATTGTAATTTTAATTATGTTAAACAAAGATTCAGTGTATCCGCAAGATTTCATAATAGTAGTTTATGTTAAATATAAGTTCAATGCATCTACAAATCATATGTGCTACAATAACATTGGTTAAATCATTAAATAGTAAAGAGTAATGCTATTTAGACCTACTAATCGCTCCTAAATATGCCACGATAAATCACTTCAGACAATCAATTACAATTTCTCTCCAAATTCTCACAAATTATTTTTTAAAATCAACTAATCAAATCATTAGGTGCATTTGTAGGCTTGATTAGTAGGCACAACAATCATTTTTCAATAGTAAAATATGTAGATATAGGCACGTTTCTCGTATGATGGACAGCGTATCTATGTCGTAGGTTTGTTTTTCAAGTTGATTGCTCCACACTTCCTGGACTTCATATATTTTTCAACTAGTGTACTAGCATTTTAGTTAGAAACTATCATATTTGAGAATGTTTTTAAGAGAGCTCATGTCGAGGGGTCACACCACCCTATAACGCCAACTTAATAGCCGAAAGCCACACCCCTCTTCGCGTCATAGGGGTTGGCGTCGTCATGACCAGCCAGCCATGCCATACGCTTTTTTCTTATTTTCGTTTTGTGTTGTATTGGGTTATGTGAGTCTGGAGTGTCTTATAACGCCAACTTTTGGAAGGAGAACACATTTGGTATAAGTTATAGGCTAAAAGTGCTAAAGTAACTACATTTTTTGCGATAATGCGAGATGAATGGCTTGTGAGCAACTAGTGCTCTAAACATAATAAGCTGACCATATCTTTTATAACTATGGTTAGCAAAACTAGTGTTGAAATATAACTATAAACATTATGCGTATGGATATGCATGTTCCGATATGTTAATTTGATTTCTACCCTATAAATAATGACCATTTACTAAAAGGTTGATCATATACCAAAAGTTATGAACTTATAACCATTTGCTTTTTCTATATTACATCACCATACTTTAGTCTCTTACATGAGAATATACACATTCATATCAACACGAACAAATATAAACAATTCACTATGAGTAAGATATGGATATGGTTTAATGATTTCACCTAATCTAAAACTATGGTTTAAGTGCTCTTTTCATATGCACAAACCACAATTTTAGTTGTACAAATCTGGTCCATCATTTAAAAACAAATGCGGCATGTTAATTTTGACTGTTTTGAGCATTTTTTTTTTCTCAAGTAATCCCAAACATATCTAATACACAAACCAAATTACATTCGAAAGATTATATTCAATAGTTTATAACCTCAATAACCATTTTTTATTACCATTAAGATATATTAATGAATTTTATTTTATTCTTATAAAACCAACTTGAAGAAAATGATTGGCAGATTGGGCCACTGCACTGGGAGGAGTCGAGGACCACTCGTTTAGGACTATTGTCCACTCACGTCACTTTTAAAAAAAAAATTTACTTTGTTATGTAAAACATTAGTATAGTAATTCAATAATATATTGTATATAAGGGAACATAAACATATTCATAGGTTAGAAATGCAATATATGTCTCGTAAAATATAGGGTTTATATATTTACCAAACAACAATAACAACAACAACAACATACCTAATCTTGTCAGAGCGGGATATGACATGGAAAAAAAAAAAAGACAAATTCCACCCTTATTCCAGGATTAAAAAAAAAAAAAAAAAAACAAAACAAAAAGAAGATCAAGTTCAGAAAGACCTGACAGTGAAGAGAAGGAGATGGAAGAGGAAGGTAAAGGCATGAAGAAGGAATGGAATAAAAGAAAATGAAAATAAAGAAAGAGGAAGGAATGAGAAAAGAAAGGATAAGGAAGAAATAAATAAGGAATGGAAATGAAAGAAAGAAAAAGTGGAAAGGAAAGGAAGGAAGGAAATGAAATGGTAAAACTGGAAAGAAACACTAAAGACGAAAAGACTACCTCCGCCACCTGTAAGATTTCGAACTCCATAGCAGGTAGTTCTCCTTCATGCCATGTTCCTATCCTCTCACCTATGTTTATGTCAACCCCTCTTTCTCAAACCGTCGACTATCAGCGCTTCGACTCTCCTTATTGGCGCTGATTGTGGCCTCCTCCTTACGTACATAACCAACCACCTTAACCTTCATTCTCTCATTTTCAAGATTATAGTTTCGACTTCAAGTTCTGCTCTGAAATCCATCCGGAATCATGTCAAACATGGTTTTACCACAAATCTAACTTAGCATTCTCAGTTCTGCCAAAGATCATCAATTTTGTTTTATAGCGGATCAAGACTTTTACAAGAGTAGTGATTGTGCAATAAATCACACTATCAGGCCTATCGATGGTGATCGAAGAATTAGGGCGTGAGTATTGTATGTCAAGTTGCTTGGTAACCTGAAAATAAGAAATACCAAAATATTACGTTAAGTGAAGCGCAACGGTTGGACCTTGCGACTCACCTCCGGTGTGAGAGTAGGTGTGTGATTATGATTGTATGAGTCCTAAAGTATGAAATGATGGTGAAAAGGACTTAGCCAGACCCGAAACATTGTCATACTATTTATAGTGGAAGAAAATAGGATCTCGCAAAAATCTGCACTTAAACCGGAGATCATGGGGGTATCTCATGGATTTCGGTAACCACTGGGTTTAATGTCCCACGTCTACTATCTTTGCGGGGAAGCTTTGATTGGCAGTGAATGTGTGTTGACTTGGTCATGAACTGTGATAGTATCTTTAAAGGGTACACTGCGGAGGGTGTTAACCTTCGATCGATGAATTCCTATAGTGGTAATAATTGTTTGTAAATGACTTTACGTCAAAAGAGATTTTGGGAGTTCTGTAAAGTCGTTCAAAGTGTAGTATCCAAATTAGGTTCGAAGAGGAGGTCTTCAAACAGCTCGGAGAGAACGTCATCAAGTAGTTAACCCATTAAACCGAGAGGAATATTATCAACATCGCACGATTAAATCTAACGAATCGTTTGGACAAAGACATAAAGGTTGTCCTTATTTAGTTTTATAAAACAGTTAAACTATACTTATCAAATGTGTATTTGACAACTCACGTACTACTGTGATTGTTTAAGACAATGACCCTTGATTGTTTGTCATGAAAAACATGCTAATCATACATAACGTGAACTAATTCATATATAAAAAAGTATTTTCTTAACTATATTTTACCAGGGATTGTTGTCCCTTTTACCAAAAAAAAAACATAATTAATCTTTTGTGAAACAACTTCATAACTGACTTTTCTTCTATTTATATAAATATATGAAAATTTGTATAACCAACTAGCTAAACGTTTGGGTTTGAATTCATCATTTGCTTCAATGTGATCAACTAAATTAACCCAACAATCTAAGATTGGATGTAATAAAAACCGCATCTATCACGTCACCTCAATATCACATCAATTTTTCACGCATTCACCAAATAACCGTAATAATAACCATCAAATTCAAACCAAACACACTCACTAACACACTCATTTTACTACGGAACACACTCACTAACACACTCACTAACACACTCATTTTTTCCTTTCTTTACTCACTCGCCTCTACCTCTATGTCAACACCAAAATCACACAGTACACATGATGGTGGTGTCTTAAGTTTCCACGTAGTGGTCGCATAGTGAAGCAACACCACCACATGGTAAAGGCCTTTATTACACCTAGCGTAATGTGTTAGCTACATCTAGACATTTGATAAAACATTAGCGACACATGATTTGATAAACTAAAGTAGGGGTGTCAATTTGTGTCGTGTCCGGGTTGGCGGGTTCGGGTTGGTGGGTTGGGGGATTAAATATCTCAACATAAACCTGACATGTTTAGTTAATCGGGCCAAGAAGTTGAACCCTAACCTTAACACATTTGTTAAACGAGTTAGTCGTGTCGACTTGTTTATGGTTTAAATATAATTTAATGGGACAAATTGAATACAGTAAGTTGCATATTGGAAACATTATAAGCAACACGATAAATATTTTGATATAAATATACACCATAATCAAGTATTTCAAAAAAAGATGATCTATATCATAAGACAAAGATATAAAATAGTTGTTTATTTATGTATATATATTGCTAAAAAAACAAAATAGTTGTGTCTTATTATAATAAAATTAAACACGTAACTTTTATTTTTTTAACATGTTTAATGCATTTTAAACGAGTTAACGGGTTGTAATCGACTTGAGGATTTCAACCCAAGCCTAAACTATTTATTAAATAGGTTAGTCGTGTCGACCTATTTCCAACCCGAACTTGTTTAGCTTCGAACCTAACCCGTTTATTTTCTTGTCGGTCTCGGGTCGTGTTTCTTATCGTGCCAGGAATTGCCACCCCTAGCTACCCAGTGTTAACTATATGTATCACCCGCTACAACTTAAATTCTTTGAAGCGTTCATTTTCATTGCAACTTGGATGGCGTGAATTGCATGCAAGAAACCAAAATATTTTTCATTTTGAACGAGCTAAACATGGAATTCTGAAGAAAATAAAGAAGTCTTTGACAAGCAGAGAAAAGTACAAGGACCAAAGTTGTAAATGTTTGAATATTAGTTAGAAGCAGTTAATACTTTCCCTCTTTTCCATCTATATAAACCCATCTCACTTTCATTTTTACTTTGTAACTTTGTTATCATTTCAATAATGAAATGATGCAATTTGCTTCCGCTACTAAATTTGAAATGGTATCAGAACACAAGGTTGCCTGATTCTGTTACCTAACCGTTTCCACCACCATAACTACCTTTCAACAAACTTTGACCGACGTTGACCGTCGTAATACCACCTGATTTTGTGCAAATAATTTGATTGCTTGTGTTTAACAGTTAATTACGATCTTGATTCACAAATCTTAGGTCTGTAATAATGTCAAGTTCTGTAATAATGTCAAGTTCAACCGTAAACCCTAATTTCCATGATAACCCCAATAACACCAGTCAAGAACCAAATTCACAGAATATGGTGAATGATCCATTACACCTTGTTAGTTCTGATCATCCTGGAATGAATTTGAAAAACACATTGTTCAATGGAGTTAATTTTCTTGGTTGGAACAGAACAATCAAAACGACATTGGGTGCGAAATTGAAATTGGGGTTCATTGATGGTACTTCACCAAAACCTGCTTTAACAGAGCATACTTATCGGAGATGGATTTGTTGTGATTACATGGTAAATTGTTGGATATTGAATTCAATGGTTGCTGAACTTTCTGAATCTTTCTTGTATGCTCAATCTGCAAGAGATTTGTGGAAGGAATTAGAGGAAAGATATGGTCAAAGTAATGGTCCACTCATTTATCATGTTAAAATGGAGTTGAGTAAAGTTTAACAAGGAAATTCCACTGTTGCTGCTTATTTCAATAAACTCAAAAGGTTTTGGGATGAGTTACACAGTTTGAATGGTGTTCCTGTGGTGCAGTTGTGTAGAATGAGAGAATGTACTTGTGGTGTGACTGAGAAGTTCTTAGAGATTAATAGTAGGTCTAAGTTGATGCAGTTTTTGGTGATATTGAATGATGAATTTGAGTCTGTCAGAAATCAGATCTTGTCCATGGATCCATTACCAAACCTCAACAAGGCTTACTATATTGTGCAGCAAGTTGAAAAACATAAACAAGTCACTCATCAAGTCAGTGATCCCATTGCTTTCTTTGCTAATAACAATGTTATGCGTAATCAAAATGTTAGAAAGGATGACAAGAATAAAGGAAATGACAAGAAGAGCTGTACTTTTTGTAATCAAGAAGGTCATGTGTATGAGCAATGTTTCGAGAAATAGGGCTATCCTGATTGGTATAAGGTGAAAAAGAGCAAAAGAGAGGGCAAAATGGCTTTACAAGTTTCCTCTGAATTCAATCCCTACATGGCCAAGGATACACCATTTGATTTTGAGTTTGAGAATGATGTGCAGAATGGAAAAGTTGATCTGGACCAAAGAATGGTTGCTGCTGTATGTCAAGAAATGATGAAGATGTTCAAAGGGAAGGGTGTTGATCAAATCAATGTTGCCAGTACTTCAAAACCACATGCATGTACTTTCTTTTATAGTTGCAAGCCTTATAGAGTATATTCCTTTCATGTGTCCAAGCTAGTGCATGTTGACAGTTGTAAACACCAATATGCTACTCAAGTTTCTTGTGATACATGCTTATTAGCTAAACAGCCCAGATTACCTTTCCATATTAGTCATACTAAGTCTCTTGTTGCTTTTGAACTCATACATGTTGACTTATGGGGTCCATACAAAGCACCTGCTTTAAATGGGGCACACTACTTCTTTTCCATAGATGTTAATTTTTCTAGATTTACTTGGACCTATTTGCTTCACACAAAGGATCAAATTTCATCTATTTTGTCCAACTTTATGGCTTATATTTCTAATCACTTTAATGCTAAACCAAAGTTCTTAAGTTCTGATAATGGGATTGAGATAGTGAATAAGGAGTGTTTGGCATACTTGAGGAAACAAGGAATAGTTCACCAAAAGACTATGGTGTATACACCACAACAAATGCCATAGTTGAAAGAAAACATAGGCATTAAATTGACACTGCAAGGGCCCTAAAGTTTCATTCTGCTTTGGTTGATAAGTTCACAGTCAGAATTCTCTTCATCACAAGACTGATCGGATCAAACACCCGAGATACCTCCACAATTGAGTAAGTAAGAGGACAACAAGCAAATAGTTATGATTTGATTTCTTTATTGATACTGAAATCAAGTTCTCTAAAAATGGGTAGGTATAATGAACGCAGGCCAAGGACTTCCTTACTTTTAGTCTTAATTACTAGTAGTTTGAAGCGAAACCGGTTTTTTTAGCACTCGGTTCCTTCGCCTTAAGTAAAGTTCAATTGAATTTTTTGATTCAGAACTCTTAGTCGAGCTGATAGCGATATTTTTTTTGTTCGAGGTTCAAGAGGAAGAAGAGAAGAGGAACCACCACGCAAGATGGTGGTTTTTGTTGTTCCCGCGAAGCGAGGATGATTCGACCAGCGAATGAAGTGGGTCAACTTTTTGTCTTCAGCCAAAAAAAATTTCTCGCTGGTTAAGCTTTCGATAAAAAAAGCAGCCGCCCTTTCCCCTTTTCACAATGTTTGTGAAGTTGCTTACGAATTCAAGTTTGAATGGCCCTTCGAAGTCCCGCACGCTCTTTTTGATCGGGAGCGGGGTGGGCAACTTCCGTCGGTGCTGGAGCCGGCGGCAGCGCCTCTGGAGTCACAAAGGGCAAAGAGACAATGGTGTTAATACAAATAAGCCGTAAAAACGTTTATTTATATTTTACGATCTTCTAATGTTTTGTCGATAATAAACGTAAAATCATTTAAACGAAACAAATAAAATACGTAAATGGTTTGAACTAATAGTTTCTAACATATTCACATTTTCACATAAAACACTAAAACAAGTATAAGTGATTTTATGATTTAGATACATATGTACAACAACTAGTGTTTACATATTGGGTTAAACATATACTTAAACTAAGTATACTAAAATGGGTAAAAACTAAGTGTATGCTAAAATGGGTAAATACAAGTATATACTAAATGGGTAAATACTAGCAAATGGTTTTGACCCATAACCCATGGTTTTATATATACCACTTAACCAAGTTCATTGTATCTAGAAAGAAAACCATGGATCAACCCATAACCCATGACCCATGACCCATAACCAAAAATACCCATGGGCAAAGAGGAGCGGACCACGGATCCCTAGCGTTGTGCTAGCCGGATCCCTTGTGGTAGGGATCCGTGGGATCCGGGGAACAGTAGAGAATTTTCTCTATAAATAGAGAGCCATTTCTTCCTTTCTACTTATCACTTCACACACATACTTCCCCAGAGTATTCTAACCCTCTAACCTCAGATCTAAGTGATCTATGTAGTTTGTCTTTTGTTTTTGTGTGATCTTCTAGGTTCCTCTTAAAGGAGAGATCACCACTTCTTGAAGACGTGCAAGCTCAAGTCCATGAGTTGCCATGCTTCGTCATCATCAAGACTACTAAGGTTCTCTTGTTGATAGTTCTTCCTTTCTCCATAGATGTTGGATTGAAGGCATTAGTGAAGAATGCCGAAAGTGTCAAGATGAAAGCATTAGTGAAAGATGTTCATCATCCGTGTCAAAGCATTAGTGAAGAATGCTAAAGGTGTCAAGACGAAGGCATTAGTGAAGGGTGCCAAGCGTTGTGTCAAAGGCATTAGTGAAGGATGCCGAAGAATCAAATCAAGTCGCATTTGGGAAGAATGCCTAGGTCGTATAATCGATGAGGTGCATCGTTATACATATAAGTATTTGTTTATTTTCAAGGATGGTGATATCCTTGATGGTGTTGTAACAAGGAGTAGATCTCCTTGAGATTAGGTGTCGTGTCATGAAGGGTAGTAGTTCCTCCATAATGGAACTAGGTGCTTAGCCTAGTACCTAATAAAGGGTAGGCGACGTTCTGATAGGATTAGTTCTCCTAAGGTGTGACAATCCGTCATTTTCCGGCTATTATTTATATCAGAATATGCGAGTTATTTATTTTCTGATCATTATAACGCTAAAACGAGTAGTTATCTCGTGTTTTCCCAAGTCTTGGCACCACACGCGTACCGAAACCATAATAAACTTGACGGAAAATTTACTTTCTAAATTCAAAATAATAATAATAGCATAATATTTCGCTCGTCAAAACGTCTCCGGAAATATAAAAATTACAAGATACGGATACCCGAAAAATGTTCTACATAATTAAACGTTATCCTGTACGGAACAAATTATACAGTACGGGGTACATAAAATACACTAAATAATAATAATAACAAAAATACACCTAAATATTCTAAACCGACAACACGCCCCTCCCCTACCTCCTTTTCAGAACTTGATCTTTCTTCTCCTGGAAAAGATCTTCACGCCATTCTCATCTCCAAAATCAAAACATCCCATTTTAATGATAAACACCTCTGGCACCTTTCTACACTTCTCCAAACTACTTCTAAGCCTAGTTTATAGATGCCATACGTAGAGGAGAGGTGTGGAAGAATGCTTAAAATGGGTAGAGACATGTTATGAAGGTTCAAGAGATTTGCAAAAATACTCATAGTCTTTCATCTACAAAGGGATTCAATCTCAAAAGAGTACCATCATCTTACATCTCAAACTCGAAAAATTAGGGTTCTTAGATCAAAGGGGTTTTGATAATTACCATGGGGGTTTTGTAATTAAAGGGATAAGGAAGCTTGCTCAAGCGCCAATTCGTCTTAATTCATCTCGAGTCTTTCCAATCGAAGCAATTTGGTTCCGATTCTCATACCACTCGACCCACCAAATTGATAGTAAGAACATGTCTCATTTGTTATTTTTTTAAACCTATTTATTTGTGTTTTATTCGGATATTAATTCATATATGTATATCGATTGGTATTGTTGAATTGATAAAGAAAATGTTGTTGGCATATTTTTGGTTGTTGTTGTCGTGAAACAGAAGAGAAAAACAAAAAAAAAATATATCTTTAGTTCTTGATTCTTAAACTTTCGGCTTAATCGGATCATTTATCGGCTTACTCTTTGTTCGGCTAAATTGGTAATCGCTTATTTCGGCTTGTTATAAAAGCTTATCAACTTATGTCATTTTCGATTAGTGGAATATTATCTTAATAGCTTATGTTATTTTCGGATTTCGTAAAGATTGCTTATTAGCTTATTCATTCTTTTCGGCTTATTTGGAATAGCTTGACAGCTTGTTTGTTCCAGTTATTTCGCGACGTAGTCCTTTTAGTTCATCTTTGTCTATCGTCAACTATGTGGCGGTAGTAGATTAGAAAAGTTCGTTTTGTTGCGTTTTGGTTCTAGTCTCACTCGTTCCTAAACAAAATATCACAAGCTTTGTACATTGCGGCCAGTCTTTGACTCGTGGGAGACATGTCGAGGCCAAGGCGTATAGCCGAAAGCCATGTTGATTAAGTCTTGAGTTGCATATATATTTTCCCGAGCATAATATTTGTTCGACAGATGTAAATTCTTTTTTTTCTTCTCATGTTGCCTTTCCAAAGAGTGGTTAAAACTACAATGTTGTCTGCAAAAATGTTTAAGGGTGCGTTCATTTGTGCTCTACAACAAGCCCAACCCAAGTGTTAAATAAGAAGTGTGTGTGTGACAGTTGGGCTGAAGCCCATTTCTGTGAGGGTCCATTTCCCACTCGCTCGCCTTTTCAAAAGTTCTCGTCGATTAATATTTTTACTTACGTCGTCACCATAAATTACATATACACACTTAAATTGAGAAACGAATTTTATGAAGATTTTGTAATTGTGTAAAATAAATAAACCAAATATTACTAAAATAACAAAAATGTTTTTTTTTTGAAGATTCTTCAAAAACTAATATTTCATTTTCTTTTAGACCCGACACTTTTATACATAAGGAGATAAGCTATAAACCTCGGTTCAAATATTTTTTAAAACATATCATTTTCTTTAGGCGACAATAAAAATGTGATATATAGATATAAATATACATACACTTTACTCATATCGATAAAACATATAAATATAATTTCATAAATAAATATATACTTTACTTATAATATTATTAAGCCAAACTTTCTTTATCGATTAAACGTTATATTTTCTATAGAGCTTTCGTTTAAACACTATATATAACCCATTTCTAGCCGAAATGTATACTTTTTAACAATTTTCACAACAAGTTTTAGTAGCCAAAACATACTCATTATTTTGAAGATGACAAATTTTAAACTTAGCACGACAACAACAACAACAACAATACTAGAGAAATAAATAAAGTTAGATAAACTTTACTTGGGGTCAAAAACTGAGACTTGTCATAATAATCTAGGTCGTGTGTCGGTGCCATCCAATAATTATGTTTGACTACTGCTTTAGACTGCTAATTGCCAAGGTGAGTATTCACAGCCCCCTTTTTACTGTTTTACTTATTTGGGGTGAAATGCATGAACTTAAATCTTAAACTATATTTTGTTCTAAATTATAAATTTATTTGGACTATTTGATATTTCTTGAACCCTTTGACTTATTATGACCTTATGACTTGTTCCTGATCCCTTAGTGTGCATAGACCTATAATCTGCCTTATGTGCTAAGTCTTAAAGTCTCCCTTGTTCGGAGCAACCCTGAATTGATAGAATATTATAGCTATGTACTGTGAAAGTCTCCCTCTGAGCAATACTAAGTCTCCATTAGAGCAATACTAAGTCTCCTTGTCGGTAGGAGCAACACAAAGTCTCCCTTGTTCGGAGCAGGCGTGATTTATTATATATTAGACATTATTTATCATGGACTATTATGACCAAATGCGTATTAATTACCGAGCATACTACTTGAACTATGGGAGTGTATGTGAACTTATATGTTACAAGTCTCGTATGGGCGGGACTTGTAACATGGTGAGTTCATAGGACACTTGCCAGCCAGACTTTCTAATTATAGTTTTCATAAAACCTGTGTACTCACCAACTATTTTCATAGTTGACCCGTTTTCTCATGCATTTCAGGTGATCGTTGTTTAGCTTATATTATGAAGATTTTAAATTAAGGAGTCGTCACAAGTCAACTGGGTCGTTATGTATTAAAGTGTCATCTTTCAAATGTCAAACTTATGTTTCAATTGCCAAGGTCGACTGGAACCTTGTTGTAATGTTACAATATTTCTTTAAATTTAAATTATGGTATTGTACTATATCTCTTTGCGATGTATATTGATTATGTTACACCTCGCGTTTCCGCCTCCGGCGAGGTGTGAAGATTGGTATCAGAGCCGAGGTTATAGTGAATGCCGATTTTTCTAAAATAAAAATCGCAACTATAACCAAAATAAAATTTTCTTAAAACAAGGGACATCATACGAGTCGACTAACACCAGCATTGCATCGTTACTCCTAAATTATGCATAGCCTGTACACCTATGCATAATTCAGGAGGAATCATATGATGATGGGATTAGTAGCCTCGGATTATGTTTGGTCGAGTCTTAAAGAGTCTGATCACCTAGAACTGCATTAGTCGCGTGAGTATGCATAGCATGTTTATATGTCCATTATACCTTATATACATTTTATGTATGCTTTCTTCTTGCTTTATATTATGACCTGATAGGCTAGGCACGTTCTTGTTCCCGTCACATTACACTCACTACCTGTCGCCGTCCCGTACATCATCCGCCATTGTCCTCATATCACTCACTCAACCAAATACTTTGGCCTATTGTAGAATCATGACTACAAGGAATACCCGTTCAGGAAGCATCAACAATGAAGCCCCAAGAGATAGTGCTGCTGGATTGGCAGATCTCCTCACTTAGATTGTCGCACACATTGATGCAGGACGAGCCAATGAGGGAGCTGGTACCTCGACCAATGGCCACGGATGCAGCTATAAGACCTTCATGTCATGCAGGCCAAAGGAATTTCATGGCACCGAGGGTGCCATTGGCCTGCTATCATGGTTTGAGAATGTGGAGTCGAAACTTAGCATCACTAAATGTGCTGAAGGTGATAAGGTTGAGTTCTCTGCGGGCCTACTTCAAGGTCGAGCAACGACATGGTGGAATAACCAGGTATGAACCGCACCGGAGGGAGAGAAGCTGCAAATGGATTATCTTGGGAAGAATTTAAGAAGCTACTAACGAGGAGTACCGGGAGGGATGAAGTGCAAACTGGAAGCGAATTCGGAACCATTTGATGGTAGGAGTAGAAATTGACAAGTACACAATTCGCTTTCACGAGCTAACCAGGATGGTTCCCACATGGTCTCTACTGTGGAGAAGCTGATTGATCGATACATTTGGGGTTTGATTCCTGATATCAGGAGAGATATCACCTCATCCAACCCAACTACCCTGCAAGCTGCGTGGGAATGGCGTACAGCTTAACTAATGACGTGATCAGTGCGGAGGACTAGCAAAAACAAACGACAATGGACAAAAACGACATGAGGATCACCAGGGAAGCCGAGACCAGGACCAGCAAGACAAGAGGCAGCGAGTAACCAGGAACTATGGAGCGACGATGCAGGAACGCAAAGGATATGCAGGTCCACATCCTAAGTGTACTCGATGTAACCTTCATCACTCAGGAGACAGCCCAAGGTGCAACAGATGCCAACAAACAGGCCATCTTAGTCGGAATTGCTCGAACAGAAATGGAAACCAAGGACGAAGCTGGCATGTTACGAGTGTGGAAGTTGGACCACCTCAGAACACGTGTCCTAAGTTAAATAGGGCACAGAAGTCGGAGCATGGTAACATGACTCTCGCCGTAGCACTTGATGGTGATAACCCAACCCGTGGAGGCAATGTCAGCCCCGCTCGGGGTCGAGCATACTTCTTGGGCACCAAGGAAGCTCGCTAAGACACAAGCACCGTGACGGGTACATTCTTTTGATTACCCACTCTATTTTAGTATCTTCTGGTTCTAGTTCATGACATTGATTAGTGTAGAACCTTGCATCATGAGCCTTAGTTTAATTGTTTCCTTCTCACTAATCTGAGCACCCCACTATTAGTTGATTTGATTGGTTTAAACAATTTCAAACTTGAGCCAAACTTTCAAAAGGTCTCTTCCATTTATGAGAAGCCATCTCTTTCTGACAACTTGTTTCCTAGCTTGATCTAGTGACAGTTCTTGTTTGATGAGTTGCGAAAATCAAGTTAGAATTCAAGTTGTTACTCAACCTACACAACTTAAACAAATGACCGGTCAGGTCGACAAGTTGTGAAAATTCACCAACTAAGAGTCTTTTGAAGGAAAAGCTCGAGAATGAGAAAGTTTGAACCATGAGAATGTACACCTGTAGTATAGACGGACTGAATCTCGAGGACGAGATTCTTTTTAAGGTTGGCAGACTGTGACAATCCGTCATTTTCCGGCTATTATTTATATCAGAATATGCGAGTTATTTATTTTCTGATCATTATAACACTAAAACGAGTAGTTATCTCGTGTTTTCCCAAGTCTTGGCACCACACGCGTACCGACACCATAATAAAATTGACGGAAAATTTACTTTCTAAATTCAAAATAATAATAATAGCATAATATTTCACTCGTCAAAACGTCTCCGGAAATATAAAAATTACAAGATACGGATACCCAAAAAATGTTCTACATAATTAAACGTTATCCTGTACGGAACAAATTATACAGTACGGGGTACATATAATACACTAAATAATAATAATAACAAAAATACACCTAAATATTCTAAACCGACAACACGCCCCTCCCCTACCTCCTTTTCAGAACTTGATCTTTCTTCTCCTGGAAAAGATCTTCACGCCATTCTCATCTCCAAAATCAAAACATCCCATTTTAATGATAAACACCTCTGGCACCTTTCTACACTTCTCCAAACTACTTCTAAGCCTAGTTTATAGATGCCATACGTGGAGGAGAGGTGTGGAAGAATGCTTAAAATGGGTAGAGACATGTTATGAAGGTTCAAGAGATTTGCAAAAATACTCCTAGTCTTTCATCTACAAAGGGATTCAATCTCAAAAGAGTACCATCATCTTACATCTCAAACTCGAAAAATTAGGGTTCTTAGATCAAAGGGGTTTTGATAATTACCATGGGGGTTTTGTAATTAAAGGGATAAGGAAGCTTGCTCAAGCGCCAATTCGTCTTAATTCATCTCGAGTCTTTCCAATCGAAGCAATTTGGTTCCGGTTCTCATACCACTCGACCCACCAAATTGATAGTAAGAACATGTCTCATTTGTTATTTTTTTAAACCTATTTATTTGTGTTTTATTCAGATATTAATTCATATATGTATATCGATTGGTATTGTTAAATTGATAAAGAAAATGTTGTTGGCATAGTTTTGGTTGTTGTTGTCGTGAAACAGAAGAGAAAAACAAAAAAAATATATATCTTTAGTTCTTGATTCTTAAACTTTCGGCTTAATCGGATCATTTATCGGCTTACTCTTTGTTCGGCTAAATTGCTAATCGCTTATTTCGGCTTGTTATAAAAGCTTATCAACTTATGTCATTTTCGATTAGTGGGATATTATCTTAATAGCTTATGTTATTTTCAGATTTCGTAAAGATTGCTTATTAACTTATTCATTCTTTTCGGCTTATTTGGAATAGCTTGACAGCTTGTTTGTTCCGGTTATGTCGCGACGTAGTCCTTTTAGTTCATCTTTGCCTATCGTCAACTATGTGGCGGTAGTAGATTATAAAAGTTCGTTTTGTTGCGTTTTGGTTCTAGTCTCACTCGGTCCTAAACAAAATACCACAAGCTTTGTACATTGCGGCCAGTCTTTGACTCGTGGGAGACATGTCGAGGCCAAGGCGTATAGCCGAAAGCCATGTTGATTAAGTCTTAAGTCGCATATATATTTTCCCGAGCATAATATTTGTTCGACAGATGTAAATTCTTTTTTTTCTTCTCATGTTGCCTTTCCAAAGAGTGGTTAAAACTACAATGTTGGCTGCAAAAATGTTTAAGGGTGCGTTCATTTGTGCTCTACAACAAGCCCAGCCCAAGTGTTAAATAAGAAGTGTGTGTGTGACAGTTGGGCTGAAGCCCATTTCTGTGAGGGTCCATTTCCCACTCGCTCGCCTTTTCAAAAGTTCTCGTCGATTAATATTTTTACTTACGTCGTCACCATAAATTACATATAAACACTTAAATTGAGAAACGAATTTTATGAAGATTTTGTAATTGTGTAAAATAAATAAACCAAATATTACTAAAATAACAAAAATGTTTTTTTTATGAAGATTCTTCAAAAACTAATATTTCATTTTCTTTTAGACCCGACACTTTTATACATAAGGAGATAAGCTATAAACCTCGGTTCAAATATTTTTTAAAACATATCATTTTATTTAGGCGACAATAAAAATGTGATATATAGATATAAATATACATACACTTTACTCATATCGATAAAACATATACATATAATTTCATAAATAAATATATACTTTACTTATAATATTATTAAGCCAAACTTTCTTTATCGATTAAACGTTATATTTTCTATAGAGCTTTCGTTTAAACACTATATATAACCCATTTCTAGCCGAAATGTATACTTTTTAACAATTTTCACAACAAGTTCTAGTAGCCAAAACATACTCATTATTTTGAAGATGACAAATTTTAAACTTAGCACGACGACAACAACAACAATACTAGAGAAATAAATAAAGTTAGATAAACTTTACTTGGGGTCAAAAACTGAGACTTGTCATAATAATCTAGGTCGCGTGTCGGTGCCATCCAATAATTCTGTTTGACTACTGCTTTAGACTGCTAATTGCCAAGGTGAGTATTCACAGCCCCCTTTTTACTGTTTTACTTATTTGGGGTGAAATGCATGAACTTAAATCTTAAACTATATTTTGTTCTAAATTATAAATTTATTTGGACTATTTGATATTTCTTGAACCCTTTGACTTATTATGACCTTATGACTTGTTCCTGATCCCTTAGTGTGCATAGACCTATAATCTGCCTTATGTGCTAAGTCTTAAAGTCTCCCTTGTTCGAGCAACCCGAATTGATAGAATATTATAGCTATGTACTTGTGCAAGTCTCCTCTGAGCAATACTAAGTTTCCATTAGAGCAATACTAAGTCTCCTTGTCGGCAGGAGCAACACAAAGTCTCCCTTGTTGAGTGTGCGTGATCTATTATATATATATTAGGCATTATTTATCATGGACTATTATGACCAAATGCGTATTAATTACCGGGCATACTACTTGAACTATGGGAGTGTATGTGAACTTATATGTTACAAGTCTTGTATGGGCGGGACTTGTAACATGGTGAGTTCATAGGACACTTGCCAGGCAGACTTTCTAATTATAGTTTTCATAAAATCTGTGTACTCACCAACTATTTTCACAGTTGACCCGTTTTCTCATGCATTTCAGGTGATCGTTGTTTAGCTTATATTATGAAGATTTTAAATAAAGGAGTCGTCACAAGTGAACTGGGTCGTTATGTATTAAAGTGTCATCTTTCAAATGTCAAACTTATGTTTCAATTGCCAAGGTCGGCTAGAACCTTGTTGTAATGTTACAATATTTCTTTAAATTTAAATTATGGTATTGTACTATATCTCTTTGCGATGTATATTGATTATGTTACACCTCGCGTTTCCGCCTCCGGCGGGGTGTGATATAAGGTGTGAAAGAACTCGGTGGTTAGCCTAGCACCGTATAAAGGGTAGGCGACGTTGTGTTAGGTGTGGTTCGCCTTAGTGTGAAAGAACTCGGTATTTAGCTTAGTACCGGAAAAAGGTTAAGCGACGTTGTGAAGGCTTCTCCGCCACAAGGAGTTGGTGTAGTGTTTACGAACTCTCGAGTAGGTGACTCGGGGAGTGGAGTAGGGCAAGGAAGGTGTCCTTGTAGCCGAACCACTATAAATTACTTGTGTCGCGGTGATGTGCTTCTTACTCTTTATGTTTCATTACACGTTTATATATCTATCTATCAACGTCCAACATAAACAACCAAATAGATTGACATAAGTCGATCTAAATATTTAAAAGGGAGTTTTAAATTGGTAAAACTATTCAACCCCCCCCCCTTCTAGTTTTCCACAATTGGTATCAGAGCTTCGTTACCAAGTTTTTTTTAGTATATTGTACTTTGAAAACTTAATACGATCTGTGTATGTTTGAAAACTACAAAGAAGAGAATTTCTTAAAACAAAAAGTCATGTTTTTAGAAATCATCATATGTTGGATAGTGATAGATCATTCTAACATTTTCCTTTGAGAAGTCTTCATACTAGGATTTGGGTATCTTAGAAGATCATGAAGTGTTTTGCGTCTATGGTTTCTAAAACCATAAAAAGGGAATATAGCAAAGGATTGGGGTATCTTAGAAGATCATGAAATATTTCGCGTCTATGGTTTCTAAAACCACAAAAAGGGGATATAGCAAAGGTATGTTTTCTTAGTTACAATTTTTTGTCAAAAACGTGCTAAATTGATTGTGGACAAAATGGTGATATATGCTTCTATCTTATAATAAGCATAATATGAAAAGTGTTTTAGTGATTTTTTTTGAAGTTTTGTTGTTAGATATCTTGTTAATCAAGCTTGAATAAAGGTAAAATGGGTAATATAACTTCACTAAAAAGTCTACAAAGACTAAACCTTTTGTCGGGTCAAAACGCGCATTTTTGTAATTCGTGTCAATGATCCGCGGATCCCTCAGTTTACATTGGACGGATCCCTCAAGCAAGGGATCCGTGGGATCCGTGGTACGAGAGACAGTTTTTGTCTAAGTTTCAAAAATTCATAACTTTTTAACCGTAAGTCGTTAGAAGTCGTGCCACCTATCGTTTTAAAGGTATTTGAGTCTACTTTCATTTAAAAATGATTTCATAAACTGATTCAAAACAATAATTTACAGAATCATTGATTTATAATAGAAAGTCATTTTTCGGTCATAACTTTTGCACAAACTTTTGATCTAATTGGAGACGGATGTTTTCGCTTTTGAATGACAATGTGTCCTCTATTAAAATTAAGGTTTTGATCATATTTATAAATATAAAAGAAACTAATCAAGCTTGGTATACATGTTTATATTTAACACAAAGCGATGAAAAGAACTTTCGTATGCTATGCTAAATGATAAATTGTCTTCTTTGCATTACTTGATTATTTGCTTATCTCAAATAGCTTTTGTGCTTGTTTGATTGAATAAAACATGTGGTTTCCTTACCTTGCTATTCATTCTCTTGTTTGTCGATTTAGTAATATTCTACTAATCAATGTGCTATTTGAAGGAGTGTTTGGGATAACATCTAGTTGTGTCGAAAATGTTAGTTTAGATACTTAGATAAGTCATATAGGTTGAAAAATGTTTAAAACATATAACACACTAAATGGATTTTTGATTGAGTTTGTCATGTGTACAACATAAATGTTTTATGTGCTTATATGATTTTTTTGTTCTTGTATCGTTTTCTAAAAACAACAAGAATGTACATCGGATCATAACCTACACTTGTGTTATGATGTACTCTCCCATTTTCTTTTTCATGATCGCTCTCAAAGCTTCATAGTAGGATTGACAACTTGATTATTTCATCCGATATATTCAAGTAAATTATTTTGCAACGCAAATATAATTGGTCATATCCGAAAGTCCAAACTCAAAGCTTTCCAACAACATATGTTGAACTAGCTCATCCAATCATTTTTTTGTTGATTACCATATGGACAACTTTTAAACTTATTTTTAACATGACACCTTCATCACCTTAGTTGTCTCAAGTATAATATTAAACGAAGCAAAGTATCATCATTGTCACTCTTCGATAGGCTATTGTAGGAATATAAATCTTCCTAACTTGTGAATGAATACTGGAGAACTTATTGCACTAGAAACTCAATTTGACCTAACGGTTGAATTGCTTCCTTGATAGAAGTTGGGTATGTGGAATCGCCCGTAAAAATGGTCGTGTTTAGCCGTAATTGAGCACCGCTAGTAATAGTCTCATATTCATTCTCTCACTTGGGAAATTTATACTCCTATGTTTTCCTAAAGTAAGTTTACAATGGAAATACTTTGCATTGTCTTAAGACTACTAATCAAACAAGTTGTAAAATTAATTTTTCTTTTAATTAATCACAACCACTTGCCTCATCAAGCGATTATCTTGCTTTGATCGAGAAGAGCTACATGACTTCATGGATGAAGTTCATTGTATGTTAATCACCATCCGTAATGACTATACACAGTTCATTGCTTCCGTTGGCCAAAACAACCCTATTGTCTTGAACACCATCATCTACTCTGCACGCCATTGTTAATACAAATGATTTACTAATCTAGATCGTAAATAGGTTTTTGAGTTTCTTGAATAGTGCTTGTTAAGTTTGATAAACCTCTTTGTTATTTGTGAGCTCGATCTCATTTGATATATTAGTGTTAGAACCTCTTACACTTGAAATATGATGCATTGTCAAAGTCATTGCATACCTTTTGTAAAGGTTCTTAGCAGACAGACGGATCCCAAAATTTGTGCTTGACGGATCCCTACTCTTAGGGAACCGTAGGATCCGGCAAACAGAAAATGCAATTGCAATCATTGTATTTCAATCATGTCCTTAGAACACCTCACACTAAGCTAAACATAGTGTCTTAAGGCAAATTAAGTCCTTATCAAGTTAAGTAGATCCTTTCCTACTCAACTCACCTAGATCACACTCTAAGAGGCTTGTAGATCTATCATTTTCACTTTAATCCATTACTCTTCCGCTCTCTATGATCACTCATCATTCTCACATGATCCCTCACATCTAGCTTTAGAAATCTTTCAATTATTTCAAAATTGATCATAAATCATCCTCACCTCCAAATTGATCAAATTTGATCAAAATCTAGTTTTCTCATCTCAAAGCTTCTAGGATATTTTCCAAAACACTATCCTAAGACACAACCTGATCTCTAGGATCATCTAGCTTCAATTGACATTCTAAATCTTTAGTGTCATCCTTGTTCATCCATTGTGTAGAAAACTAGAAGGGGGGTTGAATAGTTTACCGATTAAAATCTTTGTTTTGAAACTTATTGAAAGATCAATTGATATTGATCTTAAGTATGTTAATGAAATATGCAAGCAATATGTAATAAGTAAATAAGGAAAGAAATGATCAAACCACAACAAGTTGTTTATAGTGGTTCGGCCTACAAGGACTCTTTTTCCTTGCCCTACTCCACTCCCCGAGTCTCACACTCGAGAGTTTAACTTCACTAGTCAACAAGCTCCTTTCACCGGCGGAGAAAACCTTTACACTTCGCTTACACTATTTCCGACACTAAGCTAGATGTCGAGTTCTTTCCAAGGGTACAACTACTCCCACACACAATGTATTTTGAGGACTAAAATACTAACCACTCACACTCACAAGATTATGATGGTTTGATACAACAATGAAGTATGGATCAACACTAGATCATACAACACTAAACAAACAAGACTTCCAACTTCTCGTTTGAAGCTTGAATATGACTTGATCTTCTTTGCTACAAAAGAGATCACTAATATGATATGAAACTGAGTTAGAAAGGTTAGAGAAGATATGTATGCGAGTATGTTAGAAAGGGATGAGAAACTACTTGGCTTGGCATTGCTATTTATAGCCAAATTGGACAGGAGCGTCCACGGACGGCGGACCCTTAAAAGGGTTCCGCCAGTGTACCAATTTGGTACCGCCAGTCTGACAGTCAAGATATCAAATCTTGCCTAAAGTCAACTCTATCTAAGTGAGATTGTGCAAGATATGAAGAGTACAAATCTTCACAAAATATCTAATGGAATCTTTCAATGATTTCCATGATGTAATACATGATGTCAAATGTTGTATTACTATTTATAGAAATATGCAAATGCTTAAGTAGTGTTTGGTTTTAAGAACCTAACACATTCTACAAACTACTATCATACATAATGATTAGAGTCATATCAAGATGTTACTAATCATAAATGTAAATGCTTGAATGATGAATATATTGTTTGAGAAAGCTTGTTTTAATATCTAATAAACTTGACAAGCTTTAAGCTTTTATAAATTAAATTTACTTTTGTCGTTAACAAAACTTAGGCAAAGATCAAAAATATAAATAACGTTTAATGACGATATTTGTATTAACAATCTCCCCCTTTTTGTTGAGGACAAAATATAAATTTTATTTTTATAAAAGAAACAAAGTTTGTACAAGAGTTATAAAAATATTAGTTTTAGAACTTGAAAAGGAAATGATAATGCAAGTGTATGAAATTTGACTTTTTATGAAAGTCAAAGAATTCACTAGTTGATGCATGATGTTGACTTTTTCAGAAAGTCAAAGTATGCAGTTTGACTTTTTTTAGGAAAAGTCAAGTTTTATCAATGAGGGTTCCTGTTTGACTTTTAGAAAGTCAAATGTATGCAGTTTGACTTTTCTAAAAGTAATTTTAAAGTTCTATATTTTCTCCCCTTTTTGTCTCAACAAAAGAAGAGGCTATGCGAATATAATGAGCCGAGCTATTATCTCCCCCTTGTTCAAAGCTTCCCCTAAATTGGGTGCTTTAATGGGAAGATACATGGATTGTGAAAATAAAGCTACAAAAAAATTGTTAGTAATAATGATCATTCACAAGCATTTCCAAACACTATGTAATGACACCAACAATATAATAAACAACATTCATTAGTTAAAATTTTTCATGAGTAAAGATCATGAAAAGAGAACACAATGATGTGTTTCTAGTACAAGAAAAATTATCCTAAGAGAGCAAATAAAAGAAAGACTATTCTAAAACCATCCTAAAGTGATGGTGGATGGGAAAGAGCGTTGAGACGCTCAAGAATGTGGTTGAGGATGAACCTCATTTCTTCGTGGAAGTCAAGGACCATAACCCGGGTCCGTTCCACGGTTTGACCCGTTTGCTCACAAGTTGAGCAACCATGCCTTGGAGGGTAGAAAGTTTGGGGAGGTTGTGGTGGTGGAATGGTGGATGTATTGGTGGTGTTGGGGATGTTTGGAGTGGTCATGATGGATGCAAGCAAAGCACTTTGCATTTGCATTGTCTCACTTAAGTGAGAATCCACCATGCCTTTGAATTGGTGGAGGTTGTGGAGTTCGGCTTGAATCTCCTCTCTAGTGGGATTGTCATCCCACATGCACTCCGGAATGTCCTCAATATGAGGGGACATTGATGATGGAAGTGGATGATCCCCGTATAAAGGACCATGAATGTCCTTGTGAATGGGGTGGAAAAGGAGAGGTCTTGGCCCTAATGGGGCGTTTGGGTCAATGGATGACCGAGGCGACTCATGAGCGATTCGCTCAATGGTGCCAAAGGATGGCAATGGTGGTGGATGACTTGGCCTAGGAGGCAAGTCTTCCAAGTCCTCTAGGAAAGGATTTGGTGATGTTGGTGGAGTTGAAAATAACTCCATGGGAGTGAGAGTGGGAGACCTTGGTGAAGGTGGTGAGGGGGTTTTGGATGTTTGGATGGGTGCCGGTGGAGGTGAAGTAGGTGGTTTTGTTGGTGGTGGAGTGGTGATCACAATGTGTGATGAAGTGGGTGTAGCTAAGGTAAGATGTGTATCATCTCTAATGGGAGATGAGATGGTGAGTGGTGAAGATTCGGATGATGAGCTAAGATGAACAAAACAACAAGGCCTTACGCTCATTCTAGCGGTTTTCTTGCAAGGTTTTGGTGATGATTTAGTCATTTTAACTTGGGTTTTGATTTGCTAGATAGTAGTGAGAATGAAGAAGGTGTGAGGATGATCATGGTAAAGCCTTTCAATTTATAGAGATAAGAAATTGTTGAGAAATGGTTTGATTTGATGTTGAACCATTGAAGAGATGAGGTTCCTAATGATTTGGAAGTGGGTTGAATGCTAGTCATATCACCCAAGTCAATCCATACAAAGAAGATGGAGTGAAGAAGAAAAGATATGCAATAAATGTGTTCTAGTGAGTGGAATTTCCTAATATTCAGATTACCCACGGATTTGAAGGTACCAAAATTTGGTTCCTTCCTTTATGCAAAAGGGCTCCTTGGGTGGATTTTTCAAATTTTGAATTTTGGTGGGAAATGGATTTCTTATATACTTTAGTGAATTATACTAGTTCTAATAACAGTATAAACTAGTTAAGATTGATTTATAAGTGATGGAAGATAATTTGGAATCACGAAAGAGTCGAAATTGAAAATTACCTGAGGATCCACGGCACCAAAATCATACACGGACGGTAACCCTAAAAAGGGTCTTGTGCCGTCCTGCCTGTGTATGGCGGTACCAAACTACATAAAGGACGGTACCAAAATTATGGTGCCGTCCGATCCGTGGAGTCTTGAAATATGGACGAGTTCGTTTTTAGGTGTCGGGAAATTTCCGAAACCTGAAATTTTTCTCAAAAGATGTTATACTAAACATTTCTAGTTAGGAAAAGTAAATAACACATATGTAAACATAGTGGAGCATAGATTTTGAGCAAGGCTTATTGATTTTCACAATATAGTGAAAATGGGTAAAATTTGATAGCATACTTGTGCTATCCCCCTGCATGAGATTGTTAGCATACACCATTGTTTTAAGTTATATTATCATCCTACATAATAAAAGCAACTAAATAGTATCAAACATTAACGATAATGCATTGTTCCAAACACTCCTTAAAGTACCCTTATTTGTCTAACTTCTTGTAAATCTTGTTCATCATCCTACCAAGGCACTTGAACATTCCCTTAGTTTGCTTGAATTCTGCTGATTCATTCTCAATCTCGGGAAGAGATGCGTAATACTCTTGAGGTGGAAGATGAGAGCTTGGAAGACCATCCTCGGAGCTATTTGATGATGATGATGAAGGAGTTGGAGGTTTAGCTCTCTTGCCTTTAGTCTTAGCAACTCGAGCATCACTCAAAGGTACAAAGATGTGAGGGATGAGTTCATAGTGGAGGTGCATCCCTTTTGGGGTTGGTGGAATTGGAGCGAAGTTTCTATAGAGACGGGTGAGAAGCATCCCGTATGGAAGAGCAACGGATCCTTGAGTTGGAATATCAATCATTCTCCTAGCTATGTAGTAGGCTAAGTTGAATGGTTGTCGGGTGGACAAGTTGTAGAGCATGTGGCAAAGACAAGCGTTTATGTGATCCCTATTCCCTATGGTGCTAATGACGTTGGCTCTAAGTAGTTCCTCCCATTTCTTAAATTCGGGCTTAAGTTCATTTAGCTCCATTCCATATGGATCTCGGTTTACCTCTTTTCCCTTTCGGGTAACTCGGGTTGTATCAGTTTTGGGTTAAAAGGTGTTCACGGATGACATCCTTATCGGCCAAACGGGTTATGTAGGGAAGAGAGCGGTCATTGATTGCATCAAGAGCCATGAGTGACCACTTATCCGTGTAGACACAAGTTCCTCGGTTGGGAATTCCTAACACTTGAGCAAAGTTGCTTAAGGTGATGGTGTAGTCATTTTGGTTGATTCTAAACCTAAGACAGAATTCATCATCGTCTTCATCACTAAAGCCGGTCACACTAGCATAGAATTCTAACACAAACCTAGGACAAATTGGTTCATCGATGTCAAGAAGACAATCGAATTGAATGGCGGCTAGTTCTTCATGAAGATTGGTATTTTCAAGGAAGGATGAGTGAATGGTTCTACCCTCATGGAAATACCTTGATTCTAGACTCTTAAATATTTCTACTTGTTCCTTGGTAAGTCCTTTGGTTTTGTGGTGTTTGGGAATGTAGTTAAGGGTGTCTTTGTGATCATAGAATCTTGCGGCTACCATGGTTATTCCTAGGAACAAGAATTAATATGTTAAAAATATTGAAAATAAATTTTAACGTTTTTGATTCTAGTGTGTGCCTATATGAAAACAATTTGGAGTTGCGGTTATCTCGACTCATTTTATGCACAAAATGGTTTTAGTGGGGTGTTTGGTAAATACCATGAGATAACCCAAATGCTCCTAATTCAATGTGGCTACATTTGAATATACCCGGAAATGCATATTAGTTATGCAATACCTTTAGTATTCAAGAGCATGCAAGTGATGAAAATTCTAACGTTTCTATTTGTATTAGCAATGAAAAATGTTTTCCTACAAGTGAGAAGCTTTTCAAAACTTTTGACATGGGGTGTTTGGTTGTTTGAATGAGGCCTTATATTTATTATCTATCAATTAGTGGGAAACATGATTTGTTTATGCAATATGATAATGTAGTACCTAATTTGAATGACTAGTTATGCAATTTGCCAATTGAATTCATATTTGGTATAAAAGCATACATAAAACCCCATGTAATGATTTGTGATAGTTTTGTGCATAAATAAGAATCCTAGACTCGGAATTAAGAGATGAAATGTAGTTAGGATACTTACAATGATGTTATCTTCGTGATAAGTGAGTGGGAATATGACAATAATGAGCTTGGTTTAAGTTTTACACGTTTTGGTAAAGTGGGTTGTGAGGAAGAGGATGTTATGTATATAGCTGTTTTGCTTCTGTAGACATCACGGACCAGACGGCACCTAATATTTGGTTCCGTCCGTGTTGTCGTTTGGTGCCGTGGCTACAGTAGCAGATATAAGGCAAAATTGTTTTGGTTTGACTATTCTAATGTTTTAGGCTATGTTTATCCTACATGTTTGGTTCCATTAATCCTAAACCAAGTCTAAGAAGATTAAAAGGTTCTCGTTTAAGAGGTTTAGTAAAGATGTCGGCAATGTTGTCTTCGGAGGATACTTTCTCGATTGAAATGTTTCCTTTTTGAACATTGTCGCGAAGAAAGTGATGACGGATTTCAATGTGCTTTGTACGAGCATGTTGAACGGGATTCTTGTTGAGATCGATGGCTCCTTTGTTGTCGCAAAGTATCACAATGTCGTTGAGATGAATTCGTAGTCTACGAGAGCTTGCTTCATCCAAAGAGCTTGTTGACATGCTTTTCCGGTGAGACGTATTCGCTTCAGTAGTAGAGATAGGCTAAAGCCGTTTGCTTCTTTGCAAACCATGAGGTGAGACAATGTCCAACAAAAGTGCAAATACCACTTGTACTTTTTCTATCGACATAATCACCGGCATGATCCGAGTCGGCATACACTATGGTTTCTATACCCGTTCCTTTGGGATACCATAATCCTAAACACGTTGTTCCCTTAATATATCTAAAAATCCTTTTTAATGCTTCTAAGTGTGATGCCTTTGGGTTTTCTTGAAAGCGAGCACATAGACAAACACTAAACATAATGTCGGGTCTACTAGCCGTAAGATAGAGTAGGCTACCAATCATTCCTCTATATTTAGTGTTATCTACGGATTCACCTTCTTCGTCCTTGGTGAGTTTAGTGTCCGAGGACATGGGTGTTTTAGTTGGTTTGGAATCTTCAAGACCAAATTTCTTAAGCATGTCTTTTATATATTTAGATTGGTTAAAGAAAATACCATCTTCTAGTTGTTTAATTTGAAGTCCTAGAAAGAAGTTTAACTCACCCATCATACTCATTTCAAACTCGTCATGCATGATTTTAGAAAAATCATTACATAGTTCTTGACAAGTTGATCCGAATATAATGTCATCAACGTATATTTGAACAATAATAATTTGCGATTCCTTTTTCTTAGTAAAAAGAGTATTATCTACTAATCCCATAGTATATTTGTTATCAACAAGAAAAGTCTTAAGACGGTCGTACCAAGCTTTAGGTGCTTGTTTAAGGCCATATAATGCTTTCTTGAGTTTGAAGACATGATGTGGTTTCTCAAAGTCGGTAAAACCGGGAGGTTGAGCAACATACACTTCTTCGTTAATAAACCCATTAAGGAAAGCACTTTTAACATCCATTTGAAATAATTTAAAGTCATAAGCACATGCATAAGCAAGTAATATTCTAATAGATTCAAGTCTAGCTACCGGTGCATAAGTTTCATCATAGTCAATTCCTTCTTGTTGATTATAACCTTGTGCAACAAGCCTAGCTTTGTTTCTAGATACTACACCATTTTCATCCATTTTGTTTCGAAAGACCCATTTTGTTCCAATTATAGTTTGATCTTTGGGTTTTGGAACTAGTTTCCAAACATCATTTCTAACGAATTGATTTAATTCTTCTTGCATGGCAATTACCCATGATTCATCTTTTATTGCTTCATTTATGGTTTTGGGTTCAATGGTGGATACAAAACAAAAATGATTACTTTGATTTTGAGCTTGTGACCTTAAGGTTCTTTGATTAAGTTGTCCTATGACCTTTTCTAATGGATGACTTTTAGACTCTTTGATGTTGACAATTCCTTTATTTGATGGTTCATCTTCCTTGTTATTATTAATTTGACTTTCTATTATTTGACTTTCAACTAAGTCATCATCTACCAAAGGTGATGTCTTAGAGGGAGGTGGACTTTCGTCAAATGTTATGTTCAACGATTCCTCGACTATCATTGTTTCTTTATTAAGGATAATGTAAGCTTTACTAGTTTGAGAGTAACCAAGAAATACACCTTCATAAGACTTTGGGTCAAACTTGGTGAGATAATCCTTAGTATTAAGAATAAAACATTTACAACCAAAGACTTTAAAATATCCTAATGTTGGCTTTTTACCTTTATAAAGTTCATATGGTGTTTTGTTTAGGAAAGGACGTATTAGGACTCTATTTAAAATATATGTAGAAGTGTCAACGGCGTTACACCAAAACTTTTGAGGAATGTTTTGTTCATTAAGCATTGTTCTACTCATTTCTTGAATTGTTCTATTTTTACGTTCTACTACTCCATTTGATTGAGGTGTTCGTGGAGCGGAAAAGTTATGTGTTATACCATTTGTATCACAAAAGTTTCCAAATTGAGTTTCGTTGTCAAATTCACGACCATGATCCGTTCGGATCGACACAATTTTGACACCTAGAAGATTTTGAATTTTCTTGCTAAGTATTTCAAATTTATCAAAAGCTTCATTTTTGGTTTTCAAAAATAACGTCCAAGTAAACCTTGAGTAATCATCTACTATGACCAAAGTGTATAAGTTGCCTCCATAGCTTCTTATAGCGGATGGTCCAAATAAGTCCATATGTAATAATTCTAGACATTTAGATGTGGACACCATATTTTTAGATTTGTGACTACTATGTGTTTGTTTACCAATTTTGCAAGCGTCACAAAAGTGTTGGTCATATTTTAGTTTTGGTAAATTTCTAACCAACTCTTTTGAAGATAGGTTTTGTATAAGTCTCATATTAGCGTGACCTAAGCGTCTATGCCAAAGAGATGAGCTATCGTCTAATGTTGTTAGGCAAAGTTTGTCATTATATGTTTTATCTATTTTCATGACGTATATGTTATTTTTCCTAACTCCTTTAGCTATGGTGATACCATCTTTTAGTATTTTACTACCATTTTCATCAAATAGTACTTTATACTTTTTATCACATAGTTGGCTAATACTAAGTAGATTAAATCCTAACCTATCCACATGAGCAACATTTTCAATAGTTAGAGAGTTATGAGCAATCGTACCTTTGCCAATGATTTTGCTTTTGAGATTGCTACCGAAAGTGACATTACCTCCGTCATACTCTTGGTATGATGAGAAGAGATTTTTGTTGCCCGTCATGTGTCGTGAGCATCCACTATCTTTAATCCATTCATCAGGTTCCAATCCAACTTTCAAGCATACCTAAGAAGCAATAACTCAAACATTTAGTCCCCAATATCTCATGGGTCCGTTTGGGTTAAACATACCATTTATTTGATTCATGTATGGAAATGATGGGTAAGGGTTCCATGGCATGTAATCTGGAGTTTGATATGGTCTAGGAAAGTTTTGATTCCAACCGTTGTGTTGGTAGTTAGGTTGAACGTTGTGGTTGCTCTTAGGAAAGGGACGTTTGGCAAAAGAAGTTTTATATCGTTGTTGAGTAGTTTTTGATCTAAATTCATTTTTAACAAGTCCTACTCCGGATATAATGGCTGGTTTTAGTTTAACATTATCATTGGTTTTCTTTGTTACTTTAACAAATTCATTACGGTCCGTATTGCGAACATTCGTTTGCTGAAGTACCCGCGGTACCATTTTGCACAACGGACGGAACCCTTATTTTGGTTCCGTCTCGGTCCGTCTTTATCTGCAGCAATTTTGACAGTTTGTTCGTCCTTTTCGGCCGTTTTGTTTTGACTCTTTGGAATTAATACTTCATTAAAACCTAGCCCATTCATGTCTCCGGGTGTTTTATGGATTTTAACTATTTCATCGGCAATAGCGATGTTTTTGTTAAACCTTTTAAACTTAGAATTATTTTCTATTAAAACTTCTTGTGTGAGCTTTAGTTTTTCTATTTCAAGATTAAGCTCTTGACATGATTTACAATCATCGTCATTTGCTTTTCCTTTTCTAGTCGTTTTGCTTTTTCTTTTAACTCATATACCTCATTTTCCAAAAACTCCTTTTTAGTTTTTAGAAATTTATTTTTAGTTATGATTTTTAGACTTAGCTCACACAATTGATTATATTGTTTTTGCAAGGTGTCATCATCTATAGAAGAATAAGAAGAGTCGGAAAGTACCTCATTTGACTCATGTGCCATTAGAGCGATCTCTTCCTTGCTTGATTCTTCATCGTCTTCACTATCACTCCAAGCACCACTTACAAAAGCTCGTTGAGTTTTGCTTTTAGGTGGCTTGGGACATTCTCCTATGAGATGACTTGCATCACCACATCTAAAACACTTTCTTTCACCTTTAATCTTCTTATCATCCCGATCTTTTTGGAATGGCTTCTTTTCTTCTCGAGGTTGTCTTACAAACTTTCCTCTTCTTCTAAAGAACTTCTTGAAATCTCTAACGGCCATGGCATACTCCTCATCTTCACTATCGAAACAAGATTCACCATCATCGCTTGATTCCGCCTTTGCTTTAAGAGCAACGGATTTGATCTTCTCCTTTCTTCCTTTGATGATCTCCGAATCTTTCTCCATTACCATTTCGTGAACTTTGAGGTTGCCAATTAGCTCGTCTAGTGACATTATTGAGAGATCTTTTGATTCTTCAATAGCGGTCACTTTAGCTCTCCATTTTGGATGGAGTGCTCTAAGAAATTTCCTGACAAAGTTCTTACTACGAAAAGATTCATCAAGTGCTTTAAGTGATGTAATGATAGTGTTAAAACGAGCAAAGCCACAATCAATGGTTTCATCTTCGGGGATAACAAATTGTTCATATTGTTGAACAAGAAGATCAATTTTGTTATCCTTGACTTGTGAATTACCTTGATGTGTAACAATTAAAGATTCCCAAATATCTTTGGCGGTTTCACACATAAAAATTCTTTCATATTCTTTTCTAGGTAAAGCATTATAAAGCATCATTTTAGCTTCATTATTTTTAGCAACTAATTTCTTTTGTTCATCAACGGAAATATCCTTTGTTGTAGAACTAAAATCTCCTTTAACAATAATTAACCAAAGATCTATATCTTTTGATTTTACATATGTTTCAAAACGGTTTTTCCAATAGATAAATCCATTGGTTTCAAAGAGTGGTGGTCTTTGCATAGATTGCCCTTCTTTAAAGTTTTCAGAATCCATGGATCGTTTCAAGTTTATAAAATACAAGTTATTTTAGAAATTCTTGAGCAACGAGGCTCTGATACCAATTGTAGAAAACTAGAAGGGGGGTTGAATAGTTTACCGATTAAAATCTTTGTTTTGAAACTTATTGAAAGATCAATTGATATTGATCTTAAGTATGTTAATGAAATATGCAAGCAATATGTAATAAGTAAATAAGGAAAGAAATGATCAAACCACAACAAGTTGTTTATAGTGGTTCGGCCTACAAGGACTCTTTTTCCTTGCCCTACTCCACTCCCCGAGTCTCACACTCGAGAGTTTAACTTCACTAGTCAACAAGCTCCTTTCACCGGCGGAGAAAACCTTTACACTTCGCTTACACTATTTCCGACACTAAGCTAGATGTCGAGTTCTTTCCAAGGGTACAACTACTCCCACACACAATGTATTTTGAGGACTAAAATACTAACCACTCACACTCACAAGATTATGATGGTTTGATACAACAATGAAGTATGGATCAACACTAGATCATACAACACTAAACAAACAAGACTTCCAACTTCTCGTTGAAGCTTGAATATGACTTGATCTTCTTTGCTACAAAAGAGATCACTAATATGATATGAAACCGAGTTAGAAAGGTTAGAGAAAAGATATGTATGAGAGTATGTTAGAAAGGGATGAGAAACTACTTGGCTTGGCATTGCTATTTATAGCCAAATTGGACGAGGCGTCCACGGACGGCGGACCCCTTAAAAGGGTTCCGCCCGTGTACCAATTGGTACCGCCACCGATCAGTCAAGATATCAAAGCTTGCCTAAAGTCAACTCTATCTAAGTGAGATTGTGCAAGATATGAAGAGTACAAATCTTCACAAAATATCTAATGGAATCTTTCAATGATTTCCATGATGTAATACATGATGTCAAATGTTGTATTACTATTTATAGAAATATGCAAATGCTTAAGTAGTGTTTGGTTTTAAGAACCTAACACATTCTACAAACTACTATCATACATAATGATTAGAGTCATATCAAGATGTTACTAATCATAAATGTAAATGCTTGAATGATGAATATATTGTTTGAGAAAGCTTGTTTTAATATCTAATAAACTTGACAAGCTTTAAGCTTTTATAAATTAAATTTACTTTTGTCGTTAACAAAACTTAGGCAAAGATCAAAAATATGAATAACGTTTAATGACGATATTTGTATTAACACATTGGTACTCTTGAAAGTTCCAAATCCTTCCACAAAAGACAAACATTAGCAACATCATTCATTACCTTCAAGTACTCAAGCATCCCTTAATTTAAAGCACTTAGGAGGACTGAAACACTCAAGATAATATAGGTCTTAGATCTTAGAAACATCATTTCCAATCTTTCATAGCTGCTGAGAGACGGATCCCTAGGAATAGCCTAGACGGATCCCTCTGAGGAGGGAACCGTGGGATCCGTATGACAGTATATGTAAAATCTTGCTAATGCAATCATTTCAACTCATCTTCCTAACTCAAACACTCCATCTCATCTTAAATGAGTTCCTAGATCAGTGCAACCTCTGAAGTTGACTCTTGTGCATGTCAATCATCACATTCCAATGAATCTTAGTGGCTTGAAGCTTAAATGCACTTGCCAAATCTCTTAGTTTATAAACCACCTTGTTAGGACCTCCATTTAGTCATCACTCTCATCCTAACTTTCAGCTCTTGCAAACTCTTGAAATCATCTCATCATGAGGAAAACCCCAAGTAGTAACTTATCCACCAAAGAACCACCCATGAAAAGAGCTCGTGTTATACACGAAATTTCATCAACCGAATCATCTCCGGTCAAGCCGACAAATGATAGAATCCTTCATCATACAATCAAACCAATTCCTAAAAGGATAGTACCCACAAAACTACCTATGCCAAACACCACAATACCTTCTAGGCCAAACAATATCATCTCCACCAAACCATCACCATTGGTTCCTAGAGCTATTTCATTTACATCCCCACTATCATCACCACATCTCTACAATTTAGAGGACTTTCCTCCTAGGCCATCTCATCCGCTTTCGCCGACAACATTCTCCTCATTAGGAGGAATAATGGTTCAAAATCAAGGTGTTGAGTCAACACTTACTCCGGCTTCCTTCTCGGCATTTCCATCATATAATCCCATTTGGATTATGACAAATCATCAAAGTCAACCACCCGACCATATGGAAGTTGACACTTCTCTACCACCACCATCATTCTTGGTTGAGTCATTCTTAAATGCACCTCCACCAATCCCTCCATCGTTTGAAGCTCCACAAGCCGCTTCACTTGATCCTTCGAATCAAGCCATTTCATTTCATCCACCACCACTACCTAGCCATAACAAAGATTGCTATCATTGTCAACATGTTGAAAGTTTGATACATGAAGTACGAGAAGACCAACGTTTCATGTTCTATCATCTCCTCGAACGTTTCGACGAGATTAAAACTAAACAAAACTTGAGCTAGAAGATTATAGTGGTGTCTTAGCTACAAGCGTTAGGTGATCTAGAAATTCCTAGTAATGTATTGTCTATTTTCTTATTTTTCGAGTCATGTACATCATAACTCTTGTTTTATTAAATGGAATTACATGCTACTTGTTATTCTGTTGAGGATGTGTGACAACTCGTAATTTCAGGTCATTTTACAAACTTTAAAAGTTTCACTATTTCATCATTTATCGTAAACTACGTTTACGAGTATCAAATTCGCGTAACCTTAATGGTTTAGCTGCGAATTCATGAACATATCATCAAGGACATTTCATATAGACTAGATTTAGTCTACATAACATTAATAACATCATTTCATATCGGTTCATGCATGGATTTGCATTTATTCATTAAACGTTTATTTTTCCTATTAAATAAACGCTATCGCGTAAACATTATTTTGAAACATTTATCCGACACTTCCAAAAATAATCCTAATATATTTTTATACTCATATTAAGATTATAAAAATAATATTATTAGTTTACCCGGTGTTTTAAATTTATTTGGTATATAAATTGTTATATTTATATAATTACGACGGTTTTCGTAAATACTACTTGATAATTATTATTTCACTCAATTTTTGTAAGAAATGTATTTTTATAATTTTTATGACTTGGATATATTTTATTTTGTTTCGTTAAAATTTATTTTTAGTTAACGCTACCCTAAATACTTAAAAATATATACACATTACCAACTATACCTATACAAATACACATTTACTTCTACTCATAAATACTTAACTAATCAAAATACATTAAATCTTGCCTTGTTATGCCATTGTCGACACACATGGATGACACACTACTTTTTAGTACCAAAATATCAAGCTACACTTATACTTACACCATTTAATATTATTCTACAATTACACATACACAACATAATATCTAGTGTAAAAAAAAAAAAAAAAACTCTCTCATCCGCTTCTTCATTAGAACCGGCCAAGGCAAGAAACATGGAGGAATCCATAATTTTTTCATGATCCAAGTGTTTATTTAGTTATATTAGTGATCTTGTTAAGGTTTTGAAATAAAAACCTCAAGATTATTAAGCATACTTTCTCAAAACTTCATAATCATTCAAGTAAGCATTTCATGATCTTCATCACTCTTTCATATCCATATTTATGTTATTTCGTCATTTTTGCAAGAAAACATGCATGTTACATGTGAATTTATATCACTTTTAATGTTTTTATTACATATTATTAGTTATAATTATCCTATAATTAATCCCTTGAAATATATCACTTTTGGTGATGTCTAGGAACCCATGACACCCTAAGAAGGTGTATGGTAGGATTAGAATAGCTTCGGAGTTGTTTTGAATTGGTTAGAATAGGTTTGGCGCGAGAAAAACTCATTTCGACAAGTTTAATTAAGGGTCTGTCCATATTTTTGAATTCTGGAAATTTCGACAGTTTGTAAAATATTTTGGGCTAGATATTCAGAAATTACACTTTAAAACAAAAACGTGGCCGCTTGAATGGGTTAAAACGGAGTTATAACGAAGAAGTTATGAATTTTTCAAGTTTGACGACGAAAACTAATTGTTTCAGAAAATTCAGCATGCTGTCTCGACTTTTTACGAGTCAAAAATGAGTCTTAAGCGTTGTTAAAGGTTCCGACTTATCAAAAATATATTAGTATATGTTAATACGAAACCGTGGATATAAAGAACGTAGAAAACGGACTTAAAACGAAGAAATTATGGCCAATTAAAATTTAACGAAACTTATATTTTTAACAGCAACTTGTAAAAATATACATGCTGATATAATTTTAAATCGAGGTTTTGACCCTTTCGGTCCGAATTGGCTTAAGTGTAAAACACGAAAGTTTTCCGAAATGATGTTTTACTATTAATCGCGAGATTTTTAAGCTTAAAAGTGTAAAATGAGAGATTTAAGCATGGTCAAAGACGGACGATTTTTCTGAAAAAGTCAAAGTACACATTGCTGATGGGAAATAAAATTGGTGTTTTTAAGGGTTTTCGAGTCCGTTTGAGCTTTGAAAACTTTACCAAATGCTATTGTATCACCTATAAATTATTAGGGAACGTTAGAAACCTTATAAAAACGATATTTTATAAGCACAAGGGTTTATTAAAATATAATGGAGTGTTTGGATTGCTTACTTAAATTACTCATTTTAGAGTCCATAAAGGAGTGTTTGGATCGGTGTTGTCTTAGCACACGAGGCTAATCCTATGGATAGCTTGTTGTGGCTTAACGAAACGGATTAATATTTTTGAATGTGTAATTGTAATTGGGATAAATTATGGCTATTGTACTTATTTTCACAAGTATTAACACATATATTTTCTACTAGACCAAAGTGGTTGTCGCAAGTGACCATGTTTGGAGCCATTTTTCATATCGATAGAATACTTTTGAGAAAACGATGCCTTCTAGTAAAAGTAAGTTCGCCAAGCATATTTTCCAAAATGTCCGACCGTTTGTCAAGCGGAGTTGTAACGAGTAAAATACGGTCACTTAAAATTTGCCGAAAACCATCCTTAAACGATATTCTGGACACAAGTACCCTACTTTACCTATATTTTTCTCCATGATCGAGACCTCTAGGACGAAAACTTAAATGCTAAAACTTTGAGATAATGATACAAGCTTCCCAAAATCGTTGAGTTCGTTTCCTAACACTCGACGTGCACCATTTTACGACTAGCTTTTCGAGGCCGTTTTGTCACTTTCATGAAATTTCAACGACATTATTTTACGACGAAAAGTTATAATTTCACAATAAATCATTAAATGATTATCGTAAGATATCATTTCAACGTAAATACTTGTAAAGTATTTTATAACATGACGAGATGTCATAAACATATATTTCGACGATAAATTCTATTTTCAAAAGCGTACAAGTGGTATAGATTTCATATGAGTTTGCATGCACGACATTGTTTCATGATTTACATTAGAACATATCATTCATAATAGGTCACGGTCAAAGGTTGCGCCTCATTTCAGTATTGCCATTACATCATCATTATCATTGCAACAGTTGAGTTTTCATAGCCCCGATTTATTCAAGTTTTACTTTATTTCAAACCTACGGGGGAGAATACATTGCACATCATTTTTATTACGATACCAAGTATATCAAATTCATTACATTGATTAAGTTACCTCATTGCCAGTTAAATGTCCCCATTTCATAATCATGAACCTTTAATTTCATAGAAGCGAGGGTGAGTGGATAGATCTATCGAGGGTGACACCTCCATCCGGGTTGGTGGATTCCAACCGGATGGATGCATTTCATTTCATTATCATTATTTGAGTTGTTTGGCAAAACACTCTGTTGGGGCGAACATCAGTCAAGCTTCGGTGTCATGTGCTTAAGCAATTGTATCATTTTTGTGACATCATTGTCATACATAACTTATACTTGTGGTAGTCGTATTAAACATATACATAAACTCTATGAACTCACTCAACCTTTGTGTTGACACTTTTAGCAATGTATTTTCAGGTAACTAAGGCATTCACTTCATGGCATGCATGTGGACATATCATAGAGTCGCGGTGACGACGCGTCTCACATGGGATTTATATATTTTTAAAACATCGTTTGATTTGTACCAAAAGTATTTTCCGCACATGTTGATTTTCATTTGGGACCTATACTTTGTAAACTCTGATTATTTTATTAAATCAAACGATGTATTTTCCAAACGACACTTTAAGTCGTTCAATATAACTGTGATTGTGATGCTATGACAGTCAACCCCCAGGAATTCCATTCCGCTGCAAAACAGGTAATTTGGGGGTGTGACAGGATGTGATTACTTTGCATTCATATCTCATTTATGTGATAACATTACTTGTTATATCACCTTTGCTGAAATTTTAACAGCTAAAAACGGATCCCTCAGAATTGCCTAGACGGATCCCTACTAGGAGGGAACCGCGGGATCCGTGAGACAGAAAGCTTTCTTTCTACTAACTTGAAACACATTTGCAGGAAATTGTGAATTATTCTTGATTCCTAACCTTTGTTTTGTAGTTATTCAATTTACATATGAAGATTTTGACACCCTAAAGCTAGGGGGAGCTTTGTGTCAAAACAATACATTGCAAATTACTTGCAATATTAGGATTACATCCCTTTGAAAAATTGCAATCATCAAGGGGGAGCACATTCGTCACTTAGACGAAATCTTTTGCAAACTTAGTTGCAAACAAACTAGATTAGTATTACTTTCTTGACGCCCTTACCTAGGGATGGACTCGTCAAGGGGGAGTAAAAACGAGATCCTTTCCCGTTACTTGCTCTCTACCTCTTTTTATTTCTTTCACATGTTTTTCTTAAAAACAATGTGTTGCTTTCTTTCAAGGCTCTTTTTGTTTCGACAAAAAGGGGGGGGGGGGAAGAAAGTAAAACTACAAATTCAAACTTTTACGAATTTTAGCTTTTCCTTAAAATAATTTTATGTTTTGTCATCAACAAAAAGGGGGAGATTGTTAATACAAATAAGCCGTAAAAACGTTTATTTATATTTTACGATCTTCTAATGTTTTGTCGATAACAAACGTAAAATCATTTAAACGAAACAAATAAAATACGTAAATGGTTTGAACTAATATTTTCTAACATATTCACATTTTCACATAAAACACTAAAACAAGTATAAGTGATTTTATGATTTAGATACATATGTACAACAACTAGTATTTACATATTGGGTTAAACATATACTTAAACTAAGTATACGAAAATGGGTAAAAACTAAGTGTATGCTAAAATGGGTAAATACAAGTATATACTAAATGGGTAAATACTAGCAAATGGTTTTGACCCAGAACCTATGGTTTTATATATACCACTTAACCAAGTTCATTGTATCTAGAAAGAAAACCATGGATCAACCCATAACCCATGACCCATGACCCATGACCCATAACCAAAAATACCCATGGGCAAAGAGGAGCGGACCACGGATCCCTAGCGTTGTGCTAGCCGGATCCCTTGTGGTAGGGATCCGTGGGATCCGGGGAACAGTAGAGAATTTCCTCTATAAATAGAGAGCCATTTCTTCCTTTCTACTTATCACTTCACACACATACTTCCCCAAAGTATTCTAACCCTTTAACCTCATATCTAAGTGATCTATGTAGTTTGTCTTTTGTTTTTGTGTGATCTTCTAGGTTCCTCTTAAAGGAGAGATCACAACTTCTTGAAGACGTGCAAGCTCAAGTCCATGAGTTGCCATGCTTCGTCATCATCAAGACTACTAAGGTTCTCTTGTTGATAGTTCTTCCTTTCTCCATAGATGTTGGGTTGAAGGCATTAGTGAAGAATGCCGAAAGTGTCAAGATGAAAGCATTAGTGAAAGATGTTCATCATCCATGTCAAAGCATTAGTGAAGAATGCTAAAGGTGTCAAGACGAAGGCATTAGTGAAGGGTGCCAAGCGTTGTGTCAAAGGCATTAGTGAAGGATGCCGAAGAATCAAATCAAGTCGCATTTGGGAAGAATGCCTAGGTCGTATAATCGATGAGGTGCATCGTTATACATATAAGTATTTGTTTATTTTCAAGGATGGTGATATCCTTGATGGTGTTGTAACAAGGAGTAGATCTCCTTGAGATTAGGTGTTGTGTCGTGAAGGGTAGTAGTTCCTCCATAATGGAACTAGGTGCTTAGCCTAGTACCTAATAAAGGGTAGGCGACGTTGTGATAGGATTAGTTCTCCTAAGGTGTGAAAGAAATAAGTGGTTAGCCTAGCACCGTATAAAGGGTAGGCGACGTTGTGTTAGGTGTGGTTCGCCTTGGTGTGAAAGAACTCGTTATTTAGCTTAGTACCGGAAAAAGGTTAAGCGATGTCGTGAAGGCTTCTCCGCCACAAGGAGTTGGTGTAGTGCTTACGAACTCTCGAGTAGGTGACTCGGGGAGTGGAGTAGGGCAAGGAAGGTGTCCTTGTAGCCGAACCACTATAAATAACTTGTGTCGCGGTGATGTGCTTCTTACTCTTTATGTTTCATTACACGTTTATATATCTATCTATCAACGTCCAACATAAACAACCAAATAGATTGACATAAGTCGATCTAAATATTTAAAAGGGAGTTTTAAATTGGTAAAACTATTCAACCCCCCTTCTAGTTTTCCACAAATGGCAACGCACCTGATACAATAGGGGGGGGGTCCGAACAACCTTGTATGTACGCCGCTCATGCGAAGAAGTTATTCTCTAATTCAAAAAAGTAAAGCCACCGTTATTCAGTGATGAGCTCTAGCGAACAAATCTTATGTCTTTTTCCAAGAGAAAATTTTCTTTCTACTAGAACAAGTCCGCTGCGAGCCGAGCGAAAAAAATGACTCAGCCGAACCGAGGAACTATTCACCAAGTGGAAGCTGATAAGCGCTTACACTTTTTTTAGAATATAGAAAATAGTCTGATTTCTTTCCATATTGCCTATCTACTGACTAAGATTTCATACCTATCTTGGATTTGAACTTAACTTCTCAACATACTTAGTAGAGTTCACGACCCTTGCCACTATGACTCCAAGAAAGTTTACGCGCCACATATTTGATTAACACAATGCCCATGAAAATATTGGACTGGAAAACTCAAATGCTACATGGGGTTTCTCCTAGTTATGATCATCTGAGAGTCATAGATTGTTTGTGTTCTGCAACCATTACTAAGCCTCACAAAGACAAATTTGGCCTAGAAGCATTAAGTCTTTGTTGATTGGGTATCCACCTGTTCAAAAGGGGTACAAACTGTATATGTAACACCCCAACCCGACAAGGGTCCGAATGTCACATTATGGAGTCATATCAGAACATACTAATAAATTTTTTGCAAGCGGAAGTCTTATAAAATAAAATACCAAGTCATATAAACAAATGACTTACAAGGAAGAATACAAAATCTAACATGTCAAAAATGTAATATCAAAACAATGATCTTCAAAAATAGTCTAATAAGATTGGGAAACTAGAGTCGGTTCACTCAAATGCTTCTACTCTCGGCCCATCAAGCCCAGCATCCTACTAGGTACCTGCCGCAAGGCAAAAAAAAGTGCGACTGAGCTTAAAAAGCCCAGTAAACAGATATTACAAAATAAAAACTAAACAAAATAAAAATATGAAAGGAATCAAAGGAAACTGATATCAAGGTCATAGCAAATGAGCAAAATGAGTCAATGAGGAACCTGCAAAACACAATATTAACAGATAACCAAAAGAACATAAATCAAAGGAGACTAAAGCAAAGCAACGCATTAGCGGACATTGATAACATCAAATAATCCTGAATATTAAGTGTCAATTTCACCACTTAATGCTCGTATTTTATATCATTTATATAGATTTACGCTGGTTTTCCTATATTTTACACTTTCAGGTAATTTACGAGCATTGGAGTTAAAGAGACGCGGATTTGGAGAATTTACTAAAGATTTATCATAGTATGCTCACTTTGAAGAAGTTACGGCGTAACTAATCTCTCACATTATGCCGTAACTAAAGCGTGACTCAGAAAACCAACTTTACTGAAGATTACGGCGTAACTCTATCCAAGATTACGACGTAACCATATTAGGTCAAATGAGATTCCACGCCGCTGCTAATTACGCCGTAACTCATGCAACAACTCTGGCGTAACCAAGATACGACGTAACTCCTTCCATAGTTACGCCGTAACTAGCAGATCTAGTGCAAATTACGAAGAATTGGATGTTACGGCGTAACCCTTATATTAGTTACGCCGTAACCAGATCTTGTTGTTCCCCGTTCACTATCGTTTAAAACAGTTTTAGTATATAAAACAAGTTAATAGTGAACTAAGACTGAAATTAACATAAGTAAAACACACAAAGTAATTTTCAACATCATATTCTTATTAGAAATAAATCAACAAAGAATACGTTACCCAAGTACTTGCGGAATAGTACTTGGGATTGAAATGACAAAGTTGGGTGATGATGAGTGTGTAAATACTCATCATTTTTAGTCAAATCTGAACTGCAAAACGTCTAAAAATGCTCAGAAATGCATCAAAATACTGAAAATATCTCAAAATTGCATTTTATATGTTTCAGATGAAAAATTTTTAAAATCAGATGAAAAATGAGCAAAGTTTGCATAATTGGCAGTTTCAGTCCCCCAAGTTTCTAAAATTGTCAAAAATAGTCCCTGAGCCTTAATTTCAAAAGTAAAATCACCAAAGGTCCTTTTAATATCATAACTTGTCAAAATTAGTCCTTTGGTGAAAAATATAAAAAGTTTGAGAAAATTACAAGTTTGGTCCTCCAACTTTGAAATTTGGCAAAAATGGTCCTTGGAAAATCTGAAAATGGCAACTTTGGTCCTTGTAATATTAACACTTGTCAATTTCAGTCCTTGGAGCAACTTTGAGATATTGGCAGCCTAGGTCCCTACAGTTTCAGAAATTGCATAAGAAGTCCTTGTACTTATTAACCTTTAAACACCTTTTGGACTTGTCAAAATGGCAATTGACCCCTTGCCAAAGCCATTGGACCCTGTCATTAACACATTTGAACTCCCCTATTATTAAAATCCTCAGTCAAATCCCCTTGACTGCCTTTTCCCTCCCAAGTCACGAGTTACCACTCTTCATCATCACCATTGCCTGCATCTCCTCTGCTAACACTCCACCCACCATCATATCCCTACTCTACCCCCCCTCCAAACACAACAAGCCAAGGAGTGCATTAAATGCCTTCTCCAATATCTCACTCAAGCACAAACTGTTAAACATGGTTTTGGCGCAAAAAATACTTAAATGGCCAAGATCGCTTGTAGACATCCAATGGTCAATAAAGTTGCTGGGATTTGTTCAGAGGAGAGAGACAAGGACTTTGGGTGTATAAAAGGCAAGAGGAAGCAACAAAAGAAAGAAGTTAGTTTAATTTTTTTAGCAATGTATGTCGACTTGTAGCTTATCATCTCTTAATTAGTCTTTAGTTGTAATTTCAAACTTCTTTGTATTAAACTCAAGTATTTTAGTGTATAACAACTGATTTCAAGTCTCAATTCCAAGTTAATGTTCAAATTCCATACTTTGTGTCCACTGTTGAAATTTTAACTTTCAAACTCATTTGTTAAAGCTTTTAGCAGCTCAATCTAAATCTCATATAAGCTTATATAAGCTTATAATAGCTTTTTGTAAGCTTATAATCAAGTTTAAAGCATCTTAGAAATTTGGTCAATAAAAGTCAAACATGGAGCACAAATAATGCAGGAATGGAATGGGTTGATTCAGACAAGGATTTGGGGTGATTTATAGTGATTTGGGTTGGTTCTGATAGGTTAGCAGTTCTGGTTTCAATATTGGCAAGCCATAGTGGCTTTGGACCTTTGTAAGTTATTTTCACAAGATCTTGCATACAATGTATTTGTATTCATAATCTGTTAAAACCTGTCTTAATAGTAGCATTTAGAATAGTTAAATTTAGTTTGATCATGATTTATGCCTGTTCAGTCTTTGGATTAGTTTTTGTTTGCAAATCAGTGTAATAAGGGTGTGTTTGGATTAACTGTCATACTGTCTCAGAGGTCTATTCAGTGGTTAACTTCTATTGGTACATGTTTACTAAGCTTACTTGAGCACATATTAGTCAATAAATTGGGTCTGCAAGCACTAAAAGTCAAATCTTAGCTAAATCTGTCTGCTCACTGTTGTGAGTTTTGGAATTGCAAATCATTGTTGTGTGTTTAGAAGTCTATAACATAGCTTGCATTAGTGTTATCACACCTTATTACATCAACATCAGTCATAAAATTGGATTCAAAGTTCATTTTGGTCAAAGTTCATCACTATTGTCAAAAGTCAAAATTGCAAAAAGTGGATTTGAACTCAGTTAGAAGGATTTTTCATGGCTTCATTTTTGAGCCCTTTTCAGTGAAACTTGGCATTCTAAAAACTTCAACTGGTCTTTATCCTTATTACCATTTTAGTAGAATTTTACAATTTTTTTTAAAGTTACAAACTGCTTCTCTTTTAGGTGTCAAGTGCCCTGCTCCACAGGTCTCATTCTAATCTGAGTTTTCTCAGATTTTGTGCAAGGTGCACAGGGCTCATAAGAGCTTCCCTTGGTCTGGTTTTTGGCTCATAAACTCTTGACCAGGTCTAGTTGAGGTCTCATTACTTGTTTTCTAGTTTCTGGCTTATTTAAGTGCTTATTCTTTGGCTGCCAAGTAGTACCCAAAAACTGTTTTTGTTAAATAAGCTCAACACATCCAAATCTGTTAATCTTGCATTCCAGTGTTTAAAGCTTGTTGTTTTTAGTTAAATTTCAGTACTTATAGCATATTTAGACTTCTGTAATCAGTGGGTAGCTTATTTTGTTCATTTGGCTTATTTGGAGTGCTTAATAATAAGCACTTGCACATCAGTTTCAATATCTTGCCCATAAGCACCTGTTTTTCCATTTTTCTTAGCTTCCTTATATAATTTTAGAGTTTTCCTGAAATTTTCAGATTTTTCTAAGTTGATTTGCTATTTTTCTTAATTTAAATTAGTTTTTAAGCATTTTTAATTAGCTTTTAATACAAAAAATTCAGAAAAGGTTCAAAAAAATAATTTTTCATTTTTCTTAAGTTTAGATAAATATAAAAAGTAAAAAAAGTAATTTTCCAGATTTTTCATAGTTTATTTTGTAATTTTTAGTAATTTAAGTAGTTTTTAATAGTTTTTAATTCCTAGAAAATAAAAAAATATTCAGAAAAATACAAAAATAGTTTTGAAAATTCTATTTTGTTATTTTAGATTTTTCTAAGTCAAAATTTTATTTTTCTAGCTTTATTTCCTATTTTCTTGTATTTTAGGCTAATATTAAATAGTTAAAAATAGTTTTTAATTAATAATAATTAGATAATTAGTTATAAAATTAATTTTCTTTTTCTGAATATTTTCTTTTATCATTAGGTTTGTAAAAACATCATTTTCATATTATTAGGGTTAATATTGTGTAAGTTTCACGTTTTTGTTTGTACGTTACGTAGTTTTTAGTTCAGTTTTATAAAAACATAAAAACAAAAACATCATTTTAAAAATAGTGATAGCGTTTATTTAATATTTTTTATCTTTTTAATTTTCTTTAATTTGCATTTAAGCCGTTGTAATTTGTTGGCTTTTTCTGTAGTTATAATCATAATCAAATCCCTTTTTCTGTTCAAATTTCTCGATCACTTTACGTTTGATAATCCATTGCATAGCTCGCTGGGACATAACGACCCGGGGAAACACTATACTCCCCAGATCTTCATTGCATTCGTGCTTAGGCAGTTTTAAGCTGGTTACGGTCTGCCATTCACAAGTGGCAGACTTGAGTGATTTAGCTTGACTGTTTGGCACGCATCAGTGACTCCTCTCTAATCTCAGGCTAAGTCTGAGCACAACTCTTAGAGCTCACTGAGCTATCTCAGGAACTAAGTTGTATTTGGAGGAGTGAAAAGATGGCTTGCGTGTATGTGTGTTTTTACAATTCACAAGCTTAACCTTTTCACTCCATCTCTTATGCTATTTATACATGTATGAGTTTTCACTCTTTCCTAAGTGACAAACTGACATTATACAGAAGACAAAATACTGATGTATTTTGTCTCTGTTTACAAAGACTATTCTAGGTAAGAGACAAGACTACTTTCCTAAGTTCAGTGATGACACTGAGCCTGATCTTTTGCCATTCAGGGAAAGTTGACTTTAGTTGATAAGGACTTTGTCTTATCTGATTCAAACTTATCCTGCCTTGTCCCGCTCTTTCTTCAGTCTTTTCATCCTTCAGTCTTCTACTTCAGTTTGTCTTCAGTGTAAGCAGTTGGAGAGGAGTCTTAGGGATTCAGTGAGTAATTGTCATCACTCACTGAGTCCATCATCTTCTTTTTGACTCAGTCTTCACCCTTTAAGTTCCGCCTTACTGAGTGGAGAGACTTCTTCTATGCCTCGTACTGAGTATCCCGAAGATGACTCACTGAGAGGCTATGCACTCAGTGACCTGTTAGAGTTTAACGGACTAAACACTTGGGCTATTTTCTATTCAAATCCTAGATTAAGGGGTTTGGGTATTTACTGAACCCAACAGTCTCCCCCTATTTGGATATACAAATAGCCTAAGTGTGTGATCAGTGTAAGTGAGCAAATGGCTTCTTCTTAGACTGAATGTACTAATGAATACAATAAGGAACACTGAGTAATTTAACAAAACATACATCTTTTATTGATCAGATTACATAGTTCCTATCACTAGTACATAAGATAAAAATAAATGATGTCAGTTGAGATGGATCCCCAGTGCTTCAAGCTTAGGCTTCTTTTTGAGGAGTGTTTCTTTGTCAGGGTGCTCTCTTATCTTGGCAGAACTTGATGTTTGCTGGGGTTTGGATTTGAGAGGCCACTGGTATGTAGCTCAGCATTGCAGCCACACCAGCCTGATCAATATCACTCCATCTTTGAAATGATGGGTTTCCATAGACATCAATGTGGAATAGCCCTCTTTCAGGCTTCTCAATCACTAAAAAGTTCACAAACTTAACACCTTCTGGCAGTTCCCTGTTGCATTCGAGACCAGGCACTTTTATCTCAGGCTGGAACTCAACCCTCTTTCTTTTGCCAGTGGATGATTGTGGTTGAGATCCTTGAGGTTCTGTTAAGGCAGGCTGAATTCCTAGTTGAGCTGGTGCATCCCTCAACCTTTCATATCTTTTGCTGAGCATCTTCATCAGCTCCTTAACCACCTTGTTCTGCTTCTTTACAATAATTGGACCAAGCTCATCGAGTTCAGTGATCCCAAAGTCAGTGAATTTGAGGGGATCATGAACCTCGAAGTGTCTTTTATCAACCCCTCCATAAACGTTCATGGCCAGTGGTTTGGTATTGGGGATGATTTTGATATCTGTGATCTTTTCAGGAAGCCTTCGGCTTGTCATTGTCCAGTTGTAATGCTCAATTCTGCTTTGCCTGAGAGCTTCAGTTTTCTTCTTCTTTTCTTCCAACTGTTTTCTCATTTCAGCCATCTGAGCAGCCTGAGCTTCCTTGAACTTTTGTCCTGCCTGACCCTTTTTAAGCTTCTTAGCATCTATTCTAACATTTTCAGCTTCTTCAGCGACCACCTTTACCAGTGCCTCTCTGCTTTTCCTTTCTTCCTCAACAAGTTTCTGTTTCCTTTCTTCTTTTGCAAGATAGGCACTCAGCTGTTGTGGTGTGAGCAGGTATTCAGTGTCGCCGATCTTAAAGGGAATCTTCTCAGGCTCAGGAGGTGTTGTCATTTTGCCTTTTCCTTTGTCCTGGCCTGAAGAAGAAGATGCTACCAGGGGCGGTGTTGTTGTTGTTATAGGTGTAATCACTGTTAGTGTTGTTGTTGATATTGGTGGGATTGATGAGATGGGTATTGCTGAGACTGGTGGTGATGATGAGATTGGAGCTGCAGATACTGGTGGTGTTGTCTCCCCCTCATTGTGAAGAGGAGTTTCTTCAGTTTTCTCCCCCTCAACTGTTGCCGGAGAGTCAGTGAGGGCAAGAGTTGGTGTTGGTGCTGAGGGGGACTGAGCAGCTTGACCCTTGAAGGCCTGATAAATTTCTGAGATCATAGACTTGATGTCTGAAGTGTCAGATTGAATACCAGTGACTTTAGCTTCCAAATTAGCCTGAGAAACTTCCAAAGCAGTCATTCTAGGCCCAAGATTCCAGGCCAGAGAGGAGGATGCTTGAGCCAAAGTAGCCACCTGTGTATTCAAGGAGTCCAATGTAGCTTGAAGAGACTGGACGGAGGATGGAAGACCCTGAAAATTAGCAGACTTGAGCATATCGAGCAATTCAGTGAGGCTTGAGGATTGTTTCAAGTACGCCTCAGTAGCCTTTAGCACTTTAGAGTTCAGTGCTGGGTCTTCTTTGACAAATTCCCTGATTTCATCAATCTTTGTACCTACACCTTGAAGGTGCCTGAGGAATTTAGCCAAGTTGTCATCCAGTCGGTGGAGGTTATCATACATCAGATCCCTGTGCTCATGAACATTTTCATCAAAGCCGTGTACCTCAGCCTTTAGATCAGCATAACTTGCAGCAGCCTCAGTGTGTTGTTCCCACAGAGTTTCAGTGACCCCAGAGTATAACCTTCGAGATGCTTTGGTGATCCACTGAACAAGCTGTCTTTCAGTGAGTGGGAGGACATTATCAAATCTTTCAAATTCATCAGTGGAGGAAGAGGAGTCATCATTGTCAGGCTTGACTGGTGATTCAGTATGCTCCTGTGGATCAGGCTGAGGTTCTTGTTCAGCTTGAACCTCAGCGTCCATTTCTTCCCCAGCTGATAAAACTTCATCATCAGTTTCAGCAAGCTCATCTTCAGAAAATAGTATGCCAGTAACATCAGCAACAGTTAACCAGGGGTTGGTGATGGGTTCCATATCGTGGTGGTATGTTTCCTTCGAGTCTTTGTCCCCAGTTGACCCCTCGGACACTGGTGGGCGTTTCCCAGTGCCTTCGCTGGAGTCAGGATTGGTTGTGGGTTCCGTATCGGCGGGTTGTTCCTTTCCCTCCGAGTCTTTGTCCCTCAGTGACCCCTGAGACACTGGTGGGCGTTTCCTAGTGCCTTTAGTAGAGTCAGTGACAGTTATATCCCTATCAGCGGGTTGTTTGGTTCCCTCTGAGTCTTTGGGATCGATCAGGGTGCCCTCAGACAAAGGCTGTGATTTGCTAATGTCATCCTTGGGCGTTGTGGAAGGCGCTCCCCTACCAGCGGGTTGTATGTTTCCCTCTGGATCTTGGGGAGTAGTGGTTGTGACCAAGGGCACTAACTGTGATGTATCAGTGTCCTTCGTTGTCACGGGGGTGGATGTTGCCTGGTTATCAGTGGGTGTCTTTTTAGTCTCGAGCCTTTTGTGCCTTTTAGGCTGTGTTCCTGAAGCCTCAGGGCCCTAGGACTTGGGTTTGGTGTTAGTCCCAGTCTGAGACTTCCCCTTTCTCTTTTTAGGAGCAGGGTTTGGAGACACTGATCCCTCCTGGTTGTTTACAGCAACCATATGGGCCGTCAATTCAATAGAAGTGACTATGGATGGGTCTTTTTGAAAATTTGATTGGCTCAGGCTGCCTGGTATAGCACCAAAATTTTCTTCCTGAGGATAATTTGAACCCAGTAACACTTGCAAAGCGCAAGAGACAAACCTAGGATACGAAACGTATTTCGTCCTAGTTTTGCTCTGTAGCTTGGTTACGAGATCACTGTAAATGATCTCCCCTATGTCGACAATGACCCCATTCATCAAGCAATATGCCATCATCAACTGAATAGAGTTAACTTGTTCAGTATATGAGTGGTTCCCACCGAGGACCTGAATCACAAAAGTGAATAAGATCCTCCAAGCCACGGGAAATGAGCTTTTAGTGACTGGGGTCCTGTCCAAAAACGTTGGATCTAAAATGATTTGTTTTAACCCATCCTTCACTGTGGAAGGTTCAGGATGGGCGACATAAACTCCTTTGTTATAATCCAACCCTGTTGATGTGCAAAACGTTTTATGATCTTGGGTGAATTGTTGTTGCCCCCTGTGAAGACTGAATCTGATGAGATATTCCCTGAGAGGTCTGAGGTTGTTCTCATCAGTGGAGGGTGTCGGGTCATAGGCCTTGGCTGTTGCCCAAAATTCCCTGAGGAGATTTTGGTAAACAATGGAGGGACACTGAACAAAGGCCGTTTTCAGTGGGCAATTAAACAAAAATTTCATAATGTCTTTGTAGGCTGGGACAGTTTCAGGGTATTCAAAGTTGCCTATGACATTATTAGTTTTAAATACAACATTTGTAAGATCCCCTACCTACTGAGAAGCAAACTGAAGAGATTGTGTTCTAGCCATTTCCATTAAATATTTTAAGGTTTTGAAAATTTTGACTAGAATGATCAAAGTTTTTTTTGATCTCTTAAGTTTGTGATGAAAAACTTTTGTAAATGTTTACAAGAAGGGTTTTCCAAAAGAGGTTTGAAGAGTTTTTTCTGAGCACACACAAATATTTCTGAGATTTAGAAATGATTTTGACAGAGTTTTGTTGCAGAAAATAATTTGTGTGTGTTTGTTTGTTTTGGAAGAGGGTATTTATAGAGTGGTGAGAAGGGTAATTTGTGCACAAATGGGAATATTAAGAGTCGGTTTTTGAAAAATGTTTGAATTTCCACATTTAATGCTACCACTCCATTACCGTAGTAAAATCCTGTTTTTCAAGGGAACAGTTGCAGTGCACAGTAAAAGTGCACTTTTGCAGAGATAAAATATCAATTTGATATTTTTTGTGAGAGGAGGCATTAAATGCCAAGTGGGATGACAGTAAGACAAAGAGACATATATTCCTTTATTAAATTAGTGTGGTTACCAACCTAGGACATTTAAGTAACTGATACTTGGATCATTTAGTTACTTATTCAATGCTCTTTGTCAAATGTCAGGGACCCTGAATGAGTTTTACTCATTCAGTGAGAGGTTTGTTTTGGATGTTTAGGGAGGATGAACCATTTCAGAGAACTTACTGAGATTGGTTTTCAGATACCTGACTTTCAATGTCAAGCATTCCCAATTCAGCTTTCAGTCTCCTGAAGGTAGGTTCATCCAAGGGTTTTGTGAAGATATCAGCCAGTTGATATTCAGTAGGGATGAAATGAAGTTCAATGTCTCCCTTCATTATGTGATCCCTGATGAAGTGATATCTGATATCAACGTGTTTGGTTCTTTGGTGGAGGACAGGGTTGTTGGAGATTGCAATAGCACTGGTGTTATCACAGAAGATGAGCACCATTTTGTAATGGATGTTAAGTCACTGAGTTGACTTTTCATCCATAATACATTGGCACAACATCCTGCTGCAGCAACATATTCAGCTTCAGCTGAGGACATAGCCACTGATTGTTGCTTTTTAGCACTCCAACAAACCAGTTTTTCTCCAAGAAATTGACAGGACCATGAGGTACTTTTTCTGTCCATGTTGCAGCCAGCATAGTCAGAATCAGAGTAACCCTTGAGATCAAACCCTAAGCATTTTGGATAATAGAGTCCAAGGTTTGGGGTTCCCTTCAGGTACCTGAGTATTCTTTTGGCTGCAGTGAGATGGGATTCTTTAGGATTGGACTGATATCTTGCTATTAGGCAGACTGAGAATTGGATGTTTGGTCTAGAAGCAGTTAGATACATCAGTGAGCCTACTATCCCTCTGAAATGAGTTTGATTGACTGATTTGCCAGTGAGATCAGGTCCAAGGTTGTTAGGTGGGACCATTGGAGTTTTCACTAAGGCACAATCAGATATCTCATATTATTTCAAGAGATTTCCGGTGTATTTCTCTTGACTGATGGATATTCCTTTATCAGTTTGCTTGATTTGTAGTCCAAGAAAGTATGTGAGTTCCCCCATCATGCTCATTTCAAACTTCTTTGTCATCAGTTTTTCAAACTGTTTGCAAAGTTTGTAGTTTGTTGAGCCAAAGATGATGTCATCAACATACACTTGGACTAGTATCACATCCTGTTGAGTTCTATAGACAAACAGTGTTGTCTATCTTTCCTCTGACAAACTTGTTTTGTATCAGGAAGGCTGAGAGAGTTTCATACCATGCCCTTGGAGCTTGTTTAAGTCCATAAAGGGCTTTGTCAAGCTTGCAGACATAGTCAGGGAATTCACTACTCTCAAAGCCTGGGGGTTGCTGAACATACACATCTTCCTTGAGATCACCATTTAAGAATGCACTTTTAACATCCATTTGGTAGACCCTGAAGTTCATGTATGTTGCATATGCAAGGAAGATCCTGATGGCTTCCATTCTTGCAACAGGAGCAAATGTCTCATCATAGTCAATGCCTTCTTGTTGACTATAACCTTTGGCTACAAGTCTGGCTTTGTTTTTGATGACAGTGCCATTTTCATCAGTTTTGTTTCTGAAAACCCACTTCATTCCTATGACTACTACATCCTGATGACATTTGATCAAGGTCATGACCTTGTTTTTATCAAACTGTTGCAGTTCTTCTTGCATAGCCTGAACCCAGCTTGGGTGTTTTAGAGCCTCAGTGACACTTTTGGGTTCTATATCTGATAGGTAATCAGCATATAGGCATTCATTGGCTGAAGCTGCGGTTAAATTAGCAGCCATGCTTCTTATGAGCATGCCCTCAGTGGGTTCACCAATGATGTTTACAAGTTCAATGTCCTGAGATCTTGTCCACTTACTTTGTGGTCTGGGATCTGAGCTTGGAGATGTCACTGGGAGTTCAGATGTGAGTTCAGGTGCAAGAGCCACACAATCATTTAGAACATCTGTAGAGATGTCTTGTTCAGGGTGAGGTTCATGAGTTACAGGTTCCTGATCATTTGGATCAGTGTTTCTTATCCCAGCAGAGACTGACTGATTATCAATGAACTCACTGATAGTTGGTTGGGGTAGGTTGTGAGGTAAGACATAATATGAGATGTCAGCATCAGCTTGATATGAGGAATTGAATTCAGTGTTGTACTCATCAGGAGGATATCTTGATGAGTTATCAATTCCTATTTCCTCAAGGTGTTGGTGAACCTGATGCTTTCAGCACTTTCATCAAAGGTGGCATGAAAGGTTTCCTCAACTTGTTGTCTCCTTGTGTTAAAACCCTGAAGGCTTTGGAGATCAGTGAGTAGCCTAAGAAGCATCCATCATCGGCTTTTGCATCAAACTTGCCTAGATGATCCTTGTGGTTATGAATGAACACAGGACATCCAAACACATGAAAATAGCTGATGTCAGGAAGTCTACCTTTGAAGATCTCATATGGGGTTTTATTATGTCTTTTGACAATGATTGACCTGTTTTGAGTGTAACAGGCAGTTTTGACTGCTTCAGTCCAGAAATGCTTTGAGAGGGCTGAGCCACTTAACATGGTTCTAGTAGCCTCAATGAGAGTTCTGTTTTTCCTTTCAGCAACCCCATTTTGTTCAGGGGTATATGGAGACGAGAAATTTTGAGAAATTCCTTTTTCATCACAGAAACTCTCAAGCTCTTGATTTCTGAACTCAGTACCATTGTCAGTTCTGATTTGTTTGACAGTAATGTCATTCTGGTTTTCAATCTTCCTGATGAATGACATTATTGTATCAGATGCCTGACTCTTTTTGGAAAGAAAGTATACCCAAGTGTATCTTGAGAACTCATCAACAATGACAAGTGTATACTTCTCATGCTGGATTGATCTGGGACTGATAGGTCCAAAGAGATCCATGTGCAGGAGGTGAAGGCAGCTTTTGATGGAGAAATTTTGTTTGGTTTTGAATGATGCTCTGTGGTGTTTACCTTTTTCACAGGCAGAGCATGGTTTGTCTTTTTGCAAAAACCAGTGATGGTAAGCCAAGGACCTTGTTTTGTTTTGCCAAGTTGTTGAGATTTTTGAAGTTTAAGTGTGAGAGTCTTTTATGCCACAGCCAATTGATAGTTTCAGTGGCTTTAGCAAAGAGACAAGTTCCATCTTAGGAGAGTGTTGACATGTCTAGCACATAAACATCATCTCTCCTAGGAGCTATTAACACCACTTCCTTGTTGGCATTGAAGATGGTACCTTGTTTGTCATTGAATTGCACAATGTACTTAGCATCACAAAGTTGACTGACACTGATGAGATTGTATTTAAACCATTGACATAAGCTATTCTAGAGAAAACTATTCCATTGCAGTTTACTGAACTGTAACCTTCAGTGGGACATGATGAGTTATCACCAAACACTACTTTGGGTCCTGGTTCCTCTATATACTTGTGCAGATACTCCTTTACACCAGTCATGCTTCTTGAGCATCCATTGTCTAGATGCCAAATAGGCTCCCTGGCGTATCTCTGCACAAGTAGTAAACTGAATTAGTTTCTCTTAGTGACCCACTTACTAGTGGGCTTGGGTCTCAAGGTCTCTTTGAATTTGGTAATTGACTCATGGTCAGTGGTTAAGTGCATTGTGCTACCACAGGTTTTGCATTTAGAGACTGAGGAAGACTCAGTGATTTTGGGTTGTTTTGTACCTCTCCTTGCATGAATGACACTGTCATGTTGGGATGTCTCATGAGCTGGATTACCGCATATATCACAGCATGTGTTCATGAGACAATCATCCTGATGATGATCATTAAATCCACAGTGAGGGCACAAAGGAAAAGGTTTTGCTCTATTCTTGGGAGCAGTTTTGGAGGATGAAGCATACTGATGACCAACTTTGGTATAGTTTGCTTGACTGACATATTGTAGGTGGTCTGCAGTCCTGTGATCATACTTTTTTCAGATCATGCAAAAAAGGATTCTATAGCAGTTGTCAGTGGTATGGCTGGTGTAATGACACAGCTCACACTTTTGCTTGGGTTTGTTGGTGGATTTTGACTTTGATGAGCTAGATGAGGCTGACTTAGTATCCTTGATTGAATCAGGGAGCTTTTCGATGGAGTCCATCTTTTCAGTCAGCTTCCTCACAAGCTTAGTTAGTTGCTGAATTTGGTCAGCTTTAGTGGGAACAGAGGATGTTGAAGTCTCAGTAGGAGTAGACTCTTGTTGAGTTGGTTTTGTTGGTCTTTTCAGGATGGTTCTACCAAGTCCAGGCCTTTCTTTTGGTGAGTGAGGATTGAATTGTAGTGGAGTAAGCTCAGAGCTTGGTGCAAACACCTGAAGAGGTTTCAGTGGTGGAAGCGGTGCTTGAGATTCGCTTCGACTCAGAGATGTGTTTAGTACTACTAGGCACATCAGGGAGTCCAAGCATGCTCTTTAGAGCTTGGCTTTCAGGCTCTAGAATCCTTCCAGAATCGAAATTTGGAAGCTTACTCTCAGAGTTAACCCGTTCAACCCAATCACTGGAATTTGGAGTTGTCAGCATATTGGTAATCATACCACCAGACACAAATGGTTTTGAACTTTGGTCTTTGTTGCGAGAGTCAGGGAGATGATCTTCACCTATGACTCTCTTTTTGCTACTGGGGGCACCCACAGCATCAAAGACCCTAGGATTCTTAGCAGTCCAACTATCAAGAATATCTTGTTCCTTTTTAAGTTCATCTTGAAGAGCCTGATTTCTCTTAACTAGTTCAGTGTTTTGAATTTGCAAAGTGACAGCCTCAAGCTTGGCTTGTTTTAAAATGAGCAGTTCATCTCTACACTTGTTTAATTCAAAACTTAGCTTGTTGTATTTTGAAAAAAGATTTAATCTTTGCTCTTCTACGAACTTAAGGTCAACATTAAGATAATTCATATAAGACTGCCTTAATCGAGTCATCATCCATAGAAAGTAAGATGTTTGCCTTCTTCATAGTGATGTTGACCCATTCCCCATTTCTGGCATGATTCTTTCCAACAGCTAGCTTGTCCTCTTCTGAGAGGGCCATCAGGTGCACTGATATGCACCATTTCATCATCTGATGACACTGGCTCTTCATGCTAGTCGAAGGTCTCAGCAACAAGGCCTTTGTTTTTACCCTGCACAGATTGAACACTTTTGTTGTTTTTGAGGGACTGGCCTCGAGCAATGCAAGCTTAGCTTTGACTTTCTTATATTTTGCTTCAAAATCAACAGTTTTGTTTTGATCAGATTTGTTTTGAAGGTTTTGATGAGACTGATAGATTTTTTGTTGAAATTTGCTAAAGCCTGAGGACTGATTTGACCCTGATGGTTTATAAGAGGGTTAAAAAATTGTTTTTGAAAAACAGTCTTTTGCAAAATGACCTCTTTTGTGACACTTAAAGCATTCAGTGTCCTCATTTGCTTTGGCATTTGAAAAACCTTTGTTTCTTTCTATAAACCTTCGAGAGTTAGCAAGGAGTGCCCTTTCCTGGAATTCAGTGTTCAGGTCATTTAGGTACTCCTCACTTGATCTCTCATCGGGCTCATCATCAGAATTTTCTTGAAAATCTTGAACAACATTGTTAGAGTAGAAAGCAGTTGATATTGGTGATGAGGTGGTGGTCAGGGACTTCTTGACTTCCTGAGACTTCTTTAAGTCAGGGTATCGTCTGTTGATGAGGTTTTCCTCATAGACAAATTTCCCATAAATTTCAGGAAGCTCAAGATTTTGGATATGATTAGCATTCTAAGTCTCTGAGAGAAATTCAACCACTTCTCAGGGAGACTGTTGACGAAACCAACATTGATTTCATGTTTGGACAACTTAACACCATCATTTGACAGTTCATTTAAAAGAGTTTTGTACCTGGTGTAAGTTTGAGAGAGAGTTTCGAGTCCTTAGCCCTGAAGGTGTTATACTCAAGTTTCAGGTCCATTATCCTGTTTTCTTTGGTATCAGATGGTCCTTCATGACTATGAACTAGGTCATCCCAGGTTTGCTTAGCTGTACTACAGCTTATAACAGACTCCATAATATCGTCAGGAAGACAAGATATTATGATACTTTTGAGTCTTTGGTCCCGGTTGACCACTCTCCTTTCATCCTGGGTCCACTGAGCTTCAGGTTTGGGCAACCCTTCAACAGTCTTTGGGACAAATGGACCTTCATTTATACACTTGATATAATAAGGTTCCATCCCAATCAAATAGCAAAGCATTCGCTTTTTCCATTTGTTGAATTTTCCAACTTCAAGTCTGGGGGCAATAGCTGAATAAGCTCCACCCTTTTTATCGACTAGTTAGGGTACATCAATTTCAGCCATTTAGGATCCTAATTTAAAAACTTTTAGAGCGGCCTAAAAACGAGTTTTATAATTAGCCTTGCTCTGATACCACTTGTTGTTCCCCGTTCACTATCGTTTAAAACAGTTTTAGTATATAAAACAAGTTAATAGTGAACTAAGACTGAAATTAACATAAGTAAAACACACAAAGTAATTTTCAAGATCATATTCTTATTAGAAATAAATCAACAAAGAATACGTTACCCAAGTATTTGCAGAATAGTACTTGGGATTGAAATGACAAAGTTGGGTGACTCCTCTCTAAGCTCAGGCTAAGTCTGAGCACAACTCTTAGAGCTCACTGAGCTATCTCAGGAACTAAGTTGTATTTGGAGGAGTGAAAAGATGGCTTGCGTGTATGTGTATTTTTACAATTCACAAGCTTAACCTTTTCACTCCATCTCTTATGCTATTTATACATGTATGAGTTTTAACTCTTTCCTAAGTGACAAACTGACATCATACAGAAGACAAAATACTGATGTATTTTGTCTCTGTTTACAAAGACTATTCTAGGTAAGAGACAAGACTACTTTCCTAAGGTTAGTGATGACACTGAGCTTGATCTTTTGCCATTCAGGGAAAGTTGACTTTGGTTGATAAGGACGTTGTCTTATCTGATTCAAACTTATCCCGCCTTGTCCCGCTCTTTCTTCAGTCTTTTCATCCTTCAGTTTGTCTTCAGTGTAAGCAGTTGGAGAGGAGTCTTAGGGATTCAGTGAGTTATTGTCATCACTCACTGAATCCATCATCTTCTTCTTGACTCAGTCTTCACCCTTTAAGTTCCGCCTTACTGAGTGGAGAGACTTCTTCTATGCCTCGTACTGAGTATCCCAAAGATGACTCACTGAGAGGCTATGCACTCAGTGACCTGTTAGAGTTTAACGGACTAAACACTTAGGCTATTTTCTATTCAAATCCTAGATTAAGGTTGGGTATTTACTGAACCCAACAGATCTGACCTATAAATACCCCATGATTTCCAGCATTTCAAAGCATCCCATTTCACACACAACTATCAGAGAACGTGAGAAGAAGTCGAAGGGAGGTCTAGAGGAGCATACAGAGCTATCTCCAAGGGAGAAATCACTCCCCTACGATAACCATTAGCTTTTTATCTTTTTCTTTACTTTTGATTCATGTATTTCTTATCATTAAACATTGAATTGATTATTATGATTAATATAAGCGGCTAAGCACCTCTTGGTGGTGGCCTAGGTATGATTCCTTAATTGTTTTGTTTGCGTTTACATTGCTTCCGTACAATTATTTCTAAGTGTATGCGTGCATAGTTCTATTGGTAGCTACCCTTGTTTCGGTAGTTTTGAATGGCGGTAGAGGCTAGTTGCTTAGGAGATATGACTAACTGACCCTAAGTGAGTAAACTGAGACGGGAAGGGTAAGATATGACCAACTGACGACCCTTTCTACTTGTGCGATTTGACCAACTGATCACCTATCGTTTAGATGAACTTAAGAAGTAAGGGGTGAGTGTTTAAGTTGCTAACGCCCGGGCACTCACTATTATAGAATCTAGCATGTAGCGGTGCTTAATGACATGGCCTAGGATCCAGGAAAAACTAGACTTATGAGGGGACACCTGACTTCTCTAGTGGTACCCTTTGCCGATAGGTTATGACGAACTGACCAAATGCTGTCCTCTCGACTTTGAACCCACCTGAAGTAATTGGAAGTAATTAGACGTAAACATTACTAGTTAGGATGAGTAACTAGGTTAGCACCACTCTTCTCTATT
>OU343221.1:287985269-288012410 GCA_910596185.1 Chrysanthemum makinoi
TAGATTTAATAATCGGTTGAGGACAAATGATAATCAACCTTCCGGAGTAGTAATCACATTGAGATATGAATTGAAATTTACGTTTATGTCTTTTGTTTTATGCTTGATTATCAAATATTTTTGGTTTGGATTTTTTTATAAAAGATTCAAAAACTATTTTGCTAATAGGAAGTATTTTAACTAATTAAAATTGGACTACAACTAATTACGAATAGAAATTAAGCTAAGAATATGATAATAAAAGATGTTTGTCAAGTGAGGTGAAAAGGAAATTAAGTGTGAATAATCTATTAAGCCCGTTTAATTAATACCCGTCAAAATAACATTATTTTCTCACAACGTTGGCTTATATTGAAAACAATTCTTTTTCTTCTAGTTAATAATCACTAGATCTAAATAATTAATTATCCAAACGGCTTTTCCCGTTAAAACAATCAACCAATTTATCTAAAATAATCCGAATTATTAATTAATAACCGTGCAGATACCGTTTAAAACTATTTTCTCACAACGTTGGTTTATTTTGAAAACAATTATTTATCTTGGTAAAAATTACTTGATTTAGAAGATTACTTTTTCAAACGGCTTTTGCTTTAAAAAGTAACCAAAAATCAACCCATGTAACCGAAGATTATCAATCAACAATTACTAAGCTTTTCACACTCAAATACCAAATAACTACTCACTTAGCAAGCATAAAAATAATCTAGTCACAACGCATAACTACTAAGCCAACAATAACCAATTTTCTACTAAATCTATAAGCTAAATGATAAAGGTAAGAAATTAGAATCCGATCCGACCAAACGAGACTAATAAACCACCCGATTTTATAAACTTATCAAACCCCAAAGTTTACTTCTTTATTAGCTTTTATATTACCAAATAGTTAATAAAGTTTGTGACTTACTTACTAATTAGTTGTATAAAAACTAAAAAGACTACAAACTTTAGTAAATAAGCAAGCTTATAAAACCCTTAAGCTTCGCACCTTATGATGTACGATTAGATCAACAAAAAAGAATCAAACTTTATAAGGGTTAGGACAAAAACTATATAGATAAGCAATAAGAAAGACCAAATAAGCTATGAAAAATCTAATTTGATCTAAAAAACACACTAATCTTTAATTAAAATAAGCTATGAAAAAGCTAAAAGATTAGATCTAATATCCACCTAAAACTAAGGTGTTCACTTCGAAAAGTAAACACGGATTGGGTATATTTAAGGATGAGATCTATAGAAATAAGCTAAAGATTAGCTTTCTATAAATAAAAAACTAAGAAAGTTTAAATCTTTTTGATTTTCTTTTTATAATATAAGTTGGAAAAATATATAGATCTAAGTAACTAAAAGGGTTTTGAAAAGAAACTAAGTAAACAAAAAGTGCTTATTGAATAAGCTATATGAAAGGCTTATCCAAAAAGCTAAACTTTTATATCTAAAAATAAGCTATATGGATGAGCTTATTTTAGACTAAAAGATTTGAAAAGAGCTTAAAATGAATAAGCTATAAGAGAGCTTGTCACAAATAAGCAAATCTAATAAGCTATAAAAACTTAAATAGCAAATTAGATAAGAAGAGAAAAAGAAAATAAAAAAATGAGAAGGAGAAATAAGCACCAAGTGTAAATATTATCTTCATTAAGCTCAAAACGTTATTACAAATAAGCACTACAATAAGCTTTTAAAATAAGCTAAAACTACACTCTCTACACTAATAATACTAAACTACTACTATGTATTGTGTGTGTGTTTTGTATGTGAGACGGATGGATGAAAAATGAGCATAATAAATGCTTCTATTTAAAGCGAATTATCATCTTCTAGGCCCTTCCAACAACTGCCGCGCACATGGGACATAATGCCATCTTGTGATTCATCAGCCCTCTTCTAGAAACTACAACCTCGAACATGTTAATACAAATATCGTCATCAAACGTTATTTATATTTTATGATCTTTACCTAAGTTTTGTTAACGACAAAAAGTAAATTTAATTTTTATAAAGCTTAAAGCTTGTCAAGTTTAATAGATATTAAAACAAGCTTTTCAAATAATATCTTCATCACTCAAGCATTTACATTTTGATTAATCATATTTTGATATGACTCTAAACCATAATGTATGTTAATATTTTTAGATCAAGAATGTTTTGGTTTCTTAAAACAAAACATTACATATGTATTTACATTTTAACATATTTCTAAAAATAGAAAACAAACACATGACATCATGTAGTGCATCATTGAAATCCTTAGAAGATTTCACTAGATACTTTGTGTAGATTTAGACTCTACATATCTTACACAATCTTGGATAGATATGGTTGACTTTGGTAAGATTTTGAATCTTGCTGTCGGACCCTGACACCAAAATTAACACGGACGGAAACCTTTTGGGGATCCGTGGTCCGTGGTGCCTGCTGAGTATTTGGGCTATAAATAGCAAAGCCAAACCAAGTTGTTTTTCATCCCTTTCTATCATATTCACATACATTCCTTCTCTCTAACATTTCTAACTCAGTTTCATATCATATTAGTGATCTCTTTTGTAGCAAAGAAGATCAAGGCATATTCAAGCTTCAACAAGTTGTTGGAAGTCTTGTTTGTTTGTTGTTGTATGATCTTGTGTTGATTCATACATCATTGTTGTACCAAACCATCATAATCTTGTGAGTGTGAGTGGTTAGTATTTTAGTCCTTAAAATACATTGTGTGTGGGAGTGGTTGTACCCTTGAAAAGAACTCGACATCTAGCTTAGTGTCGGAAATAGTGTGTAAGCGAAGTGTAAAGGTTTCTCCTCCGGTGAAAGGAGCTTGTTGACTAGTGAAGTTAAACTCTCGAGTGTGAGACTCGGGGAGTGGAGTAGGGCAAGGAAAAAGAGTCCTTGTAGACCGAACCACTATAAACAACTTGTTGTGGTTTGATTGTTTCTTTCCTTATCTATTCTTTATATATTGTTTGCATATTGATTATCATTCACTAACATATCTAAGATCAATATCAATTGATCTTTCAATAAGTTTCAAAACAAAGTTTTTAATCGGTAAACTATTCAACCCCCTTCTAGTTTTCCAATTGGTACGAGCCTCGTTGCTCAAAATTTTCTAAAATATATTGTATTTTATAAACTTGAAACGATCCATGGATTTCGAAAACTTTAAAGAAGGGCAATCTATGCAAAGACCACCACTCTTTGAAACCAATGGATTTATCTATTGGAAAAACCGTTTTGAAACATATGTAAAATCAAAAGATATAGATCTTTGGTTTGTTATTGTTAAAGGAGACTTTAGTTCTAGAACAAAAGATATTTCTAATGATGATCAAAAGAAATTAATAGCTAAAAATAATGAAGCTAAAATGATGCTTTATAATGCTTTGCCTAGAAAAGAATATGAAAGAATTTTTATGTGTGAAACCGTTAAAGATATTTGGGAATCTTTGATTATTACACATCAAGGAAATTCACAAGTCAAGGATAACAAAATTGATCTTCTTGTTCAACAATATGAACAATTTGTTATCCCGAATGAAACCATTGATTATCGCTTTGCTCGCTTTAATACTATTATTACATCTCTTAAAGCACTTGATGAATCTTTTCGTAGTAAGAACTTTGTCAGGAAATTTCTTAGAGCACTCCATCCGAAGTGGAGAGGACGGCTATTGAGGAATCAAAAGATCTCTCAAAAATGTCACTAGACGAGCTAATCGGAAACCTCAAAGTACACGAAATGGTGATGGAGAAAGATTAGAAAATCATCAAAGGAAAAAGAGAGAAAATCAAATCCGTTGCTCTAAAAGCAAGAACGGAATCAAGTGATGATGACGAATCTTGCTCGGTAGTGAAGATGAGGTTTGCCATGGCCGTTAGAGATTTCAAAAGTTCTTTAGAAGAAGAGGAAAGTTTGTAAGACAACCTCGAGAAGAAAAAGCCATTCGAAAAGATCGGGATGACAAAAAGGGTAAAGGTGAAAGAAAGTGTTTTAGATGCGGTGATGCAAGTCATCTAATAGAGATTTCCCCCACCACCTAAAAGCAAAACTCAACGAGCTTTTGTAAGTGGTGCTTGGAGTGATAGTGAGATGATGAAGAATCAAGCAAGGAAGAGATCGCTCTAATGGCACATGAGTAAAATGAGGTACTTTCCGACTCTTCTTATTCCTCTATTGATGATGACACTTTGCAAAAACAATATAATCAATTGTGTGAGCTTAGTCTAAAATCATAACTAAAAATAAATTTTTAAAGACTAAAAGGAATTTTTAGAAAATGAAGTCTATGAGTTAAAAGAAAAGGCAAAACGATTAGAAAAGGAAAAAGCAAATGACGATGGTTGCAAATCATGTCAAGAGCTTAATCTTGAAATAGAAAAACTAAAGCTCACACAAGATGTTCTAATCAAACATAATTCTAAATTTAAAAGGTTTAACAAAAACATTGCTTGTGCCGATGAAATAGTTAGAATTCAAAAACACCAGGAAACATGAATGGACTAGGATTTAATGAAGTGTTAATTCCAAAGAGTCAAACCAAAACGGCCAAAAAAGACAAACAAACTGTCAAAATGTGCAGTATAGCACGGACCAGACGGACCCAAAATAGGGTTTAGTCCTTTGTAAAAAATGGTGTCGTGGGGGCTTGACATGACAAAATGTTTGTAATACGGACCGTAGTGAATTTGTCAAAGTAACAAAGAAAACCAAGGATAATGTTAAACTAAAACCTGCTGTTACATCAGGAGTAGGACTTGCTAGAAATGAATTTAGATCTAAAACTACTCAACAACGACATAAAACACCTTTTGCCAAACGCCCCTTTCCTAAGAGCAACCACAACAAACAACCCAACTACCAACATAACGGTTGGAATCAAAACTTTCCTAGACCATATCAAACTCCAGATTACATGCCATGGAACTCTTACCCATCATTTCCATACATGAATCAAGTAAATGGTATGTTTAACCCAAACGGACCCATGAGATATTGGGGACCAAACTCTTGAGTTATTTGTGTCATAGGTATGCTTGAAAGTTGGATTGGAACATGATGAGTGGATAAAAGATAGTGGATGCTCACGACACATGACGGGCAACAAAAGCCTCTTCATCAAGAGTAGGTAATGTCACTTTTTGGTAGCAATCTCAAAAGCAAAATCATTGGCAAAGGTACGATCGCTCACAACTCCCTAACTATTGAAAATGTTGCTCATGTCGATAGGTTAGGATTTAATCTACTTAGTATTAGCCAATTATGTGATAAAAAGTATAAAGTACTATTTGAAGAAAATGGTAGTAAAATACTAAAAGATGGTATCACCATAGCTAAAGGAGTTAGGAAAAATAACATATATGTCATGAAAATAGATAAAACATCTAATGACAAACTTTGCCTAACAACATTAGATGATAAGTCAACTCTTTGTCATAGACGCTTACGTCATGCTAATACGAGACTTATACAAAACCTATCTTCATAAGAGTTAGTTAGGAATTTACCAAAACTTAAATATGACCAACATTTTTGCGACGCTTGCAAAATTGGTAAACAAACTCATAGTAGTCATAAAGCTAAAAACATGGTGTCCACATCTAAGTGTCTAGAATTTTTCATATGGACTTGTTTGGTCCATCCGCTATAAGAAGCTATGGAGGCAACTTATACACTTTGGTCATAGTAGATGATTACTCAAGGTTTACTTGGACGTTGTTTTGAAAACCAAAAATGAAGCTTTTGATAAATTTGAAATTCTTAGCAAGAAAATTCAAAATCAACTAGGTGTAAACAGGGTCGTGAATTTGACAATGAAACACAATTTGGAAACTTTTGTGATAAAAATGGTATAACACATAACTTTTCGGCTCCTCGAACACCTCAATCAAATGGAGTTGTAGAACGTAAAAATAGAACCATTCAAGAAATGAGTAGAACAATGCTTAATGAACAAAACATTCCTCAAAAGTTTTGGTGTAAGGCCGTTGACACTTCTACATATATTTTGAATAGAGTCTTAAACGTCCTTTCTTAAACAAAACACCATATGAACTATATAAAGGTAAAAAGCCAACTTTAGGATATTTTAGAGTGTTTGAATGTAAATGTTTCATTCTTAATACTAAAGATTATCTCACCAAGTTTGACCAAAAGTCTTATGAAGGTGTATTTCTTGGTTACTCACAAACTAGTAAAGCTTACATTGTCTTAAACAAAGAAACAATGAGAGTGGGAATCGTTGAACATATCCTTCGACGAAAGTCCACCTCCCTCTAAGACATCACCTTTGGTAGATGATGACTTAGTTGAAAGTCAACTTGTAGAAAGTCAAAAAATAATTGAAAATGACAAGGAAGATGAACCATTAAATAATGAAATTATAAACATCAAAGAATCAAAAAGTCATCCTTTAGAAAAGGTCATAGGACAACTAAATCAAAGAACGCTAAGATAACAGTTTTCCAAAATTAAAGTAATCATTTTTGCTTTGTATCTACCATTGAACCGGAAAACATAAATGAAGCAATAAAAGATGAATCTTGGGTAATTGCTATGCAAGAAGAGTTAAACCAATTCGTTAGAAATGATATTTGGAAGTTAGTTCCAAAACCTAAAGATCAAACTATAATTGGAACAAAATGGGTTTTTCAAAATAAAATGGATGAAAATGGTGTAGTGTTTAGAAACAAAGCTAGGCTTGTCGCACAAGGTTATAATCAACAGTAGGATTGATTATGATGTAACTTATGCACCGGTAGCTAGGCTCGAGTCTATTAGAATCTTACTTGCATATGCATGTGCTTATGACTTTAAATTATTTCAAATGGATGTTAAGAGTGCATTTCTTAATGGATTTATTAACGAAGAAGTATATGTTGCTCAACCTCCCGCTTTTAATGACTTTGAGAAACCACATCATGTCTTCAAACTCAAGAAGGCATTATATACTTGTCTTAAGCAAGCACCAAAAGCTTAGTACGATAGACTTAAGACTTTTCTTGTTGAAACAAATACACCATGGGATTAGTAGATAATACTATTTTTACCAAAAAAAAGGAATTACACATTATCATTGTTCAAATATACGTTGATGACATCATATTCGGATCAACTTGTCAAGAGTAGTGATGATTTCTAAAATCATGCACGATGAGTTTGAGATGAGTATGATGGGTGAGTTAAAATTCTTTCTAGGACTTCAAATTAAACAACTAGAAGATGGCATATTCTTTAACCAATCTAAATATATAAAAGATATGCTTAAGAAATTTGGTCTTGAAGACTCAAAACCAACTAAGACACCCATGTCTTCGAACACTAAACTTACCAAGGATGAGGAAGGTGAATCGGTAGATAACACTAAATATAGAGGAATGATTGGTAGCCTACTCTATCTCACGGCTAGTAGACCCGACATTATGTTTAGTGTTTGTCTATGTGCTCGCTATCAAGAAAATCCCAAGGTATCACACTTAGAAGCCTTGAAAAGGATATTTAGATACATTAAGGGAACAACATGTTTAGGATTATGGTATCCCAAAGGAACGGGTGTAGAAACCATAGTGTATGCCTTCGACCATGCCGGTGACTATGTCGATAGAAAAGTACAAGTGGTATTTGCACTTTTGTTGACATTGTTCACCTCATGGTTTGCAAAGAAACAAACGGCTTAGGTATCTCAACCATCAGTTGAATACGCCTCAACCCGGAAAAGCATGTCAACAAGCTCCTTGGATGAAGCAAGCTCTCGTGGATTACGGAATTCATCTCAACGATATCATTATATTTTGCGACAACAAATGAGCTATTATCTCAAAGAAAAATCCCGCCCAACATGCTCGCATTTAAGCATATTGAAATCCGTCATCACTTTCTTAGCGACAATGTTCAAAAAGGAAACATCTCAATTGAGAAAGTATCCTCCTCAAGACAACATTGCCGTATATTCTAACTAAGCCTCACAAACGAGAACCATTCAATCTTCTTAGACTTGGTTTGGGGTTAATGGAATCAAACATGTAGGTAAAACATAGTCTAAACCTTAGAACAAACAAAACAAAACAAATTAGTTTAATCTGCCATCGTCTGTACCGACACCAACGACAACAAAGACGAACCAATTTTGGTGCCGTCGTCCGTGGTGACAACAAAGAGCAAAAATAATATACCTACAAAACATCTTCTTCCTCACAACCCACTTTACCAAAACGTTTCAACATCATACCTAACTCGTTGTTGACACTTTTTCACCCATTAATCACTGAAGATAATATCATTGTAAGTATCCTAACTACATTTCATCTCTTAATTCTAAGTCTAGGATTCCAATTTGTGCACAAAATCATTACATGGGGATTATGTATATTCTTGTACAAAACATGGATTCAATTGGCAAATTGCATAACTAGTTATTGAAATTAGGTACTACATTGTCACATTGCATAAACAAATCATGTTTCCCACTAATCAAAAGATAATGACTATAAGGCCTTATTCTAAATAAGCAAACACCCCATGTCAAAAAATTTGAAAAGCTTCTCACTTATGGGGAAAAACAATTTTTCATTGTTAATACAAATAGAAACGTAAAATTTCATCACTTGCATAATGCTCTTGAATACTAAAGGTAATGCATAACTAATATGCATTCCCGGTTATATTCAAATGAAGCCACATTGAATTAGGAGCATTTAAGGTTATCTATGCCTTTGCCAAACACCCCTACTAAAAACCATTTTATGCATACAATGAGTCGAGATAACCGCAACTCCAAATCGTTTTCATATAGGCACACACTAGAACCAAACACGCTAAGTTTGTTCTCATTTTTAACATGTAAATTCTTGCTCATAGGAATAACCATGGTAGCCGCAAGATTCTACGACAGGATACTCTTAACTACATCCCTAAACACCACAAAACCAAGGGCCTCTTCAAAGAACAAGTTGAAATCTTTAAGAGTCTAGAGCAAAGGTACTTCCATGAGGGTAGAACCATTCACCTCCTTTGTCGACGGAACCAATCTCGCCAAGAACTTGCCACCATTAACTTCGATTGTCTCCTTGATATCGATGAACCCATTTGTCCTAGGTTTGTCTTAGAATTCTATGCTAGTGTTACCGCTTTCACTGATGAGGACGATTAAATGGCTCTTAGGTTTAGGATCAATCAAAACGACTACTCCATCTCCTTAAGCCAATTTGCTCAAGTGCTAGGAATTCCCAACCGAGGTACATGTATCCTTGATGCAATCAATGACCACTCTCTTCGCTACCAAACTCCTTTAGCGGATAAGGACGTCATCCGTGAGCACCTTTTTAACTAAAGGGCCGCTCCAACCCATGTCACCCGAAAGAGAAAGGAAGTGAACCGAGATCCATATGGTATGGAGCTCAATGAGCTTAAGCCCGAATTTAAGAAGTGGGAGGAACTCCTAAGAGCCAATGTCATTAGCACTATAGGAAATAAAATCCATTCAATGCTTGCCTTTGTCACATGCTCTACAACTTGTCCAATTCACAACCATTCAATCTAGCCTACTACATTACTAGGAGAATGATAGACATTCCAACTCAAGGATCGGTCGCTTTTCCTTACGGGATGCTCCTCACCCGCCTCTATAGAGTTTTCACCCATTCCACCAAGCCCAAAAGGGTTGAAGCTTGACTATGCTCTCATCCCTCACATATTTGTGCCCTTGAGTGACGAGCGAGTGGCTAAGACTAAAGGGGGCAAAACCTCCAACTCCATCATCATCATCATCAAATAGCTCGAGGATGGTTCCCAAATTCTCGCCCACCTCAAGAGTACTATGCATCTCCCCGAGATTGAGAATGAATCGGGCGGTTCAAGCAAACCAAGGGGATGTCAGGTACCTTGGTAGGATGATGGCAAAGATCTACAAGAAGTTGGATAAGTGAGGTTTATTTGAAGGAGTGTTTGGAACAAGACAATAATTATGGTGTATGATACAATTTGGTTGTTTTTACTTTGTAGGATGATAATATGACTTAAAACAATGTTGTATGCTAACCGGTTTATGCAGGGGGATAGCACAAGTGTGTTATCAAATTTTACCCATTTTCACTTTTATGTGAAAATCGTTAGTCCTTGGTCAAAGTATATGCTCCACTATGTTTGTAACGCCCCGACCCGACAAGGGTAAAGGAATCACAAGTAATGGTTTCATATCAAAGCAAACATAAATATCCAAAAGAAATCTTAACATAAATGCGGAATAATTCAAGTCAAAACGACTTCAATACATAGGTCCCAGCGGAAAGATAACTCCAACAAAATATCTGAATAATAAGTCTTAAATGGCATCAAAAGATCAAAGCTAAATAATCTCTAAGGTAAGTCCACTCATGCACTCATCCCAGCAAACCCAAATTTTCCAATGCTTAGATACCTGCAGCGGAAGAAAAAGGAAAGTGCGGTACGAGCTTCAAAAGCCCAGTGTACAGATATGAAAGCAAAGCGAATACTAAACGAAATCGAATATGAAATATAATAAACGAAAGATAGCAAAATCATAATCATTTTCAAAGTATAAATCAGAATTTTCAAATAAGTTTATAGTTAACTACCACGAGCCCAGAAACAAATATCAGATAATAATCATATTCTCATAAGGCAACATTTCTCGTAAGGCAACATTTGTAGGGAGACCTACGAGTTATGAAGGACGTGCATGCACGCAAGCATCAATCATCGGATAACATATAACAGGATAACAGGATAACGGATCTGGATGCATCCATATCGCTTCCTACATATACAAAATATGCTCCACCATCCAGGAGAACGTGGCGAACATCACTCTTTTGCCTCTAGAGTCATATCGAAGTGCATCACGATCACGGACATGGAACCCCCATGACTAGTGAAATATTTGGCTCGGGTATCAAACTATCTTAGGTCAAATCGAGAATGTCATAACTCCAAATGAGATCATATTTTATCGGAAGGTTATTCATATTTTTCAAAATCAAGTTTTCATATCATATAGTTCAAAATCGATATTTCATAATTCCGAAATCAGAGTTCGATAAGCAAAACAAACAAAAAGAATGGGTTCATAGCAAAGGCAGGAAACCCTAATAGAAAAATAGAAGAAAACGTTAAAAGAAACCTTTATTGAAAAGGTCGTAATATCGTACTTTATTCCAAAGCAAATGATCGAAAAAGAAATACGGAAAGCAAAGGATTACTCCTTCTTCAGAACCTATACACATTAACAGTCGTCCATGTTATTTATGATTCCATAATCGTCGAAATGATCTTTTAACATTTGGTATTTATACTTAGTGTATTCAGTGATCTTCATACTTTAGGATTTTATGATTAAATGAGACTTAAGTGTTTTATAATTAATATCGTAGATTAAGGTTCATTATGTCATTTATTAAAGTTTAGGGTTACATGTGAAAATAGTTTAAACGTCATAACTCACACATGAAATAATGAATTAATATACTTAGCTTCAAACCCTAATCGACTCTCATTATGTTCTAGTGGTTTTCCTTCTTTTTAATATCACATTAATATGCATTTACTTTTCATGTTACGTCTTTTAATGACTCGCTACTTAACCTAACACCTTCATGTCTTAACCATACGTTACTTATATATATGTTATACTTCAACTTTTATTCCCATGCACGTTTATGATTTTATGTGACACACAAATTACTTATTATCCGGATTAAATACACATTTACACACACACGCACCATAGCTTCGACTAAATATGACCACGTACTACGTTTACATATTTACAAGCTCACTTGACTTATAAAACACACGCATGATACACAAACCAATCTAGAGTTCGGTTCACACTTCAAACTAGGGTTTAGGTTTACATGACCTTTACTCATCAAACACACGTTCAAAAACTCTTATATGGTTCGGTTTATATGTATAGGGTTCGGCTAATAGGTTTTACGCAAACCCTAGCTCTCTACGTACTTTACATATTCAAGTTGTCATGTTTATATCTTGGCCAAATAAATTACAAGTGGTTCGGTTCTTATGCTCAACACATATCTATGATCCGATTCAATAATACGTATTACATACATGTTCTCTTAACATTACAAGGTTCAATTCATTATGGTTTGTGTTTGTTGGTTTCATACGGCTCGACACAAGGAAAAGAAAACACAAGTAGACTAAAACAAACATGATACAATAAAGGTTAACGTAAGGTGTAACGAAAGAAAGATGAGAAAACATTTATACCTTAGCTTGTTGAAGCAAAAGTCTCGACACCAAGGTTTAGGGTTCTCGGCCGAATGGAACAAAAGAAAAGAAGCAACAAAACTAGGGTTTCAATCTTGTGTTTATGTGTTGTATTTATAGCTAGAAACATTTTAGGTTTAAGGCTTTGAGGAGTGGTGTGGGCTTCGGCTTGGTCCAACCGAAACAAAACAAACGCCCACCTTGGGCTCCTTGGACTCTCGGCTTGGCAAAAAGAAACGAGCCCAAGTGGTTTCCCAAATAACGAAAACAAGGTCCAACTAATCGGCCCAACACTTTAGCGAGACGTTTAAATCTTCGTCGTACATAATCGATCACGCATTAACGATAGTTTAGTTTTAATTACTCGTAAGTTAGGTTTTAATTTCGTTGAATGAATATAAACGTATTTTACGTATTTTATAATTTTCGATTTCAAGGGTATTTTAGTCTTTATTCATGTTTTAGATTTTCAGGTTTTACAATGTTTGTATATGTTTTATTAACTTTTCCTAACTAGAAATAATAATGTCACATGTTTTAAGCAAAATTTCAGGTTTCGGAAAAGTCTCCGACACCTAAAAATAGGGTCTGTGAAGATTTCTGGTCTCCACGACCGACGGCACCATTAATTTGGTTTCGCTCGTTTTGATTTTGGTACCGCCATACCAGATAGCGGACCAGGCACCAATTTAAGGGTTCCGCCGTGTAAATTTTGGTGTCGTGGATCCTGCTGTAATTTTCTAAATTTCGCTTATTTCAACATTCCAAATTACCATACATTGCTTCTAGGTTAGTCTTAACTAGTTCTTAACCATATTAGAACTAGTGTAACACACTTAGGCATATAGGATATCCATTTCCCACCAAAATTCAAAAATTTCAAAAATCCACCCAAGGTGCCCTTTTTCATAAAGGAAGGAACCAAAAATTTGGTTCCTTACAATCCGTGGGTGATTTGATTCTAAAGATCCCATAATCATTAGAAACATTTATTGCAAATCTTTGTCTCTTCACTCCATCCTTCTTGTATGGATTGACTTGGGTGATATGACTAGCATTAAACCCACTTCAAAATCATTAGGAACCTCATCTCTTCTATGGTTTAACATCAAATCAAACACATTTCTCCATAATTTTCCAATCCTATAAATTAAGAGCTTTTACCATGATCATCTTCACACCTTCTCAAATCTTCTCATCTACTAGCAAAAACTTGAGCCAAAATGACTAAGTCTTTACCTTCAACCAAGCCTTGCAAAAGAACCGCTAGAATGAGCGTAAGACCTTGTTGCTTTGTCAACATAAGCTCCTCTTCTGAGTCCTCTCCATTAACCATCTCATCTACCATAAGAGATGAGACAACTCTCACTTTGGCTACTCCTACACCACCTCCACAATCACCTATCATTGTCACTACTCCACCACCAACAAATACTCCTAGCTCACCACCACCGGCTCCTATCCAAACATCAAAATCACCATCACCTCCAAAATCTCCAACACTCATCCCATTAGAGTTATTCTCTACACCACCTACATCTTCAAATCCATTTTTGGAAGACTTGGAGGACTTTCCTCCTAGGCCCAATCATCCACCAACACTACCATCCTTTGGTACTATTGAGCGAATAGCTCATGAATCTCCACGTCCATCATTTGACCCAAACGCCCCGTTAGGGCCAAGACCTCTTCTTTTCCATCCCATCCACAAGAAAATCCATGGTCCTTTGTATGGGGATCAACCACTACCTACAACATCAATGCCCTCTCATATAGAGGACATTGAGAAATCCATGTGGGATGATCACCCCACCAAAGAAGAGATTGAAGCCGAGCTCAATCATCTCCACCAATTTTCCAATATGGTGGATTCTCATCTTAGTGATGCCATGCAAATGCAAAGTGCTTTGCTAGCCTCCATAATCACCACTCTAAACACCAACACCAACAACTCCACCATTCCACCACCACAAAATCATGAACCATACTACCCTCCTAGACATAGTTGCTCCAATTATGAGCGGACATTTAAATCACCGAAAGGACCCGGGTGATGGTCCATAAGCTTCAAGCCGAAATGAGGTTCATCCTCAATCACATCCTAGAGCGCATCAATGCTTTTGCTCATCCACCACCTCAATAGGAGGGTCCTAGTTTATTCTCTTTAAGCATTTTTATTTCTTTTTAGGCTTTTCTTTGTATTTTTTTGTTGGGTCTATTATAGATTTGATGATACAAAACAAGAAGAATGAAACATGAAGGACTAAAAGTGACAAGAAGGAAAACTACAAAAAGATGGAGGATTTGGAAGATTCTAGAAGATATGCTTAAAAGAATATTTAGTTTCCTAATTATATTATGATTCCTCTTGTAAACCATAGATGTCTCTAGTATATAAAGAGACATAGGGTCATTAGTTTTTTAGGACGTACGAGATGTAGACGTCTAAAGGTGTGTGTGTGTGGGAACCTAGGTGTAGGGATTGGGAAAACGCCTAGGGTTTAGTGGTTTAGTTAGTTAGTGTTAGATCAAGTCTTTGATCTTTATTATATTTAGTTAGTTAGTTTATGATAATGAAAAACCTTGTTCATAATAATGTTGATTCTATGTTTGAATATTCCGCTTTCATTATTATGTGTTCCTAGATATAATATTAGACCTCGTCTAAGAGCTTACAACGATCTTCACATGTGGTATCAGAGCCTGGGGCTCGTGATATCTAGGTTTATTCAAGGTTTTATGTCGTTAAATTGAAGCAGTAAAAGTTGTCGAAGAAAGCAGTTTTCAAGCAGGTTTGATAAAGATGTTACGATCGGTTTCTTAAAGGGTTATTAAAAGTTACAAGTTATTCACATACTGGTTTTTCATGTTCACATGGGCTTTACACGTATTGTTTATGATCAATTAGTCTTGAGTTTACACGTGGGGTTGGTCTCTATTGTTTGACTTCTATAATCGGACGGTTAGAAAAATTCAGTGTTTGAGTTGCGATCGTGTACAACACAGGTATGGAGATTTGTTTGTCTTATTCCTATAAACGAAGGCATACTGTGGATTGATTATTATATTGTGTCGAGATGGTGTGCACGTGGGATGTTGCACAAGTTTTGTTCGTGGTCAGATGGTCATGTGGGTTCATTTAATTTATTTTATTAAATGGATGCACGAGTTAATTTTATGATCACTTGCCTATCACAATTTTTGGCTACTAAGTGATCACGTGATGCTGGTCAATTCGTGGGGCTATATGACATGGAACAGTGGTATCTTTTATCTGATTGGTTGGCAAAGATAATGGGTCAACGATGGTATCTGCTATTTGTACTAGTTGGTTTATACAAATAATACATGGACTTGATTTTTAATTCTAGCTGGTATGACATCACGAGGGAAGAATGCATTCAAGGTACTGCTTATTATTGTGTTCAAAGTACTGCAGATTCAAGTTCGAAAGTACTGTTTGCTCGAAGGTACTGCTACTCATGTTTTGACAGTATTGTTGATTTCGAAAGTACTGATAATTTTTTTAAAGTACTACTGCTGCAAGTTTTGGTTAAAGTATCTTTGTTACCCCAAAGTACTTGCTTGGCGCAAAGTACCGCTTTTAGATTTGCTTAATGTCACAAATGACAAAAGTGTCACTAATTGCAATAGTGACAGGTTGGTGACTTAATTTGTGACATATTATGTGTCGCTAACAAATGCTTTGGACGGCTTTGAGACGAAAAAGTGTTGCTATAGGACTGATTTGGAATTAAGGGGAAGACGCATAACACATACTTTGACAGATTTGGATTTTTAGTTTTTGGACGACACACACACAGGTTATTGTTCACACACACAAAGAGTTTGGTGATTTGTTCTTAAAAGGATTTAAAAAAAGGCTCGTTTTGGAGATTTATTGAAGAATTGATTACGAAGAGGATTATTTATCACTTATTTGAAGGTGAAGTGGAATTACTTGGTTTGTGTTCTTATCATCTAGCTTGATGAATCTAGTTTTCGTAGGTCAAGAGGGTGGATGGATGAAGACCTAGTAAACTATCACTTAAAGGAGTTACATTGTAGTGCTCAGTGTCTCATACTAGTTGAGGATTCTTGTCAAGGGATTAAGCGTCTACTTATATTTGATGTTTCGTATAAGTATGGAGTTCCGTGGATAGTACAAGATTTAAGACACAAGTTTGGGAAATTCTACTTTTTCATCAAATTCGTTATACTCGGTTTTCTTCACAAGTGATCATTACATAAAGCCTACAGATTTTGAAGAATCATTGATATACATGCATCACTCAAGGGAAAGTGTTTGATTTTTCCTATTGTTGATCATTATTACTACTGCTAGTTGAAGTTTTCTCTTGTTTTGGATCCATTTTTATTATGGTGCGTAATGGTGGGCGATTTGAAGCATTGGAAGTCTTAGATTGGAAGTATGATATTGGTTCGTGGTGGTCAAGATCATTATTTGCATCGTACTCCCTATTTGGATAATAACAAAAAGGGAAGAGATGTTTGAGTGACATGTTCAAGTCAAGGGGAAGATTGTTTCATTCATGGTGAGATTTAATTATCTCAACTTGTGCTACTGCCTACTAGGAAGTTCGTACAAGATCGTATTTGTTTTGTCATCATCAAATAGGGGAAGATTGTTGGGTCTATTATAGATTTGATGATACAAAACAAGAAGAATGAAACATGAAGGACTAAAAGTGACAAGAAGGAAAACTACAAAAAGATGGAGGATTTGGAAGATTCTAGAAGATATGCTTAAAAAGAATATTTAGTTTCCTAATTATATTATGATTCCTCTTGTAAACCATAGATGTCTCTAGTATATAAAGAGACATAGGGTCATTAGTTTTTAGGACGATTTGAGATGTAGACGCCTAAAGGTGTGTGTGTGGGGGAACCTAGGCGTAGGGATTGGGAAAACGCCTAGGGTTTAGTGGTTTAGTTAGTTAGTGTTAGATCAAGTCTTTGATCTTTATTATATTTAGTTAGTTAGTTTATGATAATGAAAAACCTTGTTCATAATAATGTTGATTCTATGTTTGAATATTCCGCTTTCATTATTATGTGTTCCTAGATATAATATTAGACCTCATCTAAGAGCTTACAACGATCTTCACATTTTTATTTTCTAGGATAATGTTTTAGGATTTTATTCTTGTACTAACACTTCATTGTGTTCCCTTTTCATAATTTTTAAATCATGAAAATTTTTAACAAATGAATGGTGTTTCTTATATTGTTGTTGATTGTTACATGGTGTTTGGAAATGCTTGTGATGATGCTTATTACTAACATTTTTTTTGTAGCTTTTTCACAATCCATGTATCTTTCTCTTGGCACCCATTTTAGGGAGAGCATTGGTCAAGGGGGAGATAATGGCTCGGGCTCATTACATATTCCGCCTCACATATTCTTTTTGTTGAGACAAAAAGGGGGAGAAATATATAGAACTTGGTTAAATTTGATTTTTATAAAAAGTCAACTGCATACTTTACTTTCTGAAAGTCAACATCACACTTCAACTAATGAAGACTTTGACTTTTTAAATGAAAAGTCAACTGCACACTTTGACTTTCTGAAAAGTCAACATCATGTCTAAATTGGACATACTTGCATTATCATCTTTATCTTTCAAGTTCTAAAACTAATATTTTTATAACTCTTGTACAATCTTTACATCTTTTATAAAAATAAAATTTATGTTTTGTCCTCAACAAAAAAGGGGAGATTGTTAATACAAATATCATCATCAAACGTTATTTATATTTTATGATTTTTATCTAAGTTTTGTTAACGACAAAAGTGAATTTAATTTTTATAAAGCTTAAAGCTTGTCAAGTTTAATAGATATTAAAACAAGCTTTTCAAATAATATCTTCATCACTCAATCATTTACATTTTAATTAATCATATTTTGATATGACTCTAAACTATAATGTATGTTAATATTTTTAGATCAAGAATGTTTTGTTTTCTTAAAACAAAACATTACATATGTATTTACATTTTAACATATTTCTAAAAATAGAAAACAAACACATGACATCATGTAGTGCATCATTGAAATCCTTTGAAGATTTCACTAGATACTTTGTGTAGATTTAGACTCTACATATCTTACACAATCTTGGATAGATATGGTTGACTTTGGTAAGATTTTGGTGATCTTGCTGTCAGACCCCGGTGGCACCAAAACTTAACACGGACGAAACCATTTTGAGGGATCCGTGGTCCGTGGTGCCTGCTGAGTATTTTGGCTATAAATAGCAAAGCCAAACCAAGTTGTTTTACATCCCTTTCTATTATATTCACATACATTCCTTCTCTCTAACATTTCTAACTCAGTTTCATTTCATATTAGTGATCTCTTTTGTAGCAAAGAAGATCAATGCATATTCAAGCTTCAACAAGTTGTTGAAAGTCTTATTTGTTTATTGTTGTATGATCTTGTGTTGATTCATACATCATTGTTGTACCAAACCATCATAATCTTGTGAGTGTGAGTGGTTAGTATTTTAGTCCTTAAAATACATTGTGTGTGGGAGTGGTTGTACCCTTGAAAAGAACTCGACATCTAGCTTAGTGTCGGAAATAGCGTATAAGCGAGGTGTAAAGGTTTCTCCGCCGGTGAAAGGAGCTTGTTGACTAGTGAAGTTAAACTCTCGAGTGTGAGACTCAAGGAGTGGAGTAAGGCAAGGAAAAAGAATCCTTGTAGACCGAACCACTATAAACAACTTGTTGTGGTTTGATTGTTTCTTTCCTTATCTACTCTTTATATATTGTTTGCATATTGATTATCATTCACTAACATATCCAAGATCAATAGAAATTGATCTTTCAATAAGTTTCAAAACAAAGTTTTTAATCGGTAAACTATTCAACCCCCCTTCTAGTTTTTCACAGAACTGATACCTCGGACTGACGTAGCGGCACCGCCGCCACATGTCGCCATATCATTGGTCCGCCGCCATCTAACCTCGTACCTGCACAGTAATACATGCCAACGCCGCTGCCACATGGCGGCCTCTGATTGGCCAACCGCCAATGACGTGGCAGACGCCATGTGGCTGTCAACAGGCCAACGGGTCGGGTCAATGGGTCGGATCTGGGTCGGGTCGGGACGCCATGTGGACCACTAGCGTGTGGGACTAAGAGTGTTTCCTAGCTGCGCTGGGCAATACTCTTAGTAGTAATACGCACATTTTAAAATATAACCGCTCTTTTGAAATGTCCGTTTCATATTAAGCAAAAAGGTTCAAAATAGAATTTGGCCTATCAATTTAAAAGGGTTATATGGACTATTAAAAATTGAGTAAATATACCATTTGAATCGTTTTTTCGTGCTCTTTCCAATGGTATGCTCGGGGAATTTTTACGACTTCATTTGAACCTTGAAAAATGCAAAAACGTCGTCGAAACTCATCCGAAAATCACCATTTTTGCTTTGTTTTCAAACCCTTGTACCTGCAAGACATAATAACACATTCCAAATATATTTGCAATATAATTTGACATATTTAATGGTTATTAGTCTAATTTGGCATGTGTTTTAGATATAAAATGATGTGTGTTTAAGCACACATCACTTCCCAAGAAGGCATCTTTCACACACTTGATTGGGATGATCAATTTGATCTAATCCTTTCACCATTCCCTTTGAAGATAATAACTTTCAGTCACCAAATTTTAAACGCCCGTACCTCATGTGCCAAAGCCAAGAATGATCCTTAAAACAACTCTTTAAGCACTTAGCTTCATCATGTTGAATGTCTGGAAAGAACATTTGGTTTTTAGTCATAGACACTTTTGCTATGAGCTTTCCTTCGGGATTTATTATTGTAGCACTAAGATCCTTGAAATGAATATCGTAGTTTTTCTCTAAAAGTTGTCTCACACTTAAAATGTTACTTTCAAGGTTGAGCACATTGTACACTTTCGAAATATATTGGTGACTTCCATCTTTAGCTCGGATAAGTATCTTACCTTTCCTTTCACCGGTGTCTTTGATTCATCTCCAAAGGTGACGTTACCTTTACTATTCTCCATCTCCACGAACAAGTCTTCTTCACCCGTCATATGATTACTCGCAGCGCAATCTATATGCCATGACTCTATCCTATCTTCTTGTTCGCCATATCTTTCCATTAGCAAAGTAAGCTCATCTTTATCTTCTGCCTCCACAATATTAGCTTTTTCTTCCACTTGTCTTGAGCTACTACACTCATTGGCATAATGTGCATATTTGAGACAATTGTAACATTGTATATGAGGCTTACCTCCTCTTTGAGACTGAAGCCTCTCCCATGACCTCTTCGATATGAATCATCTTCTTTGTTGACATATTCTCTTACTCTTCCTCGTCCTCGGCCTTGGAAACCACCACGACCTCAAAAAGTACCGCGTCCTCGTCCTTGCTCCTTTCCATGTAGAAAGCTCTTTTCTCTTTCTTTGAAAGAGACCTTTGAGTATAAAGCTTGCTCCAAGGGTTCTTTCCCCTTCTTTTCTTCAACTTCTCTTCATGGGCTTGTAAAGATCCCATGAGTTAATCAATGGTCATAGAGTCTATTTCTTTTGACTCCTCTATGGCCACAATAATGTAATCAAAGCTTGGTGGCAAAGAGCGAAAAATCTTTTCTATCACCCTTGACCCTTGTGTCACTCAAGCTTTCACCATTTCTCTTCATTTCATTTGAAATGGTTAAGGCACGAGTGAAATAATCCCAAATGGTTTCGGATTCCTCCATTTGGAGTTTTTCGAACTCTCCTCTAACAGGAGTCGGCACAAGAAGCGACTCATAATCACTGACATCACAACTAAAACCAGTACCAGTTCCAAAACCATTACCATTCCCAAAACAGCTGTAATCACCTACCATTGAGTAGCAACTTTTTGGTTCATGGAAGCGATAAATCCAATGATCGTAAGAATGAGTGACCAAAAAGATAAGTGTGCTGAAAGTCCACTCACCCAAGGTCCAACCAAAACTCACGTGATAAAAGAGTGGTTTACTTAAACCCAGATGAAAATACTTCCTGCCCAATCAGCACAATTGTCAATCTTTCTTTCATCCTTGACTTTAATCTCTCTTTATATTCTCTTTGTGTCGAGCATTGTCTAAACTTTCTTCTTCTGGAAAGCCACTCTCAACAAAGTCCCAAAGATCTTGAGACTTTAAGAGAGTCTTCATCTTGATGCTCCAGAACTCGTACAAGTCACCTTTGAAAACCGGAATCTGCGGTTGAGAGACATTCACTGCTATATTATTCGACGCCATTTAGTGGGGAAACCAAGGTTGCAACCTGGCTCTGGTACCAGAAATGTTGGTTATTTGAGAGATTAACAACAAAGGACAGCAGAAGTATATATGTAAATTGATACTGCAGATCAATGTTTTATTGATGCTTTATTGGTATGTGACATAGCATAGAAAGTGAGCCTTTATATATAGGCTGAGAACAAGAAAGAAAGGAAGATCAAACACCCAGAACATGACCAATACCTACTGAAGGAAACAAGCAGCTCCAACAGTTACACTATCTCTTAGTTATTACTGAATCACATTAAAAGAAAAGCATTAAACTCGAATGAACACTTAATTTCAACAACATCAATAGACAAGTCAAGCTTTCGAAAAAAAATTAGTAAACAATCCAAAATGCAAAAATTTATTTACAAAATAAACATCCATAAATGATGAAAAAATAACCAAGTGAACCCCATAATAAAAGTTAAAATGAAATCTAGAGAGGTTTCACCAAATGCCCTATATGCATAGATCAATACCCGGTATTTACTTTATATCTAAAACTTTAAGTAGCTTCGATCTTCTAAATGTCAAAATAGATCCTTGGGAGCGATGCAATTCTCGGAAGATGATGCAGCAAATCATTAAAGGAGTCGTTCCTTGACATACCAAAATCCCCTTCCCAACCTTGATCCATCTCGATCTCTGGTACTGGGTTGCAATCATCGTTAGGATAGTCATTTCCATAATGCACATCATTTTGATTTTTCCCATCGTCATCAATGTTCATATAGTCATTACCTTCCTGAAGAAAGGCACACAGAGAGTTTACTCTTGACATAAGATTTTTTTCATCAGAAGCTGATGTCAAGTAGGTGTCATTCAGTAGAATTTGTGATATATTCTGGAGCATATCATTTTGGTCGACTCCACTTGACACATTCTCAAAGAAAGGTAATACCTGATCAGATTTTTTCTCCGAAATACAGTGTCCAATGTGGTTTACAAGATCAGATATTGACATAGTCTTCGGCCTCACATGACCCGAACTTTCAACATACCCATGTTCTTCCATAAAAACTTCATGAACCAAACCATTAGCACCCATTTCTTGTGCCTTCAGCGAGGAACTTTGTGAAGCAGATGCATAGGATCTTTGTGATGTTCCTGATGGATTTTGATCTTCACCACAAGCTTTTGATGCAAAGGGTAAGTCTAAAACTGGGTCTAACTGTTGGCTAAGGAATTTAAGGCGTGTATCACACTGGATCAGTTTTTCGTAATGTTTGTTTAGCACGCCTTGGGCACATTGTAGATAATGTTGCCTGCAGAAACCATAACATGAAAAGACTGTTGTCAAGTTCTTAGTATTTGACTTCCAGTCAATAAAAAGGGTATATTAACTTGGTCGAAATAATGAGTTTTTGATCTTTGAACATATATATTTGTTGTGGTGATGAGAAAAAAATTGGTTTACCCATTTCCTAAATCTAGTTTGCAGAATTTTACCCAGATTTCAATTATTGTCTATCAGATATATTGTCCTTGTTAGTCATTTTATCTATAGACTTACATAAATCATTGCAATATGCTTGCACCATGTGATTATCATGGATTTATAAACTATGTTTTACCGCTTATTTTATTGCAACTAATATTAGCTGAACGCATCCAAATAACCCTTGAACATTCAAGTAGCAAGTGATATTATCCATCCCAGGCTAGTATTAATGACGTTTAGGAATTATTGTAAGAATGTAATATAAATTACCTATATGTGCTTGCTTCTCCATTAGTAAAATCAGTAGTTGCTTGCCAAAGAGTATGTTTTCGAGGTTGTGGATCGGTCTCTTTGAAGAAGAGTGGCTGTTTACCAAGCTGCAACAAAAACAAAGGTTCCATGTGAAATTAGATATCATACACACTAAACAACTACTGACTTTCTCAGTGTGCTGTTTTTCTGTAGCGCGTATTCAACATTACAAAATCACTTTCAGAAAAACGTATACAAAAAGAAACAAAAGAAACTTACCCAAATTAAACCAATACAAGATTAATGAAAGAAAGTAAATACCACAATAGTCAAAGAGCCTGGACCATCATCTGGACAGTTTGCCTTCAAACCCACAATATCTTCCCATTGGATTTCTATTTTACTCTTTAGTCCACCATCAAGAACTTCCCACACAAGCTTATGCTTTGCAAAGTAACATTTAGCCACTAGATCACCTTCATGTTTAGACACATACTGCCACAAAGAACAACTATCAGTTACATTTCAAAATGTTATAAAACATACTAAAGGTAGCAGGTTTGAGGACATGGATGAAAAACGTAAACGTTAGCTGGCTTGAATAAATCACTTTGTAAATAAATTATTGGTTGGAATTGAGTCATTGACCCCATGCATAAACCATTTAGAAAAGGTAAATTAACAGTGTCCCAGTAAAATACCTCCCATTGTCCAATTTTCAAAAGTACAGCAGGAAAGTTAGACGCCTTCAACTTCTCAACAGAACCCGATGTCCCAGCTTTTGCCTTAACTTTTTTCTTATTTTCCAAATTAAGATTTTCCATTGTCAAGCAACCTTCTTTCTTATTGCTTTGGGCAAGTCTAGCTTGAATTAGCTCCAACAATGATGGACTCTTTTTTAGCCGCAAACCCAAGGGACTTGGCTCATTGAGTAGATCATACTTAGATGGCATGACGGGTCGTAACTCATGGTTGTCAAGGCTCAACTGCAAATTGGTAAATGATTGCAATAAGAGAAGGAAAATTAGTCGACTTTTAAAGAATATTCTTTCTAAAATACACTAACTTCACCACCAAAATCATAATTTTTAGCTTATTAGATGTAAATTAAAATTTCAAATTCATCTCGCAACACCCGTGCACCCCTTTACCACTGTACGATATATAATTATAGATGTGCGTTTCTTTTTATAAAGTTGCACCAGGAGCTGATATCATCACATTTTCTAGAAATGCAAAAGTACAACGGATCCCTAATTGTTTTCTTTCTATGATATTAAAGTATAAATTTTATAAAACAGCAAAACAATGAAACCAATCACAAACTTTTTCTTTTCTGTCATATCAGCAATAAAACTACCAATCCCAGTTGTTTGATTAAAATAAACAATACAAAGATTTTTAAGTATAAACTATAAAGAAAACTTGAAAAGGTCAAATAAGAACAACTTAGGTTGGCAAGTTGATAACATTCATAAATAAAATTAAGTGATCCTTAACATATGATTCAAATAACTACATGTTTACATACAATCAAGCTTATAATATGTTTAATAAATATGTTATTTATACTTTCTAAAGCATTATGCAGTAGAATTAGGCAATTGTGCACTTCTTATTCTAACTCGAACTCAATATTCCAAACATGCAACATCTCCTGAACCCTTAGTCAATAGCTACAGTTTCTTCCTACTAAACGGTAGTCATTTACTGACTACCTGAGTAAGATAAGTGGTTTTCATGTTTGTTTTTGTCTCGAAAAACAATAAGCAGGCACAGCAGTTTTAATATAAAATACAAAACAAAAATAATCCTTTATGCCCAAATGAATAAGCATCAATAATACACACAAAAAGAGTAAACGAGTAAAATCACAGATCATATAAACAAAAACATAAATCAAAACCTCATTATTTGCTCGTAACAACGATGAATTCCATCGCTTCTGAAGCTGTTTCACCTCTTCCTCATTCATCGTACGCTTTTCACTTACTAAATCCGCCATTTCATGCTGCGGCCATTGCCATGCATCCTGGTTGTTGTTCTCGTTGTTCACAAGCCACATTGATTGAACCATAATACTGTAAGCTTCAAAAACCTAAAATATAAAAAAGAATGAAAAAGTACGTGACTATAAAAACCCTAGAGAAACATGTGATATAAGCGAGATATATGGAGAAAAATAGGCGGCGTGAGCAGAATCTGGTCGTCTTTCAAGGTATATTTATATGTGAAAATGAATGTTTAAATGACCAAAATATCCTCACAGCTGCTGCAAATACGAAGAATCTTTTATTTTTTAAACTTTGTTGACGTAATCTTTTTGTTATCAATAGTATTTAACTTCCAAACGAAACTAATTGTTTTCCTTGGGAGATATATATTTTTACCTTTTGTAAACAAAAATTTTGGTACTTATATTTGGTGCAAATTTTATAAATTAACAAAATGTTTTTGTACTTTAATTAGTACGGAGACTTTATTTGTTTCTAATACGGAGACAGTATTTAGTTAGCATATTCCGTGGTACCAAAAGTTTACTAAAATTAAGGGATGTGAAATTATCAAAACGATTGAAAAATGAAAGTATATTTTGAGATTAAGATCTTTTCAATACTAGATTTAGCGTACTGCAGCTAGATGTCTAGTTTTGCAAAGTTAATCCATAAGTTTCTTTCAACAAACGTATTTGTAGCATTAGAGAATCGTTTCGAATAACTACAATTCGATGCGTGATAGCAGATAAATATATAGTTTTTAAAAAATTATGTGAGTCGATCTAAGACAAGTATATTTTCTAATAAGATTGTTTTAAGTTATTAAGATTTTTAGTAATAATAGATTCAAGCATTACAAAAGAATAGCGGTATTATGTAGTTGACAATATTATATTATAGTTTAGAGGTATAGCCAACATGTGTGACCGCTTTTTCTTGTTTTGTCAGTAATTTAGGCAGTGATAACTATTTTTTTTACATGCGTAACGTTTATCATTTGGTGTGTGGCTTTTAAAATTGTAACTTTGCAAATTGGATATCACCATATAAGATTATTTTGTACTATCAATTTGTATAGATATTTATGCATTGTTCAAGCTATTTGTTTGAGGTACAAATAATTATCGCTAAAGATAACAATACTATTTATTTTTGTGATTTTAATAAACTTACATAACATTATTGATACACTGGACAATATACATATATATTAACTTTTAAACGATGATTCATATATGCTAGTCCAAAAACTACAATTATTTGGTCTCTCCTTTCAAAAAAATTGTCACGGTTCCACAACTACTTCATCATTTCTCATATAATTTTGTCAAATTTGAAACCCGATTTCACGGGTGGTTCAACCTGGTTGAACCGTTCGATAAAAAAGCAGTCGATTTAAACCGAGTCAAACCGATAGGTTGGGTCGAAAAATGTCAAATTAAACCGGGACCAGGGTTTGAAGCGTTCCGGGTCAACCCGGTATTAGTTTCAACATGTCAACCCGGTATCGGTTTCAACGGGTCAACCCGGTATCGGTTTCAATTGGTTGTTTTTAATTTGGTAGATGTGCTTTTAATTGGGTGTACAATGTGAATAAATTATTGTACTTTTAAGTAATGGGATGTTTTAATAAGAGTATTAATTATATTATTTATTTCTCTCTCCATTGACCATGTTTTCAACATTCAACTTTCAACATTTTTCACTTTTTTCACTTTGACCATTTTTCCATTTTATATAGTATAGATTTTGAAACCTGGCTTGACTTGATTGATTGAACCGGAACCTGCTTAGTTACCGCAATACAGTTTTGAGAAAAAGAGTGATTAAATCGAAAACCGAAAGCTTGACAAGATAAACTAAAAAACCGGTTTTTTAGAATCAGCA
>OU343221.1:288012510-288057607 GCA_910596185.1 Chrysanthemum makinoi
GTGTATTGCTCAATGAAATTGTTTTTGCAATACATCGAGAGTTTTATTGAAAATCAATTATCAATGCATAAAACACCTTTTTTGAACGGCAATTACCGGTCGATGTGCTAAAGAAAGTTTGTTAAGCACAAAGACCCGGTTTTCAAAGGTATCGAGTCGATCCCCTAACTTTGAACCGAGTTGATTCAAGAGATTGAACAGCCCCATTGTTTTACGTTAGGTTGTCATGGTTGTTCATATAATAGATCTCACATGCCACCTACCAGGAGCTTGTTAGATGTTGTTGGCCGAAGGCTTTCCATCTTCATTGAATGTGTAACCACATCACTTTCGAGATGTTCACGGCAATACTACCACAAGGATAATATAAGGACTCAAAATATAATCTCTCTTTCCACATTGTGTGAAGCAGAGAGTCTTCATTGAAAGTGTCCTAATGAGATTTATTGATGATCTCGTGGCTCTAGACTCAATTTGTGCATATTTGGATCTCTTGGAGACTAGGGAGAGTCTCATTCACAATATCAACAATCTCTAAGAGAAAGTCGATAGATAATGTCGGTTCCCGTGAGAATGAAACAAGTCCTTTTAAGAGGAACTTGAGTGGTTTGGAAAGTTGAAGTGCAGTCGTCCTTTGGGTCCATGGCGTCTTGTCTTCAATACCGATGTTACCATCGAGTAGCATATGAATTGAACTGACCCTTTAAGGTTGAATAGATGGAGGGCTATTTGTTTTCACCCTTTTCTCATTCAATTCCTTTTAATTCTTCAACCCCTTCGGTGCTTACCGAGACTTCATAGCTAGAACCTTGTTGGGTTTTATTCAGTGCTAGCTTTCGAGTCTTAGTCCGCACTCTTCCCATATCTCATTTTCTCCTTTTATCATCATACCTAAGAACTCTACACTATCTAGTGGATTGTCCACTGGGTAGATCCCTCGGTTCACGGCGGATCATGGGAACCAATACCTAACCTTAACATCCTTATATCATGGTACATAAAAGTAAAGTTGAATTGGTCTATTTGGTATTGTTCATCTGCCATTGGAACCAATTGAAAACCATTTGAAAATCAATCTAGATACTTGTGATATATTATCAAAGCATTTTGTACCTGAATTGTTTTGATATTTTTAGAATAAGTGCTCCCCCTCAACATGTGCATCAATGTTTTGAATTGTTTTGCCTACGGAGGCAAGAGGAAGAAATTAACTTCTTTGTTTACCATTTTCTAAAAATATCACCATCACTTCCTTGATCAAATCAAGTAGATAAAGCATTTCCAGGAAGGATGAGGTTTTCCATGAATTTGCTCCTCAATATGTGCTGAGGTTTGAAAAGAGTTTTACACATACTAGAGGAAACCGGCACATTGAGATAAATGATCACTTTTTCAAATCATGGGTTTAAGATAGATGCTCCCCCTCAACATGCATGGAAAATTTAAAATCGTTTTGTCACATGTGACGGGGATAGCATGTACATCATTATAAAACCATTTACCTAATTATCAGTTTAAATCCTATTTAAATCACATTCTCCCCGATCACAATTATCAAATCATTTGAGATTTGTGATCCTGTATTGATTTAAATTGATTTTGAAAGCTTTTAAGGAGAATTGTGACTTGATTAGCGTTTTTAGCGATAAGGATGGGTTTAAGATTTTAAACTCCATTGATAAACATGCATGTACATCTTTTGAAAACAATTTAATGCCAAATAACTTTTAATTTAATTGAAATCATTCTCCCCCTCACTCAATGACATAGGTTGTTGATTGAGAGATAAAAGATGACAAATAAGTCTGATGATTATCAAAAATAGAACGAGTTATTTTTTCAAGCTTTTTAGTTTTCGGCGAGATAAATGTTTATAATCGAGGCATGGAATTTGAAAACATGGTAAAACATGGCTCTGTTCTTTCTTTTAAAAAGCAGGGTTATTTTTAGAAATGATAAACCATTTTTTCTTTCTCCCAAAATTATTGTGTATTTATTTATTTATTTATTATTTTTAATAAAATTTGAGACAATATCTAAAGTCGTGTCATTCTTTGAATGGCGGCTGAAACCGTAGATATTATCGAATCGAAAAACATGACAAAATGACATATTTTTTTGATTTTTGAATTTTTTCCAAATTTTTTATGGATTTTTGAAAGTTTTATATTTTTCTATTTTGTTTTGAATAAATGTTGCAGTTTATAGAAGGACCAGTTTAAGCTAGCTTCAAGGTGCTTTTGTGAGCTGGCACGGTATCAGCACACATGCAAGCGGCCGGAGAACAAGATGTCACGGTCTACTAGGCGGTACATCGGGGATCAATGAAATCATCTACGATATTTGGTTTTGGTGTCATGATCCCCGAGTGGTCTCATCTAGTTTGGTTCGATCAATCATGGGGGTGTCAACAGGGTCACTTGAATCAAATCCAAATTTCTTTGAGATTTCTGTTGCATATTTAGATTGATTTATGAAAATGCCTCAGGACTTTGTGAAATTTGTAATCCCAAGAAAAATGACATTTGTCCCATCATTGACATTTGAAACTTTGAACTCATTTCATTTGAAAAACGATCACATTCCATTGGGTCGGTCGAGGCAAAAATAATATCATCAACATAAATTTGAACATGAGTTAAATGTTTGCTGACTTCACGGTGAACAATGTAGGATCAAGCTGCTCCTTCTTGAATCCGGTTGATAGAAGAAACTTTGACGGTGTATCATACCATGCCCTTGGAGCTTGCTTTAAACCGTAAAGAGCCTTCTTCAGACGATAAGCGTGAGTAGGATGCTCTTGATTCACAAATCCCGGGTTGGTGGCGTGAGCGACTTCTTTAAGATCTCGGATTCAAATGCCGTCTTCACATCCATCGATACACTACCATGTTCTTACTAGCGGCGTTAGCGAGAAGATTCGATTGCCTCGATTCAGAAAGGAGCAAAAGATTCTTCAAAGTCTATACCCTCCTCTTGGCGATATCCTTTAGCTAAGCGAGCCTTGTTCTTCAAAACATCACCATGCTCATCAAGTTTTACTTTGAAGATCCATTTGAGAGCTATAATCATGCATACGATCGGAGCGGTACTAACTCCCATACATCAAGTCGATCAAACTCATGAATTTCATCTTGCATGGCATTGAACCAGTTGTCTTCATTCATGGCGGTTTTAACATCTTTTGGTTCGATCTTAGAAAGTACTGAGTTGAAGAAACACCATAAGGCATCGGTTGCAAGTTGTTTCGGGTTGTCTGGGGCGAGAGGGATTTCCAATGATGTTGTCTAATGGATGATCGTGAGTCCATTTTTAAGGTGTTCATGTGGCGTTGTTGAGGCGAGGTAGCTGAGTCGATGTCTCCGAAGAAGATGGTTCGATGATGATTGAGGTAGCAAATATGTTTTCAAATGGAGCATCCTCAGGAGTAGCAAAGGGATTAACTTCATCATTGATGCCTGAAACATTTCCATGATGTACATTTGAAGAATGATGATTTGTTGATGAGGCTGAAGGATCGGCGGCCGGGTGCTTCTTGACTTAAAGATATTGAGGCTGGAAGGATTGACTTCATTCACAGGGAATATGAGCATCCTATCATCTTAGGATGAAGGGTACATATGGAGTTTCTTGAGTAGAGTTTGGAACAAGAGATGAACCAATGGGGCTGTCTTGAAGTCGGGTCGGTGGAGTGTCGAGGCCATTTGACCGGTCACTCATCAAGCGTAGCGTGAATGGTTTCCATGATATTTCGGGTTCTTTTGTTGTAGATTCGGTATCCCTTTTGTTTGGTGCATATCCTACAAATACTCCAATGTCAGATTTAGCCCTAAGTTTCCCTAAGTCTTGACCCTCATTAGTTGGATAACACAATGCACCAAACCTGCGAAGGAAGGAAGAGATTAGGTTTTACTGTGGGACAAGTTCATATGGAGTTTTTCCATGTACAGTGTGGATTGAGGCGATTTTGTGTAGCATGCAGTGGCGTTGCTTCAGCCCAGGAGAAACATTGGAACCTTTGAGTAAATCAACATTGTTCTAGCGGCTTCAACCAGAGTCCGATTACGTCTTTCAACTACACCGATTACGTTGAGGAGTTAGGAAACACTTCTTTGATGGTGATTCCAACGCTTTCATAGAATTCATTAAGTTGTTTGTTGACAAACTCAGTTCCATTGTGTTCGACAATTCGGCCGGTTTTGTTAAGTCGAACTGCCAATTTGTTTGATGAGTTTGATGATGATATCGAGGAGTTTCATCCTTTGTCCTTAGAACTTGACCGGGTGAATCTAGAGTAATCATCAACCACAACTAACACATATTTCTTCCCAAAGATATTACGTACCTCATTGGTCCACATAAATCCATATGAATCATATGAAGAACTTACGTGACAGAGTTGTAGGTTTGGTTTATGGGCATATTTCTTGCTTTTCCCAATTGACATCTTTGAACAAAGATGATCCTTTTCATACTTTAGTCTAGGTAAACCTACAACTAGGTCCTTTCTGGAAAGATCGTTGATGGTGCCGAAGTTCAAGTGATTGAGGCGACGGTGCCATAACCATGACTTTGTTTTTGAAGCCTTTGATAACAAGTAGATTGGAGAAGCCCTCATATGTCGATAGAGATGGTGTAAGGTTTGACCACGAGTTCCTTTTAACAGTTCTTTATTAAGATCTCTAACAAGCGGGTATGTTTTAAAGGCAACTTCTAGATCGAATCCGAGAATTGACCAGGAGAAGCGATTATGACCAAACCGCTTATTAGACTCTCGAGATGACACTATCACCAACAACATAATCTCCATAACCCATAATAGCACCAAAATGATCATTACCAAATCTAGGTCCCGATGACTTGCTCACGAAGTTCATGAGCGCGACCGGTCTCGATCATATGCTTGGAACGGCTGAGTCGGTACCACGAACGATTTGAACGATCTGCAGTTGAACAGAACAAAAATGGATAACTGGATAATTGGGATCCCCATGCAAGAATGGGTTCCATTTGGTTAGTAGTAATGATTGGAACACCCATATGAAATAGAAGCATCCATATCGGAAGTGAGGCAATGGAATCATTGTGAATAGATGCAATACTAGTGTCAACATTTGCTATTCAAAGTATGATCTTAAGGGGATAGTTCTACGGTAGGCATCCATTTTCTAGTGGGCATTGTCATTAGTCTTAAGGCCAACAGTGTCCAATAAAAGCCTATTTTCTTGAATGTTCTTCCGTGGGTTTCCATTGTTTTAACTTTCTTCGTTCTTGTCTTTTAGCCTTCTTGCAGTTTTAGCATTAACAATATTAAGCTGGACATTTAACATCATTAGAAAAGTAACACCACATTCATGATTAGAAACAGAATTCAAGGACATCGATTACAAGGTTTGCAAATAGTATCGAATTCGAATTAATTACGATGCGCTATAGGCTAATACTAGAATCAACACGATTCGTTTTATTCAACTCAAGCTTAAAGTTCCTAGATTTGTCTTCTACTTTCTTCAGTGCACATTCTTAGCTTGAGGTCCTATCATTCCTTGTATTGTCTTGAGACTTTGACACCTTTCGTTTAATGTCCTTGATTACTCTGTAGAGAATGGGAACATTAGTTGGTTGATCTAATTTTTGCATCACTGTTTAGATGTCTTGAGTGCGAACTACTAGAAGGCACTTAGGTTCACTTTCATAAAACTAGATTTGTGATTTTGTACTCTAGAAGTACTTGAGTTCACTTTCTTAGCATTAACATCTGGAATCGAAACTTTGAAGGCACATTCTTGTTCACTTTCAAAACATTGGGCAATAAATGCATTTCATGCTTGGCTTTAGGCATAGAGCATGGAATCAAAGGATTAACTTTCACCTAAGGTTAAGGATTTTGGACATATTGTGATCAAGCATTCTAGCAACTCTTGAGATGGTTTGGCATATAAGCAAGCATGTCAATTCACTATCAAGAGGTTTCTCTAGCTTATCCTCTTCGACAATCTCACGGAGACATTCTAGACTATCCTTAAGGGATGAAGTATGATTGAATGCATGTTTGTTATTCCTAAGATGAGAACATATATTTGGATAAAGCATATTTATTCTAAGGGTGAACCTTTGAGACAACATTCTTATTGTCATTGGCATTTTCCCTTTTACTGACTCTTGATTCTCAATTTCCTTTTGTAATGAAGCTATTTGTTCGTTGTTTTGGTCAGGTGACTTTAATTGAATCAAATAACTCTTTGAAATGTCGTTTAACCTTTTCATTTTCTTCTAGAAAACTTTCGTTTTCCTTTTGTAAAGCATTTACTAGGTTTTGAAGATGAAAAGTTTGAGAATTACGAGAATCTAAAGGAGGAGGCATTTGGGAGCTGTCATATTGTTCTTTTGACCCTTTAATTGAGAGATTTGGGCTTTCAACTTTCGATCGTGTTGCTTGAGCTTGAATCGTTCATCACGTTTGTTAATTTGAAAAGCGCATCAAACTCTGGAGCATCTGGAGATGTCTTGATATTTGAAGTTTTGACATTTTCTTTGAGATGTTGATATTTTAGTTGTAAATTAAAATGCTCAACTTCTAGTTAAGAAAAATGTTTAACCAAATTGTCGTGATCATCAGTTCAATTTTTCGTTTAGTTTAGAATTAGTTTTTCAAGCTCAATGACACGATCATGGGAGACTTTCGAGGAACGAGATAGTTCATGAAATTTGGAAGCATTAATAGAGCAATTTGAAGCGGTGAAAAAGATATCTTGAGCAACACATTCAATAATAAGAGTCTCATTTAATGTATGCAAGTTCTTCCTCTCAATCTCATTATATTTTAGTGCCCGCTCATAATCACTAACTTCAACTACCATTGCATCAAATTCCTTTTCCATTCCCTTGATATCGGTTTGTTCCCTTTTAAGACTCTCAAAGTGATCTTTCGAGTTTAAAGAAGGCATGACCTCGGTTAAATAACATTCTTTCATTTGCTCAAAACCCCTTTCTCCTTACGTTATACCGATTGGGTGTGATCCTTTTCTTGCAAGTTTTCTCAAAATCAACAAATAGTTGAAATATAACATATTGACTAATCAAGGTCTTGCTTTTAGTGGCAATTTTTCTAGGAACTAGATGCATTTGTGTATTAGGAGGATACCGTTAAGCTCAGGCATTTTCCATAAAGGGGGTTTGTTTCAACAATATTTTGACTTTTGCTTTTCTAAATCCTTTTCAGAAAATTTGTTAGGAGTTAAATGTTTGAGGCTTAAACATGTTCAAGGAAATCCAGTTTTCCTTCTTGTAGTCATGGGGAGTGATAATAATCTTTTTCTCTTTGCATTTCGGGTCATCTAGTTTTTGTTCATCCTTTCCCTAGTGACTTCATCGATTTCTTATCTTCCTCGATGCACTCAACGCACTAGGTTTTACGCCTAGGCTTAAGAATTTCATTACCATCATAAAGCACCTTATGAGCATTTCTAGCCTTTTAATTACCTGGATTGGTTCCTCAACAAGGGGAATGCTATGCTTATAAGCAAGACTCGATGTTTAGTGACCATGTGAGCGGTCTGAATGGTGTTTCCTTGTATGTACAACTTGTTCTCAAGTTTGTTTTTCAAAGTTTTCTGATTAGAAAAATCTCTCAAGAGTTTTGATTCCTTTGCATTAAATTCTTGCTTAAGCATTTTCACATTTTCTTGAAGTTCTTGTTTTTGTTTAGATGTTTTAGAAAGTTTTTCTTGCAAGGAATTTAATTCTTGTTTCAATTCTTCTTCTCTAAACTTACTTTTCTAATTCGTACTTACTTGGTCATCCATTTCTGCTCACGAGTGGTCAACTCAAACTTAGCTTACGTTGTTCATAAATAGCAACCGCGTTCTTTATAGGCATTTAGTTCGAAATAATGGAATCATCGAGGGCACATGCGGTGTATTCATCAAAAACATAGTCATTGTTATTTGCGAAGATGCATCACTTGGTACAACTTCACTTTCACTTTGTTTCACATATTGATCATATGGGACAATATCGATATTACCCATATTTTCAACATTTGATTCAATAGTTCGATTGATTGTACTTTGTCATGCATCGGTGCAATCAACATCATCGTATAGTTTTAATACCTCTGAGATGAGCTTGTCATGGGATGGCCCAGCTAGTGATGAAGAAGAGACCTTGGGAGAAACCATTGGAGAAATGCTAGCAATAAAAATTGTGTGTCTTGAGTAGGTCCATCATCCACATCAGTCGTATGCATCACGGTCGCGACTTGAAAGGCATTCGATGATTGTGACCTATCTCTGAATAGAACGCTCATCCACATCGCATCATAGGTCTTGGCATTGCCCTCGGAAGAAACAACAATTCCTCTTCATTCAAAGTAGCACCATTGTCACGAGCTTGAGCGGCAGCATCTTATCTCCAGTAATCGGCGTGCAGTAGGCTTTGGAGATGTACGATTCCTTGCAATGTGTCCCTCTCCACCACGGTTATAACATTTGATGAGCTTAGTTTGACCTTGGTTACCATTCCTTCCTCGATTCAGGTTTCCAACATAACCTCTCCCTCCACCGTCCTGATCATCTTGTCTTTCTGGCCCGTTGCACCACGATCCTTCCATCTTTAATAGTGGCTTGATTGTGTGGGTTTGATCTTGATTCGAGGTTGTTGTTGGTTTGTGGGAGAGTATTCATGTTTTGGCTGATGAGAAGAGCTAGTTGATTAATGAAGCTACCACGTGAGCATCGGCATCGCTTGTTTGTACATAGGATCGGGAATGAGTTTGTGATTACCATTACCCAAGGGTATGACTTGTGATGCTTTGGTTGTGATACCGATGTTTGAGTAGAAATTTGTAGAGTCATTAGGCGAGCTTGTCTCTCCACGGTTGGTTTTGAACTGATTGAGAATTAATTTTTCAAACATAGCATGTCTCTTACGAGAAGGAGGAAGGCATAGAGTTGCTCATAGTTTGTATTCTTCAATCCTTTAGTGAGCTTCCTGTGGTAACAAACTTGTGCCATTAGGATTCATGTTGTTCACAAATTTTGAGTTCAATGAATGTTAGGCATAGTCATTCCGATGTTCCTCATGTCATTAACTAACTTATGAAATCTCACATAGTACTCATAGACACTCTCATCTGGTTTCATCTTGAAATGCTCAAATTCGTCATAGAGTTGGGATTCTCTGTATTCCATAGTTAATTCGAGAACTGAGAGAAGCATCTTAACATTGTCCCAAACGCCTTAGCATCTTGTTATGATTGATCAGCTTGTAGATGTCTTTAGGAAGACCTTGAAGAACAATGTTTGAAGCCGATATGCATCAATCTCTTTTTATCCTTATCATCAAGCTCATCATACATCTTAGGTCATCCATCAAGAGTAGAGGTACCATGCATTAGTATCAAGTATGTCTCTAGTCGTCTCAACTCGATATGGTCCTTCATCAATGGATTTGAGAATGTTGACACCTTTTTCCTTTCCAAGGCTGATCTAATTCGTTGAGCCCAGAGTCGTGAGTGGGTTCTGTCAAGCATGGGTGGGCCAGTATACGACGGTTGAACATCCCAACAGCGATGGAGATAACAGTGGGAACGTTGGTAGACATGTTAACAGATTATACGGGATTTTATAACTCTATGATTAAACCTGGAAATAGATTCTTTCACGAGTTTTCTTGAATCAAGAGAAAACCGTAAACAATCACTCAAGACTCTAGAAGATAAAATACTAAATAAGCTAGAAGATAATGCACTAAGTAAGCTAGAAATTAATGCACTAAGTCGCTAACCTTAATTCGCTACACCTAAATTAGCTAGAGTCCCAAGTAAGCTATGACAAGTCGCTAAGTAGTAACTCGCTAGACCAAGTCGCTAACCAAATTTTGGCTGACAATTAGCTACCAAGTAAGCTAGAGACACAAGTCGCTAAAGAGCAACTAAGCTCTTGACCAAGTCGCTACCACAAATTAAGCTACCCGTAGTGGAGAATCCACTACTTGTACTTTTCCTTCTAGATCTAACTTCGCTAGCTCCAACAAGCGTAAATTAGCTACAAAAATGTGAAGCAAGTCGCTACCAAGAAAATATTCCGTGAACTAAGTCGCTAGCTTGAAAAACCATATAAACCTCACTTTTCAATCCAAAAACAACCCAACCAAGATGATTCAAGCTCACCAAATGAAAACCTAAACACTTTTGATGATTCTAAACATAAAAGTACCAACAAATATCAAACTTTAACACAAAAATCAACCAAATGATGCAAAAACCACTAAACTTTTTCAAACTCAAAAACCACCTAAAAATCACTATAGATCCAAAGATGTGCGCGATATGATCTAACCATGGCTCTTGATACCAATTGTAAGATATAACTTTTCACATACACATCATAACATTAACACAAGGTAGCATATAGATGGAATTCTAGAGAGAGAAAGTTAGAGGTTTAGGGAACTTAGTGAGAGAAAGTGAAAGATATTATTATGAGCTCCAACTCTCTACCTTGGGAGAGTATTTATAGTCTTACATAAGCATACACACATGGTACATGGATGGGCAACATCAGTGGGTAAGACCGGTCCGTCCTCCACGGTGTTACTTAACTAAATACTACTTAACATTAAATAACTACGACTCGAGCTTTCTAACGATTACATATACTTGAGGTGACCGACTCTTTAATACACAGATTTCTAATTCCTAACAAATTCTCAGATTTGATGAATCATTAGGGGAGGCATGGGATCGTTACAAAGAGTTGCTTGTGAGAATTAATAAGCATCATGGTTTTACGAGGTTAATGCAAATGGATACTTTCTATAATAGTACGAACCGGACTAATCAAGACTCTTTAAATGCCTCATGAGGGGGTAATTTCTGAGCAAGACCACAAAAGAAGCCTTGCAAATAATTGAAAACAAGTCCAGTGCATACTTTCATACAAAGACATATCCAATACCGATTATCTTTTTGGACCTTCTACTTCATCTCAGGTATTAGTACATCCTTACTTAGGTACCAGATTGACAAACTCAGGATATTGTTAGGGCTTTGTGCTAACGAAAGAAAGTCACTTTAACAAACACCATCACATGGTGAAGTGAAGAAAGTTGAAGTTTGTGTTACTTGTGGTGGCCTGCATTGCATACTACAGCTATCTTGCCATAGATGGTAGTCGGATTTTAAGGATGCTATAGCGGTACTTCAAATCAAGGAGGTAATCAATCACTAGTCTCAAAATGAACCAAACTATCGTGCTAACTTATCAAGCTGTGGTTTTAACCCGAATCTAACATACAAAACCCAGGAATCAAAACCAACCTATAAATGAACCAAGGTTATCAAAACCAAGGTATTTCTATCCGGTGGACCCAATCAAAGGTTTCCAACATCAAGAGCAGCAATCAAAACAATTTCAATCGGGGAATCAATTTGATATGAAATCTAACCAAAGGGAATTTTCAACAACAAGGTCATGTCGAAACTGTCAGACCTCAAAATTTCCCTCTGGTACCTCCGGTACCATCATTTGATGAGCTATTGAAGCGGTCATTGAAATCGAGATGAAATGGACAGGGTTGTTGAAAGTGAGTCCAATCGTGATCTAAAGAAGTCTTTAAATGATCAACCCTGAACCGGGGAAAACTGAAGCGGCTTACGATCGCTAACTTGAGAGGCGATGCAAAAGCGTCCATGACGAGTGGTGTTTCATATGATGGACACCTTATTCCTACTACCTCTTCTTTTCTTACTCTCCCAGGTAGTAGGAAGTGAACTAAGACACACAATGGACCTTGACTCAATGCCTCCTCAGTGAGCCCGATAGGTCGAGTTACGAGATCATGACATGAGGTGCATTTTTCAAGCCCACAGTACCGCACACGTCCATTCCGGTAGTCAACCTCGAGTTGTCGAAGCGAATCAAATCAGGGAGTTGTTTTTGAACCTCCTGTGGCTCTATTGAAAACCGAAATCAAATCTTCTATTCCTTTACCCATTAGCGTTTGAATGAGCAAAAGCTCCTGAAAAAAGCCAATCATCGAATGGACAAAATTTACCATTTCCAAGAACTATATTTTGACATAAGCACTGGAGGATGCTATCATCTTGTCTTAAGTTCCATCAACTCGAGCCACATGTAGCAAGGGAAAAGAGTACATTTGAAATGGCTAAAAACTCCTTTGAGCGAGGCTGGCGGTTATGCTTGAAGAAACTTCTGAAAAGCTTGGAGATCTGGAAAATTTCTCTTACCTTGTGTATTTCGAGGAATGGTTGAATGCTTGCCTTAGGATCTTGGTGCAAGCATTAACACGATGCCTCATTCATTATGGAAGAAAACTTTCTCTTAGGACCTTATTCCTACATGCATGACTCTACCGACTGCGGATGGTACAATATCCATCCCTTGGCATTGCAGAAGGGGCGTATTTGTGAAAGTAGGAAAAGTTCCCTTTCGGTGACTTTGTAGTTATTTGATTTTGATCGCGTCGTGGGTTCCTCTAATTGTTGGGCGAGGATTCGAGAGCGGGCGTGCTCTCATTGATGTATTTGAGCAAGAAATGGCATTACGTGTTGGTAATGAAATTTGTCACGCTTTAACCTTGATGATCAAACTTCGGGTACTCATGAAACTATGATTACGAATGGGATTAGCGAATAGTCATGATGTTTATACGAAGAGTACTCTCGAAGTTCTTGGTTATGATCATAATTCTTGGTGATAATCTCACTCATTCATCTCAACCATCATCCTTGAAATTCTACTCCTTATCTCCACTCCATTTTGAGGAAAGTGACTTCATCTTGGAAGAGATTGAAGCATACTTGTCCATGATTGATTCCGTGGGAAATTGATCACGTAGGGCTCGAGGGGACATACTTCTCATTGAAGACGTTGCTTAATGATCCATCATCCCGTATATCACACTTCGTCGAACTGCTAACAAAGTCAAAATTCGGTTGAAAGCTTGAATTTCCTGCAGAAGTCCCTAACTTGGACTTTAATGGGTGTGCATTTCTTGGGGTGACATGATACCTGGTTGTGGGGTTTGGGTAAATAGAGAAAGCCAACAAGTAAGATTAACAGGGATCATTAACACATTTCAACACAAGGTAGCATATAGATGGAATTCTAGAGAGAAAGTTAGAGTTTAGGAACTTAGTGAGAAAGTGAAAGATATTATTATGAGCTCCAGCTCTCAGCAGGAGGTAGAGAGTATTTATAGTCTTACATAAGCATACGCACCGAACATTGGATCGGTCTGGTGGGTAAAGGCAAGTCAGTCCTCCACTTGTTGTTACTTAACTAAATACTACTTAACCCAAAATAACTACGACTACGAGCTTTCTACGATTACATATGCTTGAGGTGTGGGCTCTTTATGCACAGATTTCTAATTCTAACATCTCCCCACTAAGGGAGTGCTTTCAATCATGCACTAAAATTACATTGAATACAAACAGAATGTGACATTAACAATTGTTTTTGCATTCTTGATGTAGTCCTTTGTTCCTAAGCTCGTAGTCATTGATTCTTCGCATTGCATGTTGGTTACTTCAGAGTGGAGGTCTTTTCTTACGTCCACGTGATAATAATTTGAGCCATCATTTGAGATTATCGACCATCGAAAAATCTCTGTGACATCCTTTGTGGTGTTGGTATTATGTGATGTTTGTGACTTTGGGGCAAACATGCTCACGATACGGATCATGATATCTTCTCATTCAGTGGCGGAAGCATTTGTTGAATCATGATATTGGCTGCCGGCGTAGCGAAGCATGGAGTGAAAATATCGAGTCATTGATCGCTAATCATGATTTCTTTTGAGATGAATGTGTTAAGTGAGCATCGAAGCTATGTGGATTGACTTACGCTTCATTCACGAGCAGTATGGCGTCGGTACTTTTGCATATGATTAGCAATAAATGTACGAAAGTGTCTTTGATCACTTCGTTGAATTGAGGTACATGGCCCACGGTTCCCGGATTGATCGATACATGCGCACGTGATCGGTAAAATTCGAAGAATTTCCTTGACGAGGTTTTAGTTGCTCTGTTTGTTCTGGCCGAGCGTCTCAAAGACAACCTTGAGTGAGTGAATCAGTAATTTTAAGTCCAGCGATTGATGAAAATAGATTTGAGAAAAACAAACGTGTATTGCTTTCAATAAATTGTTTTTTTGCAATACTTGAGTTTATTGAAAATCAATTATCAATCATAAAAACACCTTTTGGTTTGAAAAATGAGTACGATTCGATGTGCTAAAGAAAAGTTTGTTAAGCACAAAGACCAGGTTTTCAAGGTATCGTCAATCCACAACATGAACCAGTTGATTGAGATTGAATCTCCCGTTGTTTTACATTCGGTTGTCATGGTTGATCCATATAATGGATCTCACATTACCACCTACGAGAACTTGTTTGATGTTGGCTCTAGAGGGCTTTCCATCTTCATTGTGAATATGTAAACACATCACTTTCAGATGTTAAAGCAATACCACAGGATAATCGCGTTGGACTCAAGAATATATCTCTCTTTCACATTGTGTGAAGCAGTCTTTATTGAAAGTGTCCTAATGAGATTTATTGATGATCTAAAGTGGCTCTGAATTTCAATTTGTGCATATTTGGATCACGTCTTGGGAGACTAGGAGGGTCTCTGACCCTTTCCATGTTTGAACCCTTGGTCAAAATAGTCAAACAAGCGAGACTCCGCTGTTTCCCTCCCTTGCAGGTGTCTTCCCATATCTTGCACCTGCAAGCTTTTCTTATCTACCCATCACTCCCATCACCTTATCTCCTCAAAATTCAACCCATTTCATCATCACCCTACACCTCCACCCCAGTTGCTTCATCGGACCACGGAAGTCAAATGGGCTTTCCTTAAAATTGACTAAATGGCCAGCTTGGCGAAGCTTCCCAGGTGAAAGCTCGGCGGGTGGTGGGGAAACTCTTAATAGCGCGTGGAAGCTTTTGGACTATAAAGAGGGAGAAGGCAGAGAGGAGAAGGCGATGGTGGATTTTTATTAATTTTCAATGTGGTTTTAATGTTTTAAACTTTCAGGTGTTTGTTTTAAGCTCTCAAGTATTTAATTCAAGTGTTTTCGAGTATAAATAGAATGTATTTTAGTTATAAATTTCAAGTTTTAATCGGGTTTAAGTTTATGTTAAATTCCATGTTTAATTTCTCATGAAATGCAAAAGTTGTTAATAAGTTGTTGTAATTGTTTCTTAAGCTCATATAAGCTTGTGACAAGCATAAGCTCTTAGAATCCTTCAGAACGGTTTTACTCAACCATTTCAAAATACTAAAAAAAATAGGATAAATAAGGTAAAAATCAAAAATCAAAGACAAAAGGATCAAGGCGGCGATACTTGAGAGTTGGATATGGAATGAAAGATGGTTTAGAACCTCATGGGAGGTAGTAGGATGGTCCTTGGTATCTAGTTCATAATTCTAGGCTTGGATATCATTTTGTAAGAAATTGTCTATTTTGTGAATTCTTGTTCCATTGCTTATACAGTTATTTACAGTTCTTGTAGCTTAATAAGGTGTATCTCGGTTAATTTAAAGCTTAACATTGTAGATTTGTGGATTAATTCTCATTTTCTAAAAAACTTGTATGTTACTTGTCATAAAAGTGTAGAATAGAGACTAGGTAATTGTAGCTTAAGTATTTACGTGCTTTCAAATAAGTTTAAAACTCATAACAAAGTGTGCTTGATTTCATTAACCTTGGTATTCATTTACCTTAACAAACTCAAAATCAGTCCATTAAAGGGGTGTTTGGACATGCTTGTTAGATTGTATTAGAGGTTAACTGTGGGATTGTACTTATTTGGTATGTGTCACAATAGCTTCTAATAACTCAGTTCCACCATTAAAACCAGTCTTTGTTTGAATTAAAGTCAAAATTCCAAATCCTACCCCTTCACAGTCCACTGTTGGGATTTTGAGTAGCAAAAATCATTTTACAAGCTTAAAAGTTGTTAGTCTAGCTCTAGGTAATCTCATTACAGCTTATTATAACATAATAAGTCCATAGAATTGATTAGAAGTTCATAAAAGTCAAACCTTAAGTGTAATTCAAAAGTCAAAATTTCCATTAAATTAGTTTTGAATAAAATGTGTAATTTTTATATAGGATTCATTACTAGGTTTTGCTTTCAAATGCTTTTTGGGATAGTAAACTTTGGATTGCTCACAGAAAATTAGAAAAATAATATCTTTGCTCTTATTCAGCTTATTTATAGCTTTTCCATCCCGACTTATTTGAGACCCTTTAAGAAAATGTACTTACAATGCAGACCACGCACCACAATAGCATGGGCTTCCACTTGCTGGTGGGCCTTGAACCACACCGATGGACCACTTGGTGGTTCTTGGTTCCTTACTACTCACCACCGACTGACTACCCATTTAAGCCCGAGTTTTGAGCTTAACTCACGTGGACCCCACCCTTAGTTCAGCCACAAATCTGTCCCATTTTCTGAAATAAGCTAGTCCTTGTTTTGCTTAAATTTTGTCTTAAACTGCTTTTCAGAAGTTAAGAATGGTTGGAATAGGTTAGTAATTAGTTAATATAGCATACCCTAGCTTGTATTATTTAATTTGGTGGTGTTTGTGGCTTTTGCTTATTTTGAAGTGCTTATTTATAAGCCATTCCACAGCAGTTGCTTTTTCATCCACATAAGCATATGTTTTTATATTTTTTATAAACTTAGAATAATATTTTAGCATTTTCCTGAAATTTTCATAATTTTTCATAACTGTTTGCTATTTTCTTTATTTTTAAATAGTTTTAAGCATTTTTAAATAGCTTTTTAATACAAAAATTAAGGTTCAAAAATAACTTTCAATTTTCTTAAGTTTTAGATAAATATAAAAAAGCCAAAAATATTTTTCCATATTTTTCTTAGTTAAAATTGTATTTTTAAAATGATTTAGAAGTAGTTTTTAATAGTTTAAAATTCTAGAAAATAGAAAAATAATCATAAAAATAATAAAAAATAGTTTTTGAAAAGTCTATTTTGATATTTTAGATTTTTCTAAGTCTTAATTTTATTTTTCTAGCTTTATTTTCTAATTTCTTGTATTTTAGGTAATTATTAAATAGTTAAAAATAGTTTTTAATTAATAATAATTAATTAAATAGTTATAAAAATAATTTTCTTTTTCCAAATATTTTCTTTTATCATTAGGATTGTAAAATGTATTTTTCATATTTTTAGGCTTAATATTGTGTAAGTTTCACTTTTTTTATTTTTCTTTCGTAATTTTTATTTAAGCGTAAGTTTTGAGTTTTAATTTTAGCGTTCATCATTTTAAATATAGTGATAGCGTTTATTTAATAGATTTTTATCTTTTTAATTTCCTTTAATTTGCATTTAAGGCCCTGTAGTTTATGGGCTTTTTCCTTGGATTATAATCATCTTGAATATCTTTCGTTCAAATCTCCGATCCTTTACGCATTTGACTATTCCTTGCAGCTTCGTTGGGACTTAGCATTTGAGGAAACACTACCACTCTCACGATCTTCATTGTATTTTGTGCTCACAGGCTGTTTAAGTTTCTTCACGGTTGGTCATTCACAAGTGGCTTCAACTTGCATTGAGATAACAGCGGTTATTACCAGATCAAATTGGGTAAGGTCCAAAATTGGGTAAGGTCCAAAATGAGGTTTGATAATTGACGGTTCAGCACCAGTTGAGCTTGTCTTTTTATAAGCTCTGAGAAGCTTGTGTAACCTTTAGCTTATGTAACTTGGTTCTTTGGAAAGCTAGTCTATAGGTACAGGCGAGAGTCCAAACTTAAATTCCAAGCTGCGGCTTATTCAATAAGCTTTTGCTCATAGCTTTGTTTGTGTCATTTTAGAACATTTGTTATTCATGTTTTTCGGTTTTCTTCATAAGCCACCAAGCAATAGTGTAAGCCAATCTTTGTAAACTAGTTTTTAAGCTCATTTGGTATCTAGCTTGTGCAGTCTTTATTTTTCATTCCTTAGCTTATTAAAGTCCTTTAAAATTTAGCTCAAGTTGTGCAGAAAACCATGTAGTCAATACTTTGTGTATGATTTGTCTAGTGCTTATTTGAAGTTGTCTATTCTTTTTATAAGATATAATGCTTTCTCATTAGTCATTTTGGCTTATTAATACTCTCTAACTTATTCAGTTTCCTTTTTTCTTATTTACTAGCTTAATAGCCACTTTGGCTTCCAAATCTTTCTTATTTCCTTTTAAAGGGCCTTGTTGGGATTTTTCGACATCTTGTGCTTATTCACTTGGTAAATAATGTTTTCCCGTGATGTTCCACATTAGCTTGGCCATCTTTGTTTCTTAAACATTTGAGTTTCATTTAGCTTATTTAGTAGCTTGTTAGCCATTTGGTACAAATAACTTGAAACTTATTCATAATCTAGCCATGTTAAGAAACAATAGCTCAAATTCGACTTATTAGTGATTTTCATAAAAAGCTCTAGTTACAAAAGTTGCTTAATATTACGTGCTTAATTGGTTTGCAAAGAAAAAATCAAAATAAAATGTTTATGAGGGGGTAGCGGGGCTCGAACTGAGACCTCCCGCTTTGGAGTGATAGTGGTGTGCACGGAACCATTCGCCCTTGGGTCTTTGGTGGCCATCTCTTGCACTTAATACTCTCTTATATCGTTTTTCATATATAGCTTATTAAGTATAGTTAGCTATTTCGAGCTTATTTAAAGTAGCTTTTTAGGTGTTTGTATTTTTTACTCCATCTGTATTAGTATAAAGAGTATTTTTATAAAAAGTTTGAGGTTTTTCTAGTGGTTTAGTATTTTAAACATTTAGTAGTGTTTTATAGTAATTAATTCATAATAAAAAATATAAAAGTCAAAAAATATAAATCTTTTTTCTAAAATTTTCTTTTGTCATATAGTACGTAATAAAATTAGTTTTTACACTTTCGTAGGCCTTTTATTTCATAAAATTTCACGTTTTATCTTGCTTGGCTCGGCCATTTTAAGTAAATAACGCTTCGTTTAAGTTTTAAATAACATTTTTAGATATTTTGAGTTTCGTTTTTATTTAAAATAGTTTTATTTAAATTATTTTTGTTTATAAATTAAGCGTTCATCGATGCGTAAAATAGTGATAGCGTTTATTTGTAGATTTTTTAACTTTTTAAGTTTCTTAATTTTGCATTTAGGAGAGTCAACTTTAATTTGTAAATCTTTCTTTTTTGCGTATAATTTTTCCATCAATATCGCTTTACGTCACTATCCTTAGTGATCATTCTATCATCACAGTGTTTATTACACGATTCATCCTCACAGGTGGGACTTGACACGGGGAATACACTATATTCCTACGTCTTGCTTAGAATTGCATTAAGTGCTTGGCGGTTTTAGTGCGATTCTGCCATTCCGTGGCGGAGTTTTGAGTGATTTAACGGCATTACTGCTTGTGGATCAAATTTATAATTGGGTAAGGTCGAAATGAGGTTTGATAAGGTATTAAGATTCGAGGACCAATATTGCCAGTGCGAAAATTCAAGGACTAATGCGCCCATTTCATCAAAGTTACTTCAAGGGACCATTAATGACAAGTTTCAAAGAAGTCTGGGGACCAAAATTTGTCATTTTTCAATTTTCAGGGGCCATTTATGCCAAAATTTGAAACTTGAAGGACTAAACTTGTAATTTTCTCCAGCTTTTCATATTTTCACCAAAGGACTTAATTTGACAAGTTTTGATTTTAAAAGGACCTTTGTTGACTTTACTTTTTGAAATTATGTGCTTTCAGGGGGCTGTTTTTGAGCTTTTGATACTTGGGGACTAAAGCGCAATTTTTGCAAATTTGATATGTTTTTCATCGATTTTGATATTTTGCATTTAAAACACATGAAACAACGATTTGTGATATTTTTGATCATTTTGATGTGTTTTACTGAGTGTTTTTGAGATGATTTCTTGATTTAAATTGTGCAAAATGATGAGTATTTGAGACATTTCATCTGAGAGTCTCCTTCTTCAATATCAACAATCTCTAAGAGAAAGTCGATAGATAATGTCGGTTCCCCGTGAGAATGAAACAAGTCCTTTTAAGAGGAACTTGAGTGGTTTGGAAAGTTGATGTGCAGTGCGTCACTGGGTCCATGACGTCTTGTCTTCAATACTGATGTTACCATCAGTAGCATATAAATTGAACCCGGTTCTACGCCTAAGGTTGAATAAATGGAGGGCTATTTGTTTTCACCCTTTTCTCATTCAATTCTTTTTAATTCTTCAACCCCTTCAGAGCTTACCGAGACTTCATAGCTAGAACCTTGTTGGGTTTATTCGATTACTAGCTCGGTCTTAGTCCCACTCTTCCCATATCTCATTTTTCTCCTTTTATCATCATACCTAAGAACTCTACACTAACTAGTGGATAGTCCCTGGGTAGATCCCTCGGTTCTGGCGGATCATGGGAACCAATACCTAACCTTATCATCCTTATATCACCATACATAAAGTAAAGTTGGTCGGTCTATTTGGTATTGTTCATCTACCATTGGAACCAATTGAAAACCATTTGAAAATCAATCAGATACTTGTGATATATTATCAAAGCATTTTGTACCTGAATTGTTTTGATATTTTTAGAATAAGTGCTCCCCTCAACATGTGCATCAAATGTTTGAAATTGTTTTGCACACGGAGGCAAGAGGAAGAAATTAACTTCTTTGATTACCATTTTCTAAAAATATCAACATCACTTCCCTGATCAAATCAAGTAGATAAAGCATTTTGGGGAAGGATGAGGTTTCCATGAATTTGCTCCCCTCAATATGTGCCTCGAGGTTTGAAAAGAGTTTTACACATACTAGAGGGAACCAGCACATTGAGATAAATGATCACGTTTCAAATCATAGGTTTAAGATAGATGCTCTCCCTCAACATGTGCATGGAAAATTTGAAATCGTTTGTCACATGTGGGAAGGATAGCATGTACATCCTTATAAAACCATTTACCGAATTATCAGTTTAAATCCAATTTAAATCACACATTCTTCCCCGATCACAATTATCAAATCATTTGAGATTTGTGATCTCTTATTGATTTAAATTGATTTTGAAAGCTTTTAAGGAGAATTGTGACTTGATTATGAAAGCGTTTTAGCTGATAAGGATCGGATTTTAAGACTTTAAACTCCATTGAATAAACATGCATGAATATCTTTTGAAAACAATTGAATGACAAATAACCTTTTAATTTAATTGAAATCATTCTCCCCTCAATCAATGACATAGGTTGTTGATTGAGAGATAGAGATTTTGACAAATAAGTCCCGATGATTATCAAAAATAGAGACCGAGTTATTTTTCAAAGCATTTAGTTTTCGCAGGATAAATGTTTATAGAATCAGAGCATGGAATTTGAAAACATGGTAAAACATGGCTCTATTCTTTCTTTTAAAACCGGGTTATTGCATGAAAATGACAATAAACCATTTATTCTCTTTCTCCCAAAAATATTTTTTTTTGATTTTTTGATTTTTTTTTTTGAAAAATTGAACAACATCTAAAGTCCGTGTCATTCTTTGAATGACAGACACAAAACCGTAGATATTATCGTCGAGAAAAACATGACAAAATGACAATATTTTTATGAATTTAGATATTTATTTTTGAAGATTTTTGAATTTTTAAATTTTTATGGATTTTGAAAGTTTTATATTTTTGTATTTTGCTTTTTGAATAAATATTTACAAGAGATAGATGAAGATAGACCTTTACTCCTCGTCTTCCTCCTGAAGGCGTTTGAGAGTTTCTGGTTGAAGGCTTTTCAAGCCAAGACGTGGAAGAATAAACTCAAGACGTTCTCTTGGAAGAGCTTTGGTGAAGATGTCCGCTAAGCGATATTCGGACCTCACAAAATATAGTTCCACCACACCTTTTTCTACTTGTTCCCTGATGAAATGATGTCGAATGTCGATATGCTTTGCTCTTGAGTGTTGAGCGTTGTTGCTTGAGAGAGCAATAGCACTTTATTATCACGATGCAGAGGATTTTGTTGAATTCAAAGCCATAGTCGGATAATTGAGATCTCATCCATAAGATTTGAGCACAACAAGATGACATGGCTATGTATTCAAATTTCGGCCTCGTAGGAAATAGAAGTACTCATTTGCTTCTTTGAAGACCAGGCTCACAACTTATCACCCAAAAACCGAGCACCTCGGATGTACTTGGCGTGTATCTTGACAAGCGACTTCACGGTGAACAATGTAGGATCAAGCTGCTCCTTTCTTGAATCCGGTTGATAGAAGAAACTTTTGTGATGTATCATACCATGCCCTTGGAGCTTGCTTTAAACGTAAAGAGCCTTCTTCGATCGATAAACGTGAGTAGGATGCTCTTGATTCACAAATCCTTCAGGTTGGTGGCGTAGGCGACTTCTTTAAGATCTCCGATTCGAAATGCCGTCTTCACATCCATCGATACACTACCATGTTCTTACTAGCAGCGTTAGCCGTGAAAGATTCCGATTGCCTCGATTCGAACAGGGAGCAAAAGATTCTTCAAAGTCTATACCCTCCTCTTGACGATATCCTTTAGCAACTAAGCGAGCCTTGTTCTTCAACACATCACCATGCTCATCAAGTTTTACTTTGAAGATCCATTTAAGAGCTATAATCATACTGATGCGGGCTGGTACTAACTCCCATACATCAAGTCGATCAAACTCATGAATTTCATCTTGCATGGCATTGAACCAGTTGTCTTCATTCATGGCGGTTTTAACATCTTTTGGTTCGATCTTAGAAAGTACGGAGTTGAAGAAACACCATAAGGCATCGGTTGCAAGTTGTTTCCGGGTTGATACAGGGCGAGAGGGATTTCCAATGATGTTGTCTAATGGATGATCGTGAGTCCATTTTTAAGGTGTTCATGTGGCGCATTGTTGAGGCGAGGTAGCTTGAGTCGATGTCTCACGAAGAAGATGGTTCGATGATGATTCGGGAGTAGCAAATATGTTTTCAAATGGAGCATCCTCAGGAGTAGCAAAGGGATTAACTTCATCATTGATGCCCGAAACATTTCCATGATGTACATTTGAAGAATGATGATTTGTTGATGAGACTGAAGGATCAGCGGCAGGTGCTTCTTGACTTAAAGATATTGAGACTGAAGGATTGACTTCATTCACAGTAATATGAGCATCCTCTTTGCGAGGAATCATCACCTCATTAGTATTTGAATCATACAGTTCATCAAACATAGGATCAAACAATTTCTTTACATCATCTTGAGATGGAGGTACATATGGAGTTTCTTGAGTAGAGTTTGGAACAAGAGATGAACCAATGGGACTGTTTTGAAGTGCGGGTCTGAGCTGGATGTCCAGAGCCATTTGACCGGTCAGCTCATCAAACGTAGCGTGAATGGTTTCCATGATATTTCGGGTTCTTTTGTTATAGATTCGGTATCCCCTTTTGTTTGGTGCGTATCCTACAAATACTCCAATGTCAGCTTTAGCCCTAAGTTTCCCTAAGTCTTGACCCTCATTAGTTGGATAACATAATGCACCAAACACACAAGGAAGAGAGATTAGGTTTTACTTTGTGGACAAGTTCATATGGAGTTTTTCCATATGCATGTGGATTAGGGAACGATTTTGTGTATAGCATGCAATGGCGATTGCTTCACCCGGAGAAACATTGGAACCTTTGAGTAAATCAACATTGTTCTAGCGGCTTCAACCGAGTCGATTTAGTCTTTCAACTACACCGATTGTTGAGGAGTTCGTGAAACACTTCTTTGATGGTGATTCCAACGCTTTCATAGAATTCATTAAGTTGTTTGTTGACAAACTCGGTTCCATTGTCGTTCGACAATTACGGCCGGTTTTGTTAAGTCGAACTGCAACAGTTGTTTGATGAGTTTGATGATGATATCAGGAGTTTCATCCTTTGTCCTTAAGAACTTGACCCCGGTGAATCTAGAGTAATCATCAACCACAACTAACACATATTTCTTCCCAAAGATATTTTGTACCCTCATTGGTCTACATAAATCCATATGAATCATATGAAGAACTTCTCGTGACGATGAGTTAGTAGGTTTGGGTTTATGGGCATATTTCTTGCTTTTTCCCAATTGACATCTTGAACAAAGATGATCCTTTTCATACTTTAGTCTAGGTAAACCTACAACTAAGTCCTTTACGGAAGATCGTTGATGGTGCCGAAGTTCAAGTGATTGAGACGACGGTGCCATAACCATGACTTTGTTTTTGAAGCCTTTGATAACAAGCCGATTGGAGAAGCCCTCATCATGTCATCGATAGAGATGGTGTAAAGGTTTGACCCACGAGTTCCTTTTAACAGTTCCTTACCATTAAGATCTCTAACAAAGCAGGTATGTTTTCAGAAGGCAACTTCTAGATCGAGTCACGAATTGACCAACGAGAGAGCAGATTATGACCCAACCCTTCAACATAGTAGACTCTCGAGATGACACTATCACCAACAACATAATCTCCATAACCCATAATAGCACCGAAATGATCATTACCAAATCTAACAGTCCGATGAACTTGCTCACGAAGTTCATGAGCGCGACCGTCTCGGTCATATGCTTGGAACGGCCGAGTCAGGTACCACGCGATTTGAACGATCTGCAGTTGAACACAGACAAAAATGGATAACCGGATAATTGGGATCCCCATGCAAGAATGGGTTCCATTTGGTTAGTAACATTGTTTGGAACACCCATCATCGAAATAGAAACATCCATATCGAAAGTAGAGGCAATGGAATCATTGGGAATAGATGCAATACTAGTGTCAACATTTGCCTATTCAAAGTATGTTCACTTCTTAAGGGATAGTTCTACCGTAGGCATCCATTTTCTAGTGGGCATAATCTTGTTCTTATGGAGATTAGTCTTAAGGCCAAAAGGTATCCAATAATAACCTATCTTTATAAATGTTCTTCCTGTGGGTTTCCACTGTTTTCTAACTTTCTTTCGTCTTTGCCTTTTTAGCCTTCTTTGCATGAATTTTAGCATTAACAATTTTAATCGGGCATTTGACATCATTAGACAAAGCAACACCACATTCATGATTAGAAGCGAAATTCAAGCAACATCATTACAAGGTTTGCAAATAGTATCGAATTGAATTAATTACAGATGCGCCTAAGGCTAATACTAGAATCAACACGATTCGTTTTATTCAACTCAAGCTTAAAGTTCCTAGATTGTTCTTCTACTTTCTTCCAGTGCACATTCTTAGCTTGAGAGGTCCTATCATTCCTTGTATTGTCTTGAGACTTTGGCCTGCTCGCTTTAAAGTCATGATTACTCTGTAGAGGGAATGGGAACATTAGTTGGTTGATCTAATCTTTGCATCCTGTTTGATGTAAGGATCGAACTACTAGAAGGCACTTAGGTTACTTTATAAAACTAGAGGCTTGTGATTTGTACTTTTAGAAGGCACACTAAAGTTCACTTTCTTAGCATTAACATATCTGGAATCGAAACTTTGAAGGCACATTAGTGTTTCCTTTCAAAACATTGGGCAATTCATTTCATACTTGGCACTAGGCATAGAACATGGCATCAAAGGATTAACTTTGCCTTTTTAAGGATTTTGGGCATGTTGTGATACACATTCTAGATTTCTTGAGATCGTTTGGCATGGAGGCAAGCAAACCTAATTTCACTATCAAGAGGTTTGTTAATGAAATCCTCTTCGACAATCTCACGGAGACATTCTATCCTTAAGGTGAGAAGTATGATTGAAGCATGTTCATTATTCCTAAGATGAGGAGGAATATATTTACGGATAAAGCATATTTATTATAAGGGTGACTTTGAGACAACATTCTTATTGTCATTGGCATTTTCCCTTTTACGACTTCTTGATTCTCAATTTCCTTTTTAAAGACGCTATTTTTTCGTTTTTGGTCACGGTGACTTTATTGAATCATATAACTCTTTAAAATGTCGTTTAACCTTTTCATTTTCTTCTAGAAAACTTTCGTTTTCCTTTTGTAAAGCATTTACTAAGTTTTGAAGATGAAAAGTTTGAGAATTCTGAGAATCTAAAGGAGGAGGCATTTGGGAGCTGTCATATTGTTCGTTTGACCCTTTAATTGAGAGATTTGGGCTTTCAACTTTTTGATCGTGTTGCACTGAGCTTGAATCTGTTCATCACGTTTGTTAATTTGAAAAGCGCATCAAACTCTGGAGCATCCGAAGATGTCTTGATATTTGAAGTTTTGACATTTTCTTTAAGATGTTGATATTTTAGTTGTAAATTAAAATGCTCAACTTCTAGTTTAGAAAAATGTTTAACCAAATTGTCGTGATCATCGAGTTCAATTTTCTCGTTTAGTTTAGAATTAGTTTTTACAAGCTCAATGACACGATCATGGGAGACTTTCAGTGGAACCAGATAGTTCATGAAATTTGGAAGCATTAATAGAGCAATTTGAAGCAGTGAAAACAATATCTTGAGCAACACATTCAGGAATAAGAGTCTCATTTAATGTATGCAAGTTCTTCCTCTCAATCTCATTATATTTTAGTGCACGCTCATAATCACTAACTTCAACTACCATTGCATCAAATTCCTTTTCCATTCCCTTGATATTAGTTTTGTTCCCTTTTTAAGACTCTCAAAGTGATCTTTCATAAGTTTAAAGAAAGGCATGACCTCAGTTAAATAACATTCTTTCATTTGCTCAAAAACCCTTTCTCCTTCGTTATACCAGTGGGTGTGATCCTTTTCTTGCAAGTTTTCTCAAAATCAACAAATAGTTGAAATATAACATATTGACTAATTAAGGTCTTGCTTTTAGTGGCAATTTTTCTAGGAACTAGATGCATTGGTGTATTAGGAGGATACTCACGCTTCTAGGCATTTTCCATAAAGGGGGTTTGTTTCAACAATATTTTCACTTTTCGCTTTTCTAAATCCTTTTTCCAGAAAATTTGTTCGGGAGTCAACAATGTTTGAGGCTTAAACATGTTCAAGGAAATCCAGTTTTCCTTCTTGTAGTCATGGGGAGTGATAATAATCTTTTTCTCTTTGCATTTCGGGTCATCTAGTTTTTTGTTCATCCTTTCCCTAGTGACTTCATTCGATTTCTTATCTTCCTCAGTGCACTCAACGCAACTAGGTTTCTGCCTAGGCTTAAGAATTTCATTACCATCATAAAGCACCTTATGAGCATTTCTAGCCTTTTTAATTACCTCCGGATTCGGTTCCTCAACAAGGGGAATGCTATGCTTATCGCTTAAGACTCGATGTTGAGTGACCATGTGAGCACGATCTGAATGGTGTTTCCTTGTATGTACAACTTGTTCTCAAGTTTGTTTTTCAAAGTTTTCCGATTAGAAAAATCTCTCAAGAGTTTTGATTCCTTTGCATTAAATTCTTGCTTAAGCATTTTCACATTTTCTTGAAGTTCTTGTTTTTGTTTAGATGTTTTAGAAAGTTTTTCTTGCAAGGAATTTAATTCTTGTTTCAATACTTCTTCTCTAAACTTACTTTTTCTAATTAATGTACTTACTTGGTCATCCATTTCTGCTCACGAGTGGTCAACTCAAACTTAGCACGTTGTTCATAAATAGCAACACGTTCTTTATAGGCATTTAGTTCAGAAATAATGGAATCATCAGGGGCACATGCGGTGTATTCATCAAAAACATAGTCATTGTTGATTGCAGAAGATGCATCACTTGGTACAACTTCACTTTCACTTTGTTTCACATATTGATCATATGGGACAATATTGATATTACCCATATTTTCAATATTTGATTCAATAGTTTCAGTTCAGTGTACTTTGTCATGCATCCGTGCACATCAAGCATCATCGTATAGTTTTAATACCTCTGAGATGAGCTTGTCATGGGATGGCCCAACTAGTGATGAAGAAGAGACCTTGGGAGAAACCATTGGAGAAATGCTAGCCATAAAAATTGTGTGTGCCGTAGGTCCATCATCCACATCCGAGTCGTATGCATCACAGTCAGCGACTTGAAAGGCATTCTGATGATTGTGACCTATCTTCTGAATAGGCTGCTCATCCACATCTGCATCATAGGTCTTGGCATTGCCCTCAGATAGAAACAACAATTCCTCTTCATCCAAAGTAGCACCATTGTCCCGAGCTTGAGCCGCACATCTTATCTCTGAAGTAATCAGCATTCGTGGGGCTTTGGAGATGTACAGTTCCTTGCAATGTGTCCCTCTCCACCACAGTTATAACATTTGATGAGCTTAGCTTGACCTTGGTTACCATTCCTTCCTCGATTCTGGTGTCCAACATAACCTCTCGGCTCCACTCGTCCCCTGATCATACTGTCTTTCCTGAACTGGTTGCACCACGATCCTTCCATCTTTAATAGTGTCTTGATTGTGTGGGTTTAGATGCGATTCGAGGTTGTTGTTGGTTTGTGGGAGAGTATTCATGTTTTGATTGATGAGAAGAGCTAGTTGATTAATGAAGCTACCCATTGAGTGAGCATCGGCATCGGCCTTGTTTGTACATAGGATCAGGAATGAGTTTGTGATTACCATTACCCAAGGGTATGACTTGTGATGCTTTGGTTGTGATTTCGATGTTTGAGTAGAAAGCTGTAGAGTCATTAGACGAGCTTGTCTCTCCCCGGTTGGTTTTGAACTGATTGAGAATTAATTTTTCAAACATAGCATGTCTCTCATTCTGAAGGAGGAAGGCATAGAGTTGCTCATAGTTTGTATTCTTCAATCCTTTAGTCAGCTTCACAGCGGTAACAAACTTGTGCCATTCGGGATTCATGTTGTTCACAAATTTTGAGTTCAACTGAATGTTAGGCATAGTCATTCCGATGTTCCTCATGTCATTAACTAACTTATGAAATCTCACATAGTACTCATAGACACTCTCATCCGGTTTCATCTTGAAATGCTCAAATTCGTCATAGAGTTGGGATTCTCTGTCTTCCATAGTTAATTCAGAACCCGAGAGAAGCATCTTAACATTGTCCCAAACTGCCTTAGCATCTGTGTTATGATTGATCAGCTTGTAGATGTCTTTAGGAAGACCTTGAAGAACAATGTTTGAAGCCCCGATATCTGCATCAAATCTCTTTTTATCCTTATCATCAAGCTCATCATACATCTTAGATCTGTCCATTCCGTAAGAGAGTACCATCTGCATTAGTATCAAGTATGTCTCTAGTCGTCTCAACTCGATATGGTCCTTCATCAATGGATTTGAGAATGTTGACACCATTTTCCTTTCCAAGGCAATACAGTCTAATTCGTTGATCCCAAGAGTCGTAGTCTGTCAAGCATGGGTGGGACGAGTATCGAGCCACCGCTTGAACATCCTCAACAGCAATGGAGATAGACAGTGGGAACGTTGGTAGACATGTTAACAAATTAAACGGGATTTTATAACTCTATGATTAAACCGGAAATAGATTCTTTCACGGGATTTTACTGAATCAAGAGAAAACCATAAACAATCACTCAAGACTCTAGAAGATAAAATACTAAATCGCTAGAAGATAATGCACTAAGTCGCTAGAAATTAATGCACTAAGTAGCTAACCCTTAATTCGCTACACCCCTAAGTCGCTAGAGTCCCAAGTCGCTAACGAGAAAAGCAAGTCGCTAAGTAGTAACTCGCTACAGACCAAGTCGCTAACCAAATTTTGGCACAATTCGCTACACAAGTCGCTAGAGACACAAGTCGCTAAAGAGCAACTCGCTCCTGACCAAGTCGCTACCACAAGTCGCTAACCGTAGTGGAGAATCCACTACTTGTACTTTAACTCGCTAGATCTAACTCGCTAGCTCCAACACCGTAAGTCGCTACAAAAATGTGAAGCAAGTCGCTACCAAGAAAATATTCCGTGAACTAAGTCACTAGCTTGAAAAAACCATATAAACCTCACTTTTCAATCCAAAAACAACCCAACCAAGATGATTCAAGCTTACCAAATGAAAACCTAAACACTTTTGATGATTCTAAACATAAAAGTACCAAAAAAATTCAAACTTTAACACAAGAAATCAACCAAATGATGCAAAAACCACTAAACTTTTTCAAACTCAAAAACCACCTAAAACCACTATAAATCCAAAGATGTGCAAGATATGATCTAACCATGGCTCTTGATACCAATTGTAAGATATAACTTTTCACATACACATCATAACATTAACACAAGGTAGCATATAGATGGAATTCTAGAGAGAAAGTTAGAGGTTTAGGGAACTTAGTGAGAGAAAGTGAAAGATATTATTATGAGCTCCAACTCTCTACCTTGGGAGGTAGAGAGTATTTATAGTACTAACATAAAACGCCACATCGCTGTGGATCAGGCATACAGTGGGTAAAGACCCGTCCGTCCTCCACGGTGTTACTTAACTAAATACTACTTAACTTAAAATAACTACGACTACGAGCTTTCTAACGATTACATATACTTGAGGTGACCGACTCTTTAATACCTGGAATTTCTAATTCCTAACAGAAGTCACACAAGCAAGCAATTGCTTGGAAACTCTCCGACATTAAGGGTATCAACCCTGAGTTTTGTACTCATAAAATCTTAATGGAGGATGACTTCAAGCCAGCAGTTCAACATCAGAGAAGAGTAAATCCAAAAATCCATGATGTTATCAAGCAGGAGGTTATCAAACTTCTTGATGCAGGATTGATTTACCCAATCTCGAATAGTCCTTGGGTTAGCCCAATTCATTGTGTTCCTAAAAGGGTGGCATTATGTTGTCACAAATGAAGAAAACGAGTTAATTCCAACTCGAGTGGTTACGGGATGGCGTGTTTGCATTGACTATCGTAAGTTGAATGACGCCACCCGTAAAGACCATTTTCCCCTACCCTTCATGGACCAAATGCTTGAGAGATTAGCGGGAAACGAATACTATTGTTTCCTTGATGGTTTCTCGGGTTATTTTCAGATCCCCATTGATCGCAGGATCAGAGAAGACCACATTCACTGCCCATACGGAACTTTTGCCTACTGACGTATGCCTTTTGGCTTATGTAATGCTCCCGCACGCGTTCCAACGATGTATGATGGCCATATTCCACGACATGATCGGGGAAACAATGGAGGTGTTTATGGATGACTTCTCGGTCATTGGAGATTCTTTTCAAACATGTCTCTCCCATTTAGAAAAATGCTTCAAAGGTGTGAAGACACCAATCTTTGTCTAAATTGGGAGAAGAGTCACGTTATGGTCAAAGAAGGCATAGTCCTTGGCCATAAGATTTCCAAAAATGGGATTGAGGTTGATAGAGCAAAATTTGATGTTATTGCTAAAAGCCTCATCCTACTACCGTCAAAGGTATTAGGAGTTTTTAGGTCATGTCGGTTTTTATCGCAGATTCATACAAGATTTTTCTAAAATCGCCCGGCCTATGACCCATCTTCTTGAAAAAGATGCTCCTTTTATCTTCTCACTGGAGTGCATCAAAGCTTTTGAAATACTAAAGAAAAGTTTACCGAAGCACCCATTCTCGTTCTCGACCATGGGACTTGCCTTTTGAGCTCATGTGCGATGCAAGTGATTTTGCTATTGGTGCAGTCCTAGGGCAACGTAAGAAGCAAGCATTTTCAACCTATCCACTACGCAAGTAAAACAATGACTGAAGCTCAAACTCATTACACCACTACGTAAAAAGAGCTATTAGCCGTGGTGTATGCATTTGAGAAGTTTCGTATTCTAATCTTAACCAAATGCGTGGTGTATACGGATCACTCGGCTCTCAAATATCTCTTTGCAAAACAAGATGCAAAGCCGAGATTGCTCCGTTGGGTTCTCCTCCTGCAAGAATTTGATATCATTATACTTGATAAAAAGGACCGAGAACACTGGCTGGCGATCATCTGTCGTCCTAGAAAACCCTCACCAAGATGTTTTCGAGAAAAAGGAAATAAATGAAACATTTCCTCTCGAGACACTCAATGCGGTTTCTTTTAGTGGAAACTCTACCACCCCATGGTTTCTTTCGACTTCGCAAATTACCATGCGGGTAACTTCATAGTGAAAGGGATGTCGACCCAACTGAAGAACAAATTCTTCAAGGATGTTAAACATTACTTACGGGGCGACCCCTACTTATTCAAAATCTGTGCGGATCAAGTCATCCGACGGTGTGTTTATGGACAAGAAGCTCTTGACATTCTCAAAGCTTGCCATGCTGGACCCACCGGGGGCCATCATAGTCCAAACTACACTGCCAAAAAGGTGTTTGATTCCGGGTTTTATTGGCCTACAATTTACAAAGATGCCCATGAATTTGTCAAAGCCTGTGACGATTGTCAACGTCACGAAAATATCTCTCAAAGAAATGAAATGCCACAAAACGCCATTCAAGTTTGTGAGATCTTTGACATATGGGGTATTGATTTTATGGGGCCATTTCCATCTTCTCGAGGTAACAAATACATACTTGTGGCTGTTGACTATTTGTCAAAATGGGTTGAAGCGAAAGCTTTACATACAAATGATGCCCGAGTTGTTGTAAAATTTTGAAATCTCTTTTTGCTAGGTTTGGAACTCCACGTGCTATAATCAGTGATCGTGGTACACATTTCTGCAATGACCAATTTGATCGTGTCATGCAAAAGTATGGTGTTACCCACCGTCTTTCTCTATGCATACCACCCTCAAACAAGTGGGCAAGTGGAAGTTTCCAACCGTGGTATTAAAAGAATTCTTGAAAGGACGATGGCTGAAAATCGTGCATCACGGTCGGATAAACTAGATGACGCACTCGGGCCTTCCGCATGCAACTTATAAAACACCAATCGGGTGTACTCCATACAAGCTAGTGTACGGAAAGGCATGTCATCTTCTGATTGAGCTTGAGCACAAGGCTTACTGGGCCTTAAAACATGCAAATTTCGATATTCGTAACAGTGGTGATCACGAGAAAAGTTCAAATGAATGAATTAAATGAACTCCGTGATCAAGCATACGAGAACTCTTTGATCTACAAACAAAAGACAAAGAAGATTCATGACTCTAAAATCAAGAACCGCGTTTTCAACGTCGGTGATCGAGTCCTTCTTTTCAATTCAAGATTGAAGATTTTCTCGGGAAAGCTCAAGTCCCGTTGGTCTGGTCCATTTACTATTGCTAAGGTTTATCCTTATGGTACCATTGAGTTATCTCAACCTGATGGTCCAAATTTTAAAGTGAATGGTCATCGATTAAAGCATTACTTTGGAGAGGACATTCCACCTGTGATTGTCCCGGATCTACAAACTTTCCCCATGAACCAATGAATGCGGGGATCGAGTCAAGCTAATGACTCGGGAATAAAAACAAGATAGCACACACCATATGGGTTTTCACCCATAATTGTCTTCTTTCTACTGTTCTACTACCCTAGTGTGGGGAGTTGCCCCCGCATTGTTGTGTAAAAAAAAAAAATTGTGTATATATCAAAAATAAAATAATGGCCGTAGTATTTCCCTTTTATGTTCTATGTTTCGGCATAACCGGTACTTTGAATATTGAGGGCAATATTCATTTCTAAGTGTGGGGGGAATTCTCACGAATTTTATCATGTATTTATTCCACCCATTCCCGCTTTTTTGGCCAAATTTTTTTTGGAGTAAGTGTTTTTCACTTACTCAGCAAATGGTAATCAGTCCGCCATGTCTAACCCACATAAGGATTGGCTAATCCAGGAGCAAACGGCTCTTGGTAAAGATATCTCAAATCCGTTTATGGCTTGCAATTTGCCCAAAATTGTATGGTGTTCAGTTCACCATATCTTTAATTAGTGAAGAGTTGGCTAGCCCGCAAGTTTATGGCTTGTGGTAAAGGCAATTGGAAAGCCATAATTGGTAATCGACTCACCAAAGATAATATTGATAATTTATCTAAGAGTTGGCTAGTCCAGAAGCAAGCGGCTTCTGGTAAAGACAAATCAAAACCGTTGAAATTGTGGAGATTTGCTCAAAATCATTTGGTTATCATTGTACCAAGGTTCTTACTTGAACTAAAACAATTGGCTACTCCAGAAGTAATGGATTTTGGTAAAGAGATGAAATCCATTAATTTTTCTCAAATCATTGCTAGGGACTAGCAATATCTTAGTGTGGGGGATTGATGAGTGTCTAAATACTCATCATTTTTGTATTGTTTAGAATGCCAAAACATCTCGAAAATACTCGAGAAATGCATCAAAATGATAAAAATATCACAAATAAGTGTTTTATGTGTTTTAAATGCAAAAATATCAAAATCAGATGAAAAACTTATCAAGTTTGCATAATTGGCAGTTTTAGTCCCCCAAGTTTAAAAAGTTGTCAAAAAATAGTCCCTGGTAAATCAAAATAAAGAAAAATATCATTTTAAGTCCTTAGGGATTCATGAGTTGTCAAAATTGGTCCTTAAAATCAAAAATTGCAAAATTACAACTTTAGTCCCTCAAGTTTTGAAAATGACAAAAATAGTCCTTGGATTTATTAAAAATGGAATTTTATGCAAAATGGTCCTTGTACTATTCACATTTGGCAGGATTGGTCCTTATGATAACTTTGGAATATTGGCAAGATCAGTCCTCAAGTTTGGCAGATTTACACAAATGGTCCTTGTAATATAACAAGCCAAATGGCCCTCCTTTTATATTTAGACCCCTGCCAAAGCCCAAAAGAACCCCCTGCCATTTAGCCTTGACCCCCCCAATTGTGAACCCCCTTCATATTAATATCTGGTCAAATATAGTCAACCCGCCAAAAACCACTAGCACTGTACATCTCCCTCACAAACACTGCAAATCCAATACCAGAGCTTGTTTTTCCTCCTTTTCGCCTTTACACCTGTCTTCCCAGCTGTATACCAACCCCCCTCCACCTCCACATCCTCCCAAGCTTCATTAATTGAGATAACCTACTCAAAGAAAATTGGCGCCAAAACTCCACTTGTACGGTTTTGATGAATTCCAATGATCCAATGGTGGATTGAGGTGGAATTAATCGAAGGTGTCGACAGAGATGAAAAAGATCTTTATATACAAGTTTGGTGCAATGTAATAAAGTATCTAGAGTAATTTTTAGTTTTCTATGTCGTTTTATCTTATTTTTAAATTCCATTACATGTTTTAGCCTTTAAACTCCGTATTTCAAGTTTCTATTATATAAAAAAGCTTTTGTGAAACATCAATTTCAGTATCAAGTTCCATTTCAGTTTATGCAGAATTTTACCTTTGTTCAAAATTTCAATAAGTTCAAATGTTGTTATTTGTTGTTATTAAGGACTGAGTAAGATCACATAAGCTCCTATAAAGCTTATTAAAGCTTTTAGTAACTCTAAAACTTTGTTTAGTATCAAAAACAGAAAATTCACAAAAATACCAAGAAAATAGTGAGAAAATAAAAAATCAATGAAAAATGATCAAAATTTGAGCGGGGTAGTTATTGGATGACAATGGTTTAGAAGCTTAGTGGTAAGCTATTAGGGTGTTATCGGATCTCAGTTCTGTCTTGTGCATGAATTCAAATTGTAAGCTATTTCTTGAAAATTTGTATTTCTTAGTTTAAGTGTCTAAATATTATTAATTCTAGTTCAATATTGTATTATTATAGTTAACTTAAGATAATAAATAGGTTACTTAGTATAAAAATTGGTTTTAGTACAAAAATCTTCAAAACAGTTGCTAAAAAGGGTGTTTGTATTTGCTGATTTAATTGTGCTAGAAACCAGTGGTGTTGTTGTTTATTGTTGTTCTAAGTCACAATAAATTATAATATCTCAGTCAAACCATTGAAACCAGTCCTTGTTCCTTAAAAAGTCAAAATCATCTTTAAAATCTCTTAAGTGTTAACTGTTAGGAAATTTTAAGTACTAATCACATCAAATTAGCTTAAACCTTGTTAATATAGCTTAAAGTCATCTTATTTTAGCTTATTATAACATATTCAGTCCATTAAATCAATCCAAAGTTCATTTAAGTCAAAGTCTTAGTGTAAATTAAAAGTCAAAATTTTCCATTTGGTCGTTTTTGAATAAAATGAATAATTTTATATAGGATTAAATATTAAAATTTAGCTTAAATCCTTTTGGGATATTAAAATTTAGCTGCTAAACTAAATTAGAAAAATAATAGTTCACTTCTACTTAGCTTATTAACTGCTTATTTTCTTGTTTCTTTTAAGTCCTTTTCGAAATCATGCCTGTGCACAGTTGAGCTATCCGGTTTCACAAGCTCTCACAGAGCTTATTAGTTAGCTTCAACTTGTGTACTTTAGCTTTTTGGAAAGCCCACCTAGTTGTCTCAAGATTTCGTTTTCATTTTCTATTCTTAGCTTATTTATTAGGCCTGCTACTTGCTTTTTGTTTTGTCCATTTTAACTAGTATAATTATTAGCCAGTGTTTTCAAGCTTTTGAATAAGCTCATTAAAAGCTCTCTAGTGGACACCACTGTGAAAGCTTTAGCTTTTTGGAGAGATCAGTTGGTTAGATTGTTAGTTGCAGTGCTTATTTGCATTTCTTAGCTTATCTTAGTGCTTATAAATTAGCTAGAAAGTACATAGTAAACTAATTAGTGCTCTGTGCAAAACAGATAAGCTTGTGCTTATTTGAAGTAAATCCTAGTGCTTATTTCTTAGATAAATTGCTTTTCCAGTTTTCATTTTAGCTTTTTACATTACTTAGCTTATTTCATTTTACAATTGCTTATTTATTAGCTTAAATAGCCATTTGGCTAATAACTTGTGCTTATTCCATTTTCTTGCTCCTTTGTTGAGAAAATAAGTTCAATCTTGAGCTTATTAGTTGATTTTGTAAAAAGTTGTAGTTATAAAAAGTGTTATTTTAGTATTCTTAATAAGTTTGTGAAGAAAAATCAAAAAAATAAAATAGTTGCAAAAGCATTCTTTGGGATTCGAACCACAGCCACTCACCACACACACACTACCACTCGCCCTGGGTCTTTTTCTTCGCTTTTCTTTGCAATATTTAATATATAAGCCTTATTTTCTCATTTAGCTTATACGAGCTTTTTAGCTTATTTCTAGCTTATTTAAATAAGTTGTCATACCTTTTACATTTTTCTTAGTTTGGTATTAGTATAAAGTATTTTATAAAAAGTTTGATTTTTTTCGAATAGTTTTAGTATTTTTAATCATTTAATTAGTCTAAATTAGTATTTAATTCATAATAAAAAATATAAAAGTCAAAAAATATAAATCTTTTTTCTAAAATTTTCTTTTGTCATATAGTAGGTAAGAAAGTTGTTTTTACACTCGTAGGACTTTTATTTCAAAAATTTTACGTTTTTGCTTGCGCACTTGCGTAATTTTTATACATAACGTACGTTTTCATTTTAGATCACGTTTTTAGGTAATTTAAGTTTAAGTTTTAATTAAAATAGTTTATTTAAGTTATTTTATTTTATAAATCACAAAAACATCATTGTAAAAATAGTGATAGCATTTATTTAATATATTTTAGCTTTTTAATTTTCTTTAATTTGCATTTAAGCCCCTGTAATTTACAAAATTTTCTCTTTAGGTATAAATAAATCAAAATCTTTCTTGATCACTATCCTTAGTGATTATTCAACATCTGTGCGTGTTAAACACCATTCATCCTCCGTGGGACTTAACGACCAGGGAATCCACTATATTCCTCTGATCTAAATTGCATTTGCTTTCATTTGTTTTAAGTTTATTACGGTTGACCATTCACAAGTGGTCACAGTGTGATTAAACTTGACCGTTTGGAACCAATCAGTATGATTCTTTAATTGTTTTGTTTGCGTTTACATTGCTTCCGTACAATTATTTCTAAGTGTATGCATGCATAGTTCTATTGGTAGCTACCCTTGTTTCGGTAGTTTTGAATGGCGGTAGAGGCTAGTTGCTTAGGAGATATGACCAACTGACCCTAAGTGAGTAAACTGAGACGGGAAGGGTAAGATATGACCAACTGACGACCCTTTCTACTTGTGCGATTTGACAAACTGATCACCTACCGTTTTGATGAACTTAAGAAGTAAGGGGTGAGTGTTTAAGTTGCTAGCGCCCGGGCACTCACTATTATAGAATCTAGCATGTAGCGGTGCTTAATGACTTGGCCTAGGATCCAGGAACAACTAGACTTATGAGGGGACACCTGACTTCTCTAGTGGTACCCTTTGCCGATAGGTTAGGACGAACTGACCAAATGCCTTCCTCTCGACTTTGACCCCACCTGAAGCAATTGGAAGTAATTAGACGTAAACATTACTAGTTAGGATGAGTAACTAGGTTAGCACCACTCTTCTCTATTGATCACACATTTGCCTTTATTTTCTTTAGTTATTTAGTTAATTCCTTATCGAAATCATTATTAAAATCTGTGACACCTAGACTTAGTATTAATCCACACACATAGCTCTTGGGACGACCTCGGTTTTACCGAATACTACACTACACACGACCGGGTACACTGCCCGTTAGTGCATTAGGGTAGACCATAGGTATAACGAGACTTATAAATATTAAAACCTGGTCAGTAAAACATGCATCAGACATACATAAGCATGCATAAATAACCGAACATATAGATACCGAACATAAACAAATAGGGGTTGATAAACAGTATCGTGAGCAAAACAAGTAACCAAACAGTGTACAAGCATAGCAGTCAACAGATCAAATAAACATAATATGGGAAAACAAATAAATCAGATAATCATGATAGATATAAGCTAAGCTGAATTTCATAAGCAGGCGGAAGCAACTAAATCGAATGTAAGCATGGCAATCACACAAGTCAGATAATCCACAGTTAATAAACAGAACAAGTATCATAACTAGCGGAAATACTAACAGCAATATAAGCATGATAGTCACATGTATCAGGTATGAATACCAAACGAACATCATAATTGAATGAATTAAGCCGAGCAAGAATATAGCATGGCAACGAAACAAGTCAACTAGATTGATAACATAAGTTGAATCAATTTCCATCATTAACGTAAGCATGTCGAGATCAACAAGTCGGGTATACATCAATGACTACGCCAAACCAATATCATAAGAAACGAAAAATACTAAACGAAGTATCGAGAATGGTAGTCACAAATAGCAGATAAGAATACTAATTGATAAACATAGCCCACGGAAATAATTGAACTAAGGTATAACATGGTAAACGAATAAGTCAAATAATTACATACTAGCACAGCAAATGGATAAATCAAATAGTCACATAATAGCATGATAACAGATGAATCAGATAATCACTTATTAGCATGGTAAACAGATAAATCACGTAATCATATATCAATATGGTAACGGATGAATCGAATAATCATATAATAGTACGGTAAACGGATAAAGTGGAAATCTGACATATAAGCTTGGCAGCCATCCGAAATGGAGGGAGACTATAGTAAATCAAATGAACTGGAATATAGTATGGTAGTCGAATGAATCACATAAGTTAATGTATAGTCAAATGGAGAACTGGATAAAGTATGGTATAGCAACGATTGAGTACGAACATCAGAAATCTACCACGAGCCCAAACCAATCAAACCATATCATATCATAGTAACCATGGAGTAGCTAGCTCCCAAAATGTGAAGGACGTGTATTGCACACAACATCAATCACCAAACTAAAAGTAGCAATATCAAATACAAAACAAATCTAGGATGCATCCATACGCCCCTGCAAAAGTATTAGTGGCCATATCTTCAATAAACAATATAGGGACGGTGTGGCACATCACTCGACCACATTGGAGTCATGCCATTGGTGCATCAATGACACGGACATGGAACCCCCATGCCTAGTATAATGGCTTGGGTATCAAACTGAAGGGTCAAAAGTAAAGTCCAAAGTTTGGCAATGTATAAGTCATCATAATCAAAGGTTCAAAATTAATGGTTCACAATTCAAAAGATCATAGCAAAGTTTCACAATTCAAAGGTTCATAGCAAAGGTTCACAATTTAAAATAGCTAAAGATCAAAAGGTGCATTAGAGATCAAGAGCAACCTTATAAGAAAGGTCATAATATCTGTACCTTATTCAAAGCAAGGGGAATACGAATCGAATATCAAAATGGACAAGTCATGAGAGAAAAGCAGTGTCATTACTGAAATGACGGAATATCTGTATCTCAAAGTTTGTGCACGAGAGCAAAGCACACAAAGCCAATCACTTCTCCCTCTTCACAAGATCTACAGTAATATACTCACATATTACCAACATATTCATTTTATAAGCTTCTTATGCATTTATAAGTGTTTTACTTATTGACATCATCATTTTGTTTTTCATTTTCTTAACTTCACATCTGTACCAGTTTTACACGAATTTTTAAACCCATCAGAAGTATCCCAAAAATTATAAGAAAATCCCCAGAGGTTCCCACATTATTTAAGTAATTTCACAATTTTTCGTAAATTTTATCTCAGAGTCTAAGTATGGTTTAAAAATCCATATTTCCGGACACCTGAGAAAGTGTTTAGGAAGTACACCTCAAAAGTTAACGTTTATTATACCTGTTTAGACACCTTGGAAAAATTCCCAAAAATTTCAGAAATTCATTTATAACATAAATATCACTCCTAGAGAGCTCACAATTCCCTATGGTTTGAAAATGAAAAATTAAACAATCCAACTAAATTTCAGGCCCGTTTTATCAGCTTTGACACTTGATCTTGTAAAATACAAAAATACGACTTAGACAACTCCAAATTCGACCAAACCACTTGGAAAACTTAACTAAGACATAAAATACGTTTTTCCAACAAAAAACCCAGATTTTAACCCTTATGAAACTCAAATTACAAGGTTCCTAAATTCGGGTTCCAAAACAGTCCCGACCAAAGACCCGTCTAAAAGTTAACATATTACATGCTTTATTTATCCAAACGTACCCAAGACCTACCCAAGCTTTAAAGCCTGTTTTAATATCATCTTAAAATGCTTACCCTTCCATGATTTTAGTTTTACAAAATTTTACGCACACGTTAAAATACTTAACGAACCAAATAACCACAATACTTTACATAAAATCATAAACACTTTCAATAACTTCGCCTAGGGTTTCATTCTTATACGCTTCATTAATGATCAAGCAAACCAAAATTTTAGAGCTTGTTTTAGGGCTCGCTTAGGTTTAGTTTAGGTCAAAAGGCATAGCCATAATAGACCTCAAAAACCTCACACAAACACGACACAAAAAACGACCCCAAAGGTGGCGATAACCTTTATGTATGTATGGTTTTTATGTGACTTTTACGAAGAGGCAAACAAAGCATACTAAGTTTTATATTTGGTTTCAGTTACACATTGCGTTCTATGTTAAACAATTCAACAACCAAGATGATTAATGATTCTTATAACATGTTTTTAACTTCTGATTTATATATAATTGTGTGTGTGCGATTTGTATTGAAACAAAAAAAAGTCGCATGAGTACCTTGGGGCTGGAAAAACGAGACAACAAACTAGGGCATAATTGCAAGGATGATGAACCATGATTGACATAGGTCGAAACCTTCCAATGATGCCACGAACAGAACCCTTACACTAGTTGGTTTTCAACCACAACCCCTCCCCTCCAATCAGCCTTGTTCTGAAAACCCTAGCACCCCACGAATCAACTTTCACACTCACGAATTAGCATCAAAACCTTAACATTTGGACATATATTCACAGCCACGAACCCTTGAACAATTGATCTTGAAAGAGAGCAAAGTGACAGGGATTTTTTTTAGTGATATTGATCGACACATTAAGAGAAAAGGGAGCAGGGAAAACGAGAAAAAAATATAGAAAAGTAGATAAGAGGAGTGTGTGAGCAATTTGGAAACAAATAAGTGTGATTTATACATTTAATTGTGATTGATCTGTTATAATGCAAATAGGCATGATTTATGGGCTAAAAATAAGGGGAGGGCCGAATATGGGGTATTTATTTTAGGGTTTATATAAATTTTTTTGTATTTAAATTAGTTTTAGGATAAATAATTAGTTTAGGTAATTATTTAACTAGATTTAAATTTTTATTACTAATGTATCAAATGTCACCAAATTAAAAGTATTTTCTCAAATGTTTATTAAATATTTTAGATCAATTTCATAATTAGTACCTCAAGTTAATAAATTTTAAATTAGACGCAAATATGATTACGCAATTATTTTTTTCTTCCGGGTTTTACAGTATAGTCTTAAGATCCACGAGGTGATCTGTAGTAGGGATGTGACTTTTCAAGAATCTGTTTTTCCATTCAAGAAGGATGTTTCTGCTCCTAAATCTTCTCCAATTACTCAACAATTGCTTTCTGAAAAGATTGTAGAAGATGATTCTTCAGTTCCTTGTTCGTTCCAAATACCCCGTCAATAATTCGTTGAACCAAACACCCATGAAGATGTTCCAATTGTTAGCCTTGCTCCTGGTGCTCCAACAACTAGTCCCTTCGTTAGAAGGTCCTCTAGAACAGTTGCACAACCAGCTTGGCTTAAAGATTTTGTGACTACCAAACACAGGGTTGGTCTTGCCACTACTGATATACCCAAACAACCTGCTTATCCATTGTTTCAACAAGCAGACTTCCAAGACTATCCTGATGAATATGTGGCATCTTTGGCTCAGGTTTTGGCATCCTTAGAACCAGTTTCCTATGCTCAAGCAACTTCTGATCCTATGTGGGTTGAAACCATGGACAAAGAGTTGCATGCTCTTGATGTTAATGAAACTTGGTAAGTAACTGAGCTTCCAAGTGGTCATAAAGATATTTATTCCAAATGGGTATTCAAGATTAAGTATCACCAGATGGAACAATGGAAAGGTATAAAGCTAGACTGGTAATTAGAGGTTTTGACCAGAAGGGGTGGATTATAAACATATCTTTTCTCCGGTGGCAAAGGCTGCAACTATGAGAGTGTTGATTGCTATTGCAACATCAAAGGGGTGGCCATTACACTAGTTAAACATAAACAAAAGCTGTACAAGGGCAAGTCTGCAAGCTCAAAAAGTCCTTTTATGGTCTTAAACAAGCTTTAAGGCAGTTGAACCAAGAGCTTTTAAAGTTTCTAGTCTCTTTGGGTTTCTCACAGTCAAAGCATGATTAATCTTTATTTGTAAAGGCACAAGGTAAGTCATTCACAGTGGCTTTAGTTTATGTGGATGACATTTTGATAATTGAAAACTCTGTACAAGATATTGAAGATACCAAAAAGGCTTTGGACCAAAAATTCGCCATCAAGGATTTGGGTCTAGCCAGATATTTTTTGGGAATTGAGCTTCGTAACACAGAACATGGTACTTATCTTCATCAAAGAAACTATGTTTTGGATTTACTCAAGGATGCAGGGCTAACAACAGCAAAACCAGTATCATTTCCTTTACCACAAAACATGAAGTTGTCATTGGATAAAGGAATTTTGATAAGTGATCCAGAATCATATAGGAGACTGGTTGGAAGGCTTGTGTAATTGTCAATGACTAGGCTAGATATCTATTATGCAGTTCAACACCTAAGCCAATTTGTTTCAGCTCTCAATGAACCTCATTTGCTGCTATGCACTTATTAAGATACTTAAAGGGTAAGGGCTTGTTTTATCATGTTCAAAGCAATTTATAGGTTGCAGGCTTCTCTGATGCTGATTGGGCATCATGTTTGATGACCAGAAAATCACTCACAGACTACTGTATATTTTTGGGACATTCTTTGGTGTCATGGAAGACCAAGAAATAAGCCACGGTTTCAAGATCATTAACAAAAGCAGAATACAGAAGCATGGCTGCAACTACATGTGAATTGGTATGGTTGGCTTATTTGTTAAAGGATCTGCATATACTTGTTCAAGTGCCAATTACTTTGTTTTGTGACAATAAAGCTGCTCAACAAATAACATCTAATCCATGTTATCATGAAAGAACCAAACATTTGGATATTGATAGTCATTTTACAAGAGATAAAGTCCAAGAAGGTTTCTTGCAGACTGCCTAAATACCAACTCATTACTTTATGACAAAAGCATTGGGAGGCTATCAACATTTCTTCTTAGCTAACAAGTTGGGCTTTCAAGAAGTTTCAACTTGAGGGGAGGATGAAGAATTTAAAGAAGTCTTTGACAAGTAGAGAAAAGTACAAGGACCAAAGTTGTAAATATTTGAATGTTAGTTAGAAGCATAAACCCATCTCATTTTTATTTTCACTTTGTAACTTTGTAATTATTTCAATAATAAAATGATACAATTTGCTTCCGCTACTAAATTTAAAAAATTATACTTTGAAGAAGTACAAAGATAATCTTTTTATTCGTTTTCAAGTATTAAAATCTTCTTAATTTGATAGGTGGTTAGATAATCATGTTCTGGCTTTGTAATTCTTTAAACATATGATGTGAATTTCCTCCCTTTGACATCTCACCATTAGTAATTCATAGAGTATGATGAATAAGTATGAACAAGTATGAGATAACAAGTATGAACATGTAAACCTAAGTATTTTATGAGTTATTTATTTTATTTTATTTATTTATTTATTTATTTATTTTTTTTATCTTTTTTATAAATGGAAGTAATTATGCAATATGAATATTCAAATATTTTTAGTCTACGGACATGACCTTGTTTGTTGTTTAGGCGGGATTGTGTATCGTTGCATGTTGTTGTACTTTTATATCTATACATATTATCTCACTTGAAAAAGATTTATCCAACTGTAAAAATCATGTATCACTTGCTCAATTACTAATTCACGCGTACATAATATACGCTCGAAAAATACCTTTTAATCAGAGAGTTGTATACAACTGTGATTCTGTAACTTCACCGAGTTTTCTTTTTTATGAAATTGATTATTATAGTTTTTTTAATTAATTACACTTAAACTAATAAACAAAGACAAAATAATAACCAACGAATATGATTGAACGAAGTACATAATGGAAAAACTATTTTTTTATGTTCGTTGTAAGCAAAGATAGAGGATCTACTGTTTCTAAAAAAATCGGTTTTTTAATTTATCAGGTCAAGTTTTCAGTTTCCGGGTTAATCACTTTTTTTTTTTTTTTTTTTCTCAAAACCGTTTCGTGGTACTGAAGCCGGCACAACAAACTAACAAAGATAGAAGATC
>OU343221.1:288057707-288183264 GCA_910596185.1 Chrysanthemum makinoi
GATCACACATTTGCCTTTATTTTCTTTAGTTAATTAGTTAATTCCTTATCGAAATCATTATTAAAATCTGTGACACATAGACTTAGTATTAATCCGCACACATAGCTCTTGGGACGACCTCGGTTTTACCAAATACTACACTACACACGACCGGGTACACTGCCCGTTAGTGCATTAGGGTAGACCATAGGTATAACGAGACTTATAAATATTAAAACCTGGTCAGTAAAACCTGCATCAGACATACATAAGCATGTATAAATAACCGAACATAAACAAATAGGGGTTGATAAACAGTATCGTGAGCAAAACAAGTAACCAAACAGTGTACAAGCATAGCAGTCAACAGATCAAATAAACATAATATGGGAAAACAAATAAATCAGATAATCATGATAGATATAAGCTAAGCTGAATTTCATAAGCAGGCGGAAGCAACTAAATCGAATGTAAGCATGGCAATCACACAAGTCAGATAATCCACAGTTAATAAACAGAACAAGTATCATAACCAGCGGAAATACTAACAGCAGTATAAGCATGATAGTCACATGTATCAAGTAGGAATACCAAACGAACATCATAATTGAATGAATTAACTGAGCAAGAATATAGCATGGCAACGAAACAAGTCAACTAGATTGATAACATAAGTTGAATCAATTTCCATCATTAACGTAAGCATGTCAGATCAACAAGTCAGGTATACATCAATGACTACGCCAAACCAATATCATAAGAAACAGAAAATACTAAACAGAAGTATCAGAATGGTAGTCACAAATAGCAAATAGGAATACTAAATGATAATCATAGCTTACGGAAATAATTGAACTAAGGTATAACATGGTAAACGAATAAGTCAAATAATTACATACTAGCACAACAAATGGATAAATCAAATAGTCACATAATAGCATGATAACAGATGAATCAGATAATCACTTATTAGCATGGTAAACAGATAAATCACGTAATCATATATCAATATGGTAACGGATGAATCGAATAATCATATAATAGTACGGTAAACGGATAAAGTGGAAATCTGACATATAAGCTTGGCAGCCATCCGAAATGGAGGGAGAGTATAGTAAATCAAATGAACTGGAATATAGTATGGTAGTCGGATGAATCACATAAGTGAATGTATAGTCAAATGGAGAACTGGATAGAGTATGGTATAGCAACGATTGAGTACGAACGTCAGAAATCTACCACGAGCCCAAACCAATCAAACCATATCATATCATAGTAACCATGGAGTAGCTAGCTCCCAAAATGTGAAGGACGTGTATTGCACACAACATCAATTACCAAACTAAAAGTAGCAATATCAAATACAAAACAAATCTAGGATGCATCCATACGCCCCTGCAAAAGTATTAGTGGCCATATCTTCAATAAACAATATAGGGACGGTGTGGCACATCACTTGACCACACTGGAGTCATGCCATTGGTGCATCAATGACACGGACATGGAACCCCCATGCCTAGTATAATGGCTTGGGTATCAAACTGAAGGGTCAAAAGTAAAATCCAAAGTTTGGCAATGTATAAGTCATCATAATCAAAGGTTCAAAATCAATGGTTCACAATTCAAAAGATCATAGCAAAGTTTCACAATTCAAAGGTTCATAGCAAAGGTTCACAATTTAAAATAGCTAAAGATCAAAAGGTGCATTAGAGATCATGAGTAACCTTATAAGAAAGGTCAGAATATCTGTACCTTATTCAAAGCAAGGGGAATACGAATCGAATATCAAAATGGACAAGTCATGAGAGAAAAGAAGTGTCATTACTGAAATGACGGAATATCTGTACCTCAAAGTGTGTGCACGAGAGCAAAGCACACAAAGCCAATCACTTCTCCCTCTTCACAAGATCTACAGTAAATATACTCACATATTACCAACATATTCATTTTATAAGCTTCTTATGCATTTATAAGTGTTTTACTTATTGACATCATCATTTTGTTTTTCATTTTCTTAACTTCACATCTGTACCAGTTTTACACGAATTTTTAAACCCATCAGAAGTATCCCAAAAATTATAAGAAAATCCCCAGAGGTTCCCACATTATTTAAGTAATTTCACAATTTTTCGTAAATTTTATCTCAGAGTCTAAGTATGGTTTAAAAATCCATATTTCCAGACCTGCCCAGAAAGTGTTTAGGAAGTACACCTCAAAAGTTAACGTTTATTATACCTGTTTAGACACCTTGGAAAAATTCCCAAAAATTTCAGAAATTCATTTATAACATAAATATCACTCCTAGAGAGCTCACAATTCCCTATGGTTTGAAAATGAAAAATTAAACAATCCAACTAAATTTCAGACCCATTTTCTCAGCTTTGACACTTGATCTTGTAAAATTCAAAAATACGGCTCAGACAACTCCAAATTCGACTAAACCACTTGGAAAACTTAACTAAGACATAAAATAAGTTTTTCCAACAAAAACTCAGATTTTAACCCTTATGAAACTCAAATTATAAGGTTCCCAAATTCGGATTCCAAAACAGTCCCGACCAAAGACCCGTCTAAAAGTTAACATATTACATGCTTTATTTATCCAAACGTACCCAAGACCTACCCAAGCTTTAAAACCTGTTTTAATATCATCTTAAAATGCTTACCCTTCCATGCTTTCAGTTTTACAAAATTATACGCACACGTTAAAATACTTAACGAACCAAATAACCACAATACTTTACATAAAATCATAAACACTTTCAATAACTTCGCCTAGGGTTTCATTCTTATACGCTTCATTAATGATCAAGCAAACCAAATTTTTAGGGCTTGTTTTAGGGCTCGCTTAGGTTTAGTTTAGGTCAAAAGGCATAGCCATAATAGACCTCAAAAACCTCACACAAACACGACACAAAAACAGCCCCAAAGGTGGCGCATAACCTTTTATGTATGTATGGTTTTTATGTGACTTTTACGACGAGGCAAACAAAGCATACTAAGTTTTATATTTGGTTTCAGTTACACATTGCGTTCTATGTTAAACAATTCAACAACCAAGATGATTAATGATTCTTATAACATGTTTTTAACTTCTAATTTATATATAATTGTGTGTGTGCGATTTGTATTGAAACAAAAAAAAGTCGCATGAGTACCTTGGGGCTGGAAAAACGAGACAACAAACTAGGGAAGAATTGCAAGGATGATGAACCATGATTGACATAGGTCGAAACCTTCCAATGATGCCACGAACAGAACCCTTACACTAGTTGGTTTTCGACCACAACCCCTCCCCTCCAATCAGCCTTGTTCTGAAAACCCTAGCACCCCACGAATCAACTTTCACACTCACGAATTAGCATCAAAACCTTAACATTTGGACATATATTCACAGCCACGAACCCTTGAACAATTGATCTTGAAAGAGAGCAAAGTGACAGGGATTTTTTTTAGTGATATTGATCGACACATGAAGAGAAAAGGGAGCAGGGAAAACGAGAAAAAAATATAGAAAAGTAGATAGGAGGAGCGTGTGAGCAATTTGGAAACAAATAAGTGTGATTTATACATTTAATTGTGATTGATCTGTTATAATGCAAATAGGCATGATTTATGGGCTAAAAATAAGGGGAGGGCCGAATATGGGGGGTATTTATTTTAGGGTTTATATAAATTTTTTTGTATTTAAATTAGTTTTAGGATAAATAATTAGTTTAGGTAATTATTTAACTAGATTTAAATTTTTATTACTAATGTATCAAATGTCACCAAATTAAAAGTATTTTTTCAAATGTTTATTAAATATTTTAGATCAATTTCATAATTAGTACCTCAAGTTAATAAATTTTAAATTAGACGCAAATATGATTACGCAATTATTTTTTTCTTCCGGGTTTTACAGTATAGTCTTAAGATCCACGAGGTGATCTGTAGTAGGGATGTGACTTTTCAAGAATCTGTTTTTCCATTCAAGAAGGATGTTTTACGCTCCTAAATCTTCTCCAATTACTCAACAATTGCTTTCTGAAAAGATTGTAGAAGATGATTCTTCAGTTCCTTGTTCTGTTCCAAATACCCCTGTCAATAATTCTGTTGAACCAAACACCCATGAAGATGTTCCAATTGTTAGCCTTGCTCCTGGTGCTCCAACAACTAGTCCTGCTTCTGTTAGAAGGTCCTCTAGAACAGTTGCACAACCAGCTTGGCTTAAAGATTTTGTGACTACCAAACACAGGGTTGGTCTTGCCACTACTGATATACCCAAACAACCTGCTTATCCATTGTTTCAACAAGCAGACTTCCAAGACTATCCTGATGAATATGTGGCATCTTTGGCTCAGGTTTTGGCATCCTTAGAACCAGTTTCCTATGCTCAAGCAACTTCTGGTCCTATGTGGTTTGAAACCATGGACAAAGAGTTGCATGCTCTTGATGTTAATGAAACTTGGTAAGTAACTGAGCTTCCAAGTGGTCATAAAGATATTTATTCCAAATGGGTATTCAAGATTAAGTATCACCAGATGGAACAATGGAAAGGTATAAAGCTAGACTGGTAATTAGAGGTTTTGACCAGAAGGGGTGGATTATAAACATATCTTTTCTCCGGTGGCAAAGGCTGCAACTATGAGAGTGTTGATTGCTATTGCAACATCAAAGGGGTGGCCATTACACTAGTTAAACATAAACAAAAGCTGTACAAGGGCAAGTCTGCAAGCTCAAAAAGTCCTTTTATGGTCTTAAACAAGCTTTAAGGCAGTGGAATCAAGAGCTTTTAAAGTTTGTAGTCTCTTTGGGTTTCTCACAGTCAAAGCATGATTAATCTTTATTTGTAAAGGCACAAGGTAAGTCATTCACAGTGGCTTTAGTTTATGTGGATGACATTTTGATAATTGAAAACTCTGTACAAGATATTGAAGATACCAAAAAGGCTTTGGACCAAAAATTCGCCATCAAGGATTTGGGTCTAGCCAGATATTTTTTGGGAATTGAGCTTTATAACACAGAACATGGTACTTATCTTCATCAAAGAAACTATGTTTTGGATTTACTCAAGGATGCAGGGCTAACAACAGCAAAACCAGTATCATTTCCTTTACCACAAAACATGAAGTTGTCATTGGATAAAGGAATTTTGATAAGTGATCCAGAATCATATAGGAGACTGGTTGGAAGGCTTGTGTAATTGTCAATGACTAGGCTAGATATCTATTATGCAGTTCAACACCTAAGCCAATTTGTTTCAGCTCTCAATGAACCTCATTTGCTGCTATGCACTTATTAAGATACTTAAAGGGTTCTATTAATAAGGGCTTGTTTTATCATGTTCAAAGCAATTTATAGGTTGCAGGCTTCTCTGATGTTGATTGGGCATCATGTTTGATGACCAGAAAATCACTCACAGACTACTGTATATTTTTGGGACATTCTTTGGTGTCATGGAAGACCAAGAAATAAGCCACGGTTTCAAGATCATTAACAAAAGCAGAATACGGAAGCATGGCTGCAACTACATGTGAATTGGTATGGTTGGCTTATTTGTTAAAGGATCTGCATATACTTGTTCAAGTGCCAATTACTTTGTTTTGTGACAATAAAGCTGCTCAGCAAATAACATCTAATCCATGTTATCATGAAAGAACCAAACATTTGGATATTGATAGTCATTTTACAAGAGATAAAGTCCAAGAAGGTTTCTTGCAGACTGCCTACATACCAACTCATTACGACTTGCAGACATTATGACAAAAGCATTGGGAGGCTATCAACATTTCTTCTTAGCTAACAAGTTGGGCTTTCAAGAAGTTTCAACTTGAGGGGAGGATGAAGAATTTAAAGAAGTCTTTGACAAGTAGAGAAAAGTACAAGGACCAAAGTTGTAAATATTTGAATGTTAGTTAGAAGCAGTTAACACTTTCCTTTTTTTCCCTTGTATATAAACCCATCTCATTTTTATTTTCACTTTGTAACTTTGTAATTATTTCAATAATAAAATGATACAATTTGCTTCCGCTACTAAATTTAAAAAATTCTACTTTGAAGAAGTACAAAGATAATCTTTTTATTCGTTTTCAAGTAGATGTATTAAAATCTTCTTAATTTGATAGGTGGTTAGATAATCATGTTCTGGCTTTGTACTTCTTTAAACATATGATGTGAATTTCCTCCCTTTGACATCTCACCATTAGTAATTCATAGAGTATGATGAATAAGTATGAACAAGTATGAGATAACAAGTATGAACATGTAAACCTAAGTATTTTATGAGTTTTTTTTTTTTTTTTTTTTTTTTTTTTTTCTCTTTTTTATAAATGGAAGTAATTATGCAATATGAATATTCAAATATTTTTAGTCTACGGACATGACCTTGTTTGTTGTTTAGGCGGGATTGTGTATCGTTGCATGTTGTTGTACTTTTATATCTATACATATTATCTCACTTGAAAAAGATTTATCCAACTGTAAAAATCATGTATCAGTTGCTCAATTACTAATTCACGCGTACATAATATACGCTCGAAAAATACCTTTTAATCAGAGAGTTGTATACAACTGTGATTCTGTAACTTCACCGAGTTTTCTTTTTTATGAAATTGATTATTATAGTTTTTTTAATTAATTACACTTAAACTAATAAACAAAGACAAAATAATAACCAACGAATATGATTGAACGAAGTACATAATGGAAAAACTATTTTTTTATGTTCGTTGTAAGCAAAGATAGAGGATCTACTGTTTCTAAAAAAATCGGGCTTTTAATTTATCAGGTCAAGTTTTCAGTTTCCGGGTTAATCACTTTTTTTTTTTTTTTTTTTTTTTCTCAAAACCGTTTCGTGGTACTGAAGCCGGCACAACAAACTAACAAAGATAGAAGATCTGCTGTTTCTAAAAAACCGGTTTTTTAGTTTATCTTGTCAAGCTTTCGGTTTTCGATTTAATCACTCTTTTTCTCAAAACTGTATTGCGGTAACTAAGCAGGTTCCGGTTCAATCAATCAAGTCAAGCCAGGTTTCAAAATATTGAAAAGATCTTAATCTCAAAATATACTTTCATTTTTCAATCGTTTTGATAATTTCACATCCCTTAATTTTAGTAAACTTTTGGTACCACGGAATATGCTAACTAAATACTGTCTCCGTATTAGAAACAAATAAAGTCTCCGTACTAATTAAAGTACAAAAACATTTTGTTAATTTATAAAATTTGCACCAAATATAAGTACCAAAATTTTTGTTTACAAAAGGTAAAAATATATAGTAGTATCTCCCAAGGAAAACAATTAGTTTCGTTTGGAAGTTAAATACTATTGATAACAAAAAGATTACGTCAACAAAGTTTAAAAAATAAAAGATTCTTCGTATTTGCAGCAGCTGTGAGGATATTTTGGTCATTTAAACATTCATTTTCACATATAAATACACCTTGAAAGACGACCAGATTCTGCTCACGCCGCCTATTTTTCTCCATATATCTCGCTTATATCACATGTTTCTCTAGGGTTTTTATAGTCACGTACTTTTTCATTCTTTTTTATATTTTAGGTTTTTGAAGCTTACAGTATTATGGTTCATTCAATGTGGCTTGTGAACAACGAGAACAACAACCAGGATGCATGGCAATGGCCGCAGCATGAAATGGCGGATTTAGTAAGTGAAAAGCGTACGATGAATGAGGAAGAGGTGAAACAGCTTCAGAAGCGATGGAATTCATCGTTGTTACGAGCAAATAATGAGGTTTTGATTTATGTTTTTGTTTATATGATCTGTGATTTTACTCGTTTACTCTTTTTGTGTGTATTATTGATGCTTATTCATTTGGGCATAAAGGATTATTTTTGTTTTGTATTTTATATTAAAACTGCTGTGCCTGCTTATTGTTTTTCGAGACAAAAACAAACATGAAAACCACTTATCTTACTCAGGTAGTCAGTAAATGACTACCGTTTAGTAGGAAGAAACTGTAGCTATTGACTAAGGGTTCAGGAGATGTTGCATGTTTGGAATATTGAGTTCGAGTTAGAATAAGAAGTGCACAATTGCCTAATTCTACTGCATAATGCTTTAGAAAGTATAAATAACATATTTATTAAACATATTATAAGCTTGATTGTATGTAAACATGTAGTTATTTGAATCATATGTTAAGGATCACTTAATTTTATTTATGAATGTTATCAACTTGCCAACCTAAGTTGTTCTTATTTGACCTTTTCAAGTTTTCTTTATAGTTTATACTTAAAAATCTTTGTATTGTTTATTTTAATCAAACAACTGGGATTGGTAGTTTTATTGCTGATATGACAGAAAAGAAAAAGTTTGTGATTGGTTTCATTGTTTTGCTGTTTTATAAAATTTATACTTTAATATCATAGAAAGAAAACAATTAGGGATCCGTTGTACTTTTGCATTTCTAGAAAATGTGATGATATCAGCTCCTGGTGCAACTTTATAAAAAGCACATCTATAATTATATATCGTACAGTGGTAAAGGGGTGCACGGGTGTTGCGAGATGAATTTGAAATTTTAATTTACATCTAATAAGCTAAAAATTATGATTTTGGTGGTGAAGTTAGTGTATTTTAGAAAGAATATTCTTTAAAAGTCGACTAATTTTCCTTCTCTTATTGCAATCATTTACCAATTTGCAGTTGAGCCTTGACAACCATGAGTTACGACCCGTCATGCCATCTAAGTATGATCTACTCAATGAGCCAAGTCCCTTGGGTTTGCGGCTAAAAAAGAGTCCATCATTGTTGGAGCTAATTCAAGCTAGACTTGCCCAAAGCAATAAGAAAGAAGGTTGCTTGACAATGGAAAATCTTAATTTGGAAAATAAGAAAAAAGTTAAGGCAAAAGCTGGGACATCGGGTTCTGTTGAGAAGTTGAAGGCGTCTAACTTTCCTGCTGTACTTTTGAAAATTGGACAATGGGAGGTATTTTACTGGGACACTGTTAATTTACCTTTTCTAAATGGTTTATACATGGGGTCAATGACTCAATTCCAACCAATAATTTATTTACAAAGTGATTTATTCAAGCCAGCTAACGTTTACGTTTTTCATCCATGTCCTCAAACCTGCTACCTTTAGTATGTTTTATAACATTTTGAAATGTAACTGATAGTTGTTCTTTGTGGCAGTATGTGTCTAAACATGAAGGTGATCTAGTGGCTAAATGTTACTTTGCAAAGCATAAGCTTGTGTGGGAAGTTCTTGATGGTGGACTAAAGAGTAAAATAGAAATCCAATGGGAAGATATTGTGGGTTTGAAGGCAAACTGTCCAGATGATGGTCCAGGCTCTTTGACTATTGTGGTATTTACTTTCTTTCATTAATCTTGTATTGGTTTAATTTGGGTAAGTTTCTTTTGTTTCTTTTTGTATACGTTTTTCTGAAAGTGATTTTGTAATGTTGAATACGCGCTACAGAAAAACAGCACACTGAAAGAAGTCAGTAGTTGTTTAGTGTGTATGATATCTAATTTCACATGGAACCTTTGTTTTTGTTGCAGCTTGGTAAACAGCCACTCTTCTTCAAAGAGACCGATCCACAACCTCGAAAACATACTCTTTGGCAAGCAACTTCTGATTTTACTAATGGAGAAGCAAGCACATATAGGTAATTTATATTACATTCTTACAATAATTCCTAAACGTCATTAATACTAGCCTGGGATGGATAATATCACTTGCTACTTGAATGTTCAAGGGTTATTTGGATGCGTTCAGCTAATATTAGTTGCAATAAAATAAGCGGTAAAACATAGTTTATAAATCCATGATAATCACATGGTGCAAGTATATTGCAATGATTTATGTAAGTCTATAGATAAAATGACTAACAAGGACAATATATCTGATAGACAATAATTGAAATCTGGGTAAAATTCTGCAAACTAGATTTAGGAAATGGGTAAACCAATTTTTTTTGTTTAGCCTTAGTCCTTAGATAAACAAATTATAGTGCAACTAATAGAAACTAATAATCCAAAACTGATTATATGACCCTCATCACCACAACAAATATATATGTTCAAAGATCAAAAACTCATTATTTCGACCAAGTTAATATACCCTTTTTATTGACTGGAAGTCAAATACTAAGAACTTGACAACAGTCTTTTCATGTTATGGTTTCTGCAGGCAACATTATCTACAATGTGCCCAAGGCGTGCTAAACAAACATTACGAAAAACTGATCCAGTGTGATACACGCCTTAAATTCCTTAGCCAACAGTTAGACCCAGTTTTAGACTTACCCTTTGCATCAAAAGCTTGTGGTGAAGATCAAAATCCATCAGGAACATCACAAAGATCCTATGCATCTGCTTCACAAAGTTCCTCGCTGAAGGCACAAGAAATGGGTGCTAATGGTTTGGTTCATGAAGATTATATGGAAGAACATGGGTATGTTGAAAGTTCGGGTCATGTGAGGCCGAAGACTATGTCAATATCTGATCTTGTAAACCACATTGGACACTGTATTTCGGAGAAAAAATCTGATCAGGTATTACCTTTCTTTGAGAATGTGTCAAGTGGAGTCGACCAAAATGATATGCTCCAGAATATATCACAAATTCTACTGAATGACACCTACTTGACATCAGCTTCTGATGAAAAAAATCTTATGTCAAGAGTAAACTCTCTGTGTGCCTTTCTTCAGGAAGGTAATGACTATATGAACATTGATGACGATGGGAAAAATCAAAATGATGTGCATTATGGAAATGACTATCCTGACGATGATTGCAACCCAGTACCAGAGATCGAGATGGATCAAGGTTGGGAAGGGGATTTTGGTATGTCAAGGAACGACTCCTTTAATGATTTGCTGCATCATCTTCCGAGAATTGCATCGCTCCCAAGGATCTATTTTGACATTTAGAAGATCGAAGCTACTTAAAGTTTTAGATATAAAGTAAATACGGGTATTGATCTATGCATATAGGGCATTTGGTGAAACCTCTCTAGATTTCATTTTAACTTTTATTATGGGGTTCACTTGGTTATTTTTTCATCATTTATGGATGTTTATTTTGTAAATAAATTTTTGCATTTTGGATTGTTTACTAATTTTTTTCAAAGCTTGACTTGTCTATTGATGTTGTTGAAATTAAGTGTTCATTCGAGTTTAATGCTTTTCTTTTAATGTGATTCAGTAATAACTAAGAGATAGTGTAACTGTTGGAGCTGCTTGTTTCCTTCAGTAGGTATTGGTCATGTTCTGGGTGTTTGATCTTCCTTTCTTTCTTGTTCTCAGCCTATATATAAAGGCTCACTTTCTATGCTATGTCACATACCAATAAAGCATCAATAAAACATTGATCTGCAGTATCAATTTACATATATACTTCTGCTGTCCTTTGTTGTTAATCTCTCAAATAACCAACATTTCTGGTACCAGAGCCAGGTTGCAACCTTGGTTTCCCCACTAAATGGCGTCGAATAATATAGCAGTGAATGTCTCTCAACCGCAGATTCCGGTTTTCAAAGGTGACTTGTACGGTTCCTGGAGCATCAAGATGAAGACTCTCTTAAAGTCTCAAGATCTTTGGGACTTTGTTGAGAGTGGCTTTCCAGAAGAAGAAAGTTTAGACAATGCTCGACACAAAGAGAATATAAAGAGAGATTAAAGTCAAGGATGAAAGAAAGATTGACAATTGTGCTGATTGGGCAGGAAGTATTTTCATCTGGGTTTAAGTAAACCACTCTTTTATCACGTGAGTTTTGGTTGGACCTTGGGTGAGTGGACTTTCAGCACACTTATCTTTTTGGTCACTCATTCTTACGATCATTGGATTTATCGCTTCCATGAACCAAAAAGTTGCTACTCAATGGTAGGTGATTACAGCTGTTTTGGGAATGGTAATGGTTTTGGAACTGGTACTGGTTTTAGTTGTGATGTCAGGTGATTATGAGCTTCTTGTGCCCGACTCCTTGAGGAGAGTTGAAAAACTCAAAATGGAGGAATCAAACCATTTGGGATTATTTCACTACTGCCTTAACCATTTCAAATGAAATGAAGAGAAATGGTGAAAGCTTGAGTGACACAAGGGTCAAGGGTGATAGAAAAGATTTTTAAGCTCTTTTACCAAAGCTTTGATTACATTATTGTGGCCATAGAGGAGTCAAAAGAAATAGACTTTATGACCATCGATCAAATCATGAGATCTTTACAAGCCCATGAAGAGAAGTTCAAGAAAAGAAGGGGAAAAAACCCTTGAAGCAAGCTTTATACTCAAAGGTCTCTTTCAAAGAAAGAAAAAGAGCTCTATGGAAAGGAGCAAGGCGAGGCGCGGTACTTTTTGAGGTGTGGTGGTTTCCAAGGCCGGGCGAGGAAGAGTAAGAGAATATGTCAACAAAGAAGATGATTCATATCGAAGAGGTCATGGGAGAGGCTTCAGTCTCAAAGAGGAGGTAAGCCTCATATACAATGTTACAATTGTCTCAAATATGCTCATTATGCCAATGAGTGTAGTAGCTCAAGACAAGTGGAAGAATAATATTGTGGAGGTAGAAGATAAAGATGAGCTTACTTTGCTAATGGAAAGATATGGCGAACAACAAGATAGGATAGAGTCATGGCATATAGATTATTGGGAAGTAATCATATGACGGGTGAAGAAGACTTGTTCGTGGAGATGGAGAATAGTAAAGGTAATGTCACCTTTGGAGATGAATCAAAGACACCGGTGAAAGGAAAGGTAAGATACTTATCCGAGCTAAAGATGGAAGTCACCAATATATTTCGAAAGTGTACAATGTGCTCAACCTTGAAAGTAACATTTTAAGTGTGAGACAACTTTTAGAGAAAAACTACGATATTCATTTCAAGGATCTTAGTGCTACAATAATAAATCCCGAAGGAAAGCTCATAGCAAAAGTGTCTATGACTAAAAACCAAATGTTCTTTCCAGACATTCAAAATGATGAAGCTAAGTGCTTAAAGAGTTGTTTTAAGGATCATTCTTGGCTTTGGCACATGAGGTAAGTTTAAAATTTGGTGACTGAAAGTTATTATCTTCAAAGGGAATGGTGAAAGGATTAGATCAAATTGATCATCCCAATCAAGTGTGTGAAAGATGCCTTCTTGGGAAGTGATGTGTGCTTAAACACACATCATTTTATATCTAAAAAACATGCCAAATTAGACTAATAGCCATTAAATATGTCAAATTATATTGCAAATATATTTGGAATGTGTTATTATGTCTTGCAGGTACAAGGGTTTGAAAACAAAGCAAAATGGTGATTTTTAGGATAAGTTTGACGACGTTTTTGCATTTTTCAAGGTTCAAATGAAGTCGTAAAATTCCCGAGCATACCATTGGAAATAGCACGCGAAAAAGCGATTCAAATGGTATATTTACTCAATTTTTAATAGTCCATATAACCCTTTTAAATTGATAGGCCAAATTCTATTTTGAACCTTTTTGCTTACTATGAAAAGGACATTTCAAAAGAGCGGTTATATTTTAAAATATGCGTATTTTACTAAGAGTATTGCCTAGCGCGTTGAGGAACACTCTTAGTCCCACACGCTAGTGGTCCGCGACGTGGCCCGACAGAATCCGACCCATTGACCCGACCGTTGGGCCGGGAGCGGCCACATGGCGTGCGCGTCATTGGCGGTTGGCGTCGAGAGGCCGCCATGGCGGCGGCGCAGCGCATGTATTCACTGTCTGCGATGCGAGGTTGGGTGGCGGACCAATGATAAGGCGACATGTGGCGGCGCCGCCGTCGATCCGGGTATCGATTCTGTGAAAAACTAGAAGGGGGGTTGAATAGTTTACCGATTAAAACTTTGTTTTGAAACTTATTGAAAGATCAATTTCTATTGATCTTGGATATGTTAGTGAATGATAATCAATATGCAAACAATATATAAAGAGTAGATAAGGAAAAAAACAATCAAACCACGACAAGTTGTTTATAGTGGTTCGGTCTACAAGGACTCTTTTTCCTTGCCTTACTCCACTCCTTGAGTCTCACACTCGAGAGTTTAACTTCACTAGTCAACAAGCTCCTTTCACGGAGAAACCTTTACACCTAAACATACACTATTTGACACTAAGCTAGATGTCGAGTTCTTTTCAAGGGTACAACCACTCCCACACACAATGTATTTTAAGGACTAAAATACTAACCACTCACACTCACAAGATTATGATGGTTTGGTACAACAATGATGTATGAATCAACACAAGATCATACAACAATAAACAAATAAGACTTTCAACAACTTGTTGAAGCTTGAATATGCATTGATCTTCTTTGCTGAGATCACTAATATGAAATGAAACTGAGTTAGAAATGTTAGAGAGAAGGAATGTATGTGAATATAATAGAAAGGGATGTAAAACAACTTGGTTTGGCTTTGCTATTTATAGCCAAAATACTGGCCGAACCACGGACCACGGATCCCTCAAAATGGTTTCGTCGTGTTAAGTTTTGTGCCTTGAGTCCGACGACAAGATCACCAAAATATTACCAAAGTCAACCATATCTATCCAAGATTGTGTAAGATATGTAGAGTCAAAATCTACACAAAGTATCTAGTGAAATCTTCTAAGGATTTCAATGATGCACTACATGATGTCATGTGTTTGTTTTCTATTTTTAGAAATATGTTAAAATGTAAATACATGTGTAATGTTTTGTTTTAAGAAAACAAAACATTCTTGATCTAAAAATATTAACATACATTATGGTTTAGAGTCATATCAAAATATGATTAATTAAAATGTAAATGCTTGAGTGGTGAAGATATTATTTGAAAAGCTTGTTTTAATATCTATTAAACTTGACAAGCTTTAAGCTTTATAAAAATTAAATTTACTTTTGTCGTTAACAAAACTTAGATAAAAATCATAAAATATAAATAACGTTTGATGATGATATTTGTATTAACAATCTCCCCTTTTTTGTTGAGGACAAAACATAAATTTTATTTTTATAAAAGATGTAAAGATTGTACAAGAGTTATAAAAATATTAGTTTTAGAACTTGAAAGATAAAGATGATAATGCAAGTATATCCAATTTAGACATGATGTTGACTTTTCAGAAAGTCAAAGTGTGCAGTTGACTTTTCATTTAAAAAGTCAAAGTCTTCATTAGTTGAAGTGTGATGTTGACTTTCAGAAAGTAAAGTATGCAGTTGACTTTTTATAAAAGTCAAATTTAACCAAGTTCTATATATTTCTCCCCCTTTTTGTCTCAACAAAAAGAATATGCGAGGCGGAATATGTAATGAGCGTTATCTCCCCTTGACCAATGCTCCCCCTAAATTGGGTGCCAAGAGAAAGATACATGGATTGTGAAAAGCTACAAAAAAGATGTTAGTAATAAGCATCATCACAAGCATTTTCAAACACCATGTAACAATCAACAACAATATAAGAAACACCATTCATTTTTTAAAAATTTTCATGATTTAAAAATTATGAAAAGGGAACACAATGAAGTGTTAGTACAAGAATAAAATCCTAAAACATTATCCTAGAAAATAAAAAAAAAATACAAAGAAAAGCCTAAAAAGAAATAAAAATGCTTAAAGAGAATAAACTAGGACCCTCCTATTGAGGTGGTGGATGAGCAAAAGCATTGATGCGCTCTAGGATGTGATTGAGGATGAACCTCATTTCGGCTTGAAGCTTATGGACCATCACCCGGGTCCTTTCGGTGATTTGGGCTGTCCGCTCACAATTGGAGCAACTATGTCTAGGAGGGTAGTATGGTTCATGATTTTGTGGTGGTGGAATGGTGGAGTTGTTGGTGTTGGTGTTTGGAGTGGTGATTATGGAGGCTAGCAAAGCACTTTGCATTTGCATGGCATCACTAAGATAAAAATCCACCATATTGGAAAATTGGTGGAGATGATTGAGCTCGGCTTCAATCTCTTCTTTGGTGGGGTGATCATCCCACATGGATTTCTCAATGTCCTCTATATGAGAGGCATTGATGTGTAGTCGGTAGTGTTGATCCCCATACAAAGGACCATGGATTTTCTTGTGGATGGGATGGAAAGAAGAGTCTTGGCCCTAACGGGCGTTTGGGTCAAATGATGGACGTGGAGATTCATGAGCTATTCGCTCATAGTACCAAGGATGGTAGTGGTGGTGGATGATTGGGCCTAGGAGGCAAGTCCTCCAAGTCTTCCAAAATGGATTTGGAGATGTAGGTGGTGTAGAGAATAACTCTAATGGGATGAGTGTTGGAGATTTTGGAGGTGATGGTGATTTTGATGTTTGGATAGGAGCCGTGGGTGGTGAGCTAGGAGTATTTGTTGGTGGTGGAGTAGTGACAATGATAGGTGATTGTGGAGGTGGTGTAGGAGTAGCCAAAGTGAGAGTTGTCTCATCTCTTATGGTAGATGAGATGGTTAATGGAGAGGACCCGGAAGAGGAGCTTATGTTGACAAAGCAACAAGGTCTTACGCTCATTCTAGCGGTTCTTTTGCAAGGCTTGGTTGATGGTAAAGACTTAGTCATTTTGGCTCAGTTTTGCTGGTAGATGAGAAGATTTGAGAAGGTGTGAAGATGATCATGGTAAAAGCTCTTAATTTATAGGATTGGAAAATTACGGAGAAATGTGTTTGATTTGATGTTAAACCATAGAAGAGATGAGGTTCCTAATGATTTTGAAGTGGGTTTAATGCTAGTCATATCACCAAAGTCAATCCATACAAGAAGGATGGAGTGAAGAGACAAAGATTTGCAATAAATGTTTCTAATGATTATGGGATCTTTAGAATCAGATCACCCACGGATTGTAAGGAACCAAATTTTTGGTTCCTTCCTTTATGAAAAAGGGCTCCTTGGGTGGATTTTTGAAATTTTTGAATTTTGGTGGGAAATGGATATCCTATATGCCTAAGTGTGTTACACTAGTTCCAATATGGTTAAGAACTAGTTAAGACTAACCTAGAAGCAACGTATGGTAATTTGGAATGTTGAAATAAGCGAAATTTAAAAAATTACCTGTAGGATCCACGACACCAAAAATTTACACAGGCGGAACCCTTAAATTGGTGCCGCCTGGTCCGCCTGTACAGGTATGGCGGTACCAAAATCCATAACAGACGAAACCAAATTAATGGTACCGTCTGGTCCGTGGAGACCAGAAATCTTCACAGACCCTATTTTTAGGTGTTGGAGACTTTTCCGAAACCTAAAATTTTGCTTAAAACATGTGACATTATTATTTCTAGTTAGGAAAAGTTAATAAAACATATACAAACATAGTGGAGCATAGACTTTGACCAAGGACTAACGATTTTCACATAAAAGTGAAAATGGGTAAAATTTGATAACACACTTGTGCTATCCCCCTGCATAAACCGGTTAGCATACAATATTGTTTTAAGTCATATTATCATCCTACAAAGTAAAAACAACCAAATTGTATCATACACCATAATTATTGTCTTGTTCCAAACACTCCTTCAAATAAACCGCACTTATCCAACTTCTTGTAGATCTTTGTCATCATCCTACCAAGGTACTTGAACATCCCCTTGGTTTGCTTGAACTTCGCCGATTCATTCTCAATCTCGGGGAGAGATGCATATTACTCTTGAGGTGGAAGGCGAGAATTTGGGAGACCATCCTCAGAGCTATTTGATGATGATGATGAAGGAGTTGGAGGTTTTGCCCTTTTGCCTTTAGTCTTAGCCACTCGCTTGTCACTCAAGGGCACAAATATGTGAGGGATGAGAGCATAGTCTAGCTTCAACCCTTTTGGGCTTGGTGGAATGGGTGAAAATGCTCATATAGACAGGTGAGGAGCATCCCGTAAGGAAGAGCGACCGATCCTTGAGTTGGAATGTCTATCATTCTCCTAGCAATGTAGTAGGCTAGATTGAATTGTTGACGGGTGGACAAGTTGTAGAGCATGTGACAAAGGCAAGCATTGGCATGGGCCCTATTTCCTATAGTGCTAATGACATTGGCTCTTAGGAGTTCCTCCCACTTCTTAAATTCGGGCTTAAGCTCATTGAGCTTCATACCATATGGATCTCGGTTCACTTCCTTTCCCTTTCGGGTGACACGGGTTGGAGTGCCCCTTTAGTTAAAAAGGTGCTCACGGATGACCTCCTTATCCGCTAAAGGAGTTTGGTAGCAAAGAGAGTGGTCATTGATTGCATCAAGGATAGTGAGTGAACACTTATCCGAGTAGACACATGTACCTCGGTTGGGAATTCCTAGCACTTGAGCAAATTGGCTTAAGGAGATGGAGTAGTCGTTTTGATTGATCCTAAACCTAAGAGCCATTTCATCGTCCTCATCAGTGAAAGCGGTAACACTAGCATAGAATTCTAATACAAACCTAGGACAAATGGGTTCATCGATATCAAGGAGACAATCGAAGTTAATGGTGGCAAGTTCTTGACGGAGATCGGTTCCGTCAACAAAGGAGGAGTGAATGGTTCTACCCTCATGGAAGTACCTTTGCTCTAGACTCTTAAAGATTTCAACTTGTTCTTTGAAGAGGCCCTTGGTTTTGTGGTGTTTAGGGATGTAGTTAAGAGTATCCTTGTGATCGTAGAATCTTGCGGCTACCATGGTTATTCCTATGAGCAAGAATTTACATGTTAAAAATAAGAACAAACTTAGCGTTTTGGTTCTAGTGTGTGCCTATATGAAAACGATTTGGAGTTGCGGTTATGTCGACTCATTTTATGCATAAAATGGTTTTTAGTGGGGGTGTTTGGCAAAAGGCATGAGATAACCCAAATGCTCCTAATTCAATGTGGCTTCATTTGAATATACCCGGGAATGCATATTAGTTATGCATTACCTTTAGTATTCAAGAGCATTATGCAAGTGATGAAAATTTACGTTTCTATTTGTATTAACAATGAAAAATTGTTTTCCTATAAGTGAGAAGCTTTTCAAAAATTTTGACATGGGGTGTTTGCTTATTTAGAATAAGGCCTTATAGTCATTATCTTTTGATTAGTGGGAAACATGATTTGTTTATGCAATGTGACAATGTAGTACCTAATTTCAATAACTAGTTACGCAATTTGCCAATTGAATCCATGTTTTGTACAAGAATATACATAATCCCCATGTAATGATTTTGTGCACAAATTGGAATCCTAGACTCAGAATTAGGAGATGTAATGTAGTTAGGATACTTACAATGATATTATCTTCAGTGATTAATGGGTGAAAAAGTGTCAACAACGAGTTAGGTATGATGTTGAAACGTTTTGGTAAAGTGGGTTGTGAGGAAGAAGATGTTTTGTAGGTATTATTTTTTTGTTGTCCACACGGACAGACGGCACCAAAAAATTGGTTCCGTCTTTGTTGTCGTTTGGTGTCGTGGGAACAGTAGCAGAATTAAACTAATTTGTTTTGTTTTGTTTGTTCTAAGGTTTAGACTATGTTTTAACTACATGTTTGGTTCCATTAGCCCTAAACCAAGTCTAAGAGGATTAAATGGTTCTCGTTTGAGAGGCTTAGTTAGAATGTCGGCAATGTTGTCTTCGGAGGATACTTTCTCAATTGAGATGTTTCCTTTTTGAACATTGTCGCGAAGAAAGTGATGGCAGATTTCAATATGCTTCGTACGAGCATGTTGGACGGGATTTTTGCTGAGATCAATAGCTCATTTGTTGTCGCAAAATATAATGATATCGTTGAGATGAATTCCGTAATCCACGAGATCTTGCTTCATCCAAAGAGCTTGTTGACATGCTTTTTCGGTTGAGACGTATTCGGCTTCAGTAGTTGAGATACCTAGAGCCGTTTGTTTCTTTGCAAACCATGAGGTGAGACAACGTCCGACAAAAGTGCAAATACCACTTGTACTTTTTCTATCGACATAGTCACCTGCATGGTCCGAGTCGGCATACACTATAGTTTCTACACCCGTTCCTTTGGGATACCATAATCCTAAACATGTTGTTCCCTTAATGTATCTAAAAATCCTTTTCAAGGCTTCTAAGTGTGATACTTTGGGATTTTCTTAAAAGCGAGCACATAGACAAACACTAAACATAATGTCAGGTCTACTAGCCGTGAGATAGAGTAGGCTACCAATCATTCTTTTATATTTAGTGTTATCTCCCGATTCACCTTCCTCATCCTTGGTAAGTTTAGTGTCCGAAGACATGGGTGTCTTAGTTGGTTTTGAGTCTTCAAGACCAAATTTCTTAAGCATATCTTTTATGTATTTAGATTGGTTAAAGAATATGCCATCTTCTAGTTGTTTAACTTGAAGTCCTAGAAAGAAGTTTAACTCACCCATCATACTCATCTCAAACTCATCGCGCATGATTTTAGAGAAATCATCACATAGCTCTTGACAAGTTGATCCGAATATGATGTCATCAACGTATATTTGAACAATGATAATGTGTGATTCCTTTTTTTTTGGTAAAGAGAGTATTATCTACTAATCCCATGGTGTATTTGTTTTCAACAAGAAAAGCCTTAAGTCTATCGTACCAAGCTTTTGGTGCTTGCTTAAGACCGTATAATGCCTTCTTGAGTTTGAAGACATGATGTGGTTTCTCAAAGTCGGTAAAACCGGAGGTTGAGCAACATACACTTCTTCGTTAATAAATCCATTAAGAAATGCACTCTTAACATCCATTTAAAATAATTTAAAGTCATAAGCACATGCATATGCAAGTAAGATTCTAATAGACTCGAGCCTAGCTACCAGTGCATAAGTTTTATCATAATCAATCCCCTCTAGTTGATTATAACCTTGTGCGACAAGCCTAGCTTTGTTTCTAAACACTACACCATTTTCATCCATTTTATTTCGAAAAACCCATTTCGTTCCAATTATAGTTTGATCTTTAGGTTTTGGAACTAACTTCCAAATATCATTTCTAACGAATTGGTTTAACTCTTCTTGCATAGCAATTACCCAAGATTCATCTTTTATTGCTTCATTTATGTTTTTCCGTTCAATGGTAGATACAAAGCAAAAATGATTACTTTAATTTTGGGCTTGTGATCTTAACGTTCTTTGATTTAGTTGTCCTATGACATTTTCTAAAGGATGACTTTTGGATTCTTTGATGTTCATAATTTCATTATTTAATGGTTCATCGTCCTTGTCATTTTCAAGTATTTCTTGACTTTCTACAAGTTGACTTTCAACTAAGTCATCATCTACCAAAGGTGATGTCTTAGAGGGAGGTGGACTTTCGTCGAATGTTATGTTCAACGATTTCTCGACTCTCGTTGTTTCTTTGTTTAAGACAATGTAAGTTTTACTAGTTTGTGAGTAACCAAGAAATACATCTTCATAAGACTTTTGGTCAAACTTGGTGAGATAGTCTTTAGTATTAAGAATGAAACATTTACATCAAAACACTCTAAAATATCCTAAAGTTGGCTTTTTACCTTTATATAGTTCATATGGTGTTTTGTTTAAGAAATGACGTATTAAGACTCTATTTAAAATATATGTAGAAGTGTCAACGGCGTTACACCAAAACTTTTGAGAAATGTTTTGTTCATTAAACATTGTTCTACTCATTTCTTGAATGGTTCTATTTTTACGTTCTACAACTCCATTTGATTGAGGTGTTCGAGGAGCCGAGAAGTTGTGTGTTATACCATTTGTATCACAAAAGTTTTCAAATTGTGTTTCATTGTCAAATTCACGACCATGATCCGTTCGGATCGACACAATGTTAACACCTAGTTGATTTTAAATTTTCTTGCTAAGAATTTCAAATTTATCAAAAGCTTCATTTTTAGTTTTCAAAAATAATGTCCAAGTAAACCTTGAGTAATCATCTACTATGACCAAAGTGTATAAGTTGCCTCCATAGCTTCTTATAGCGGATGGACCAAACAAGTCCATATGAAAAAGTTCTAGACACTTAGATGTGGACACCATGTTTTTAGCCTTATGACTACTATGAGTTTGTTTACCAATTTTGCAAGCGTCGCAAAAATGTTGGTCATATTTAAGTTTTGGCAAATTCCTAACTAGCTCTTTCTAAGATAGGTTTTGGATAAGTCTCATATTAGCGTGACCTAAGCGTCTATGCCAAAGAGTTGAGCTATCATCTAATGTTGTTAGACAAAGTTTGTCATTAGATGTTTTATCTATTTTCATGACATATATGTTATTTTTCCTAACTCCTTTAGCTATGGTGATACCATCTTTTAGTATTTTTACTACCATTTTCTTCAAATAGTACTTTATACTTTTTATCACATAATTGGCTAATACTAAGTAGATTAAATCCTAACCTATCGACATGAGCCACATTTTCAATAGTTAGGGAGTTATGAGCTATCGTACCTTTGCCAATGATTTTGCTTTTGAGATTGCTACCAAAAGTGACATTACCTCCTTGAGAAGAGGCTTTTGTTGCCCGTCATGTGTCGTGAGCATCTACTATCTTTTATCCACTCATCAAGTTCCCAATCCAACTTTCAAGCAGACCTAAGACACAAATAACTCAAGCGTTTGGTCCCCAATATCTCATGGGTCCGTTTGGGTTAAACATGTCATTTACTTGGTTCATATATGAAATGATGGGTAAGGGTTCCATGGCATGTAATCTGGAGTTTGATATGGTCTAGGGAAGTTTTGATTCCAACCGTTATGTTGATAGCTGGGTTGTATGTTGTGGTTGCTCTTAGGAAAGGGGCGTTTGGCAATAGGTGTTTTATGTCGTTGTTGGGTAGTTTTAGATCTAAATTCATTTCTAGCAAGTCCTACTCCGGATGTAACAGCAGGTTTTAGTTTAACATTATCCTTGGTTTTCTTTGTTACTTTGACAAATTCACTACGGTCCGTATTACAAACATTTTGTCATGCTGCAGTCCCCACGACACCAATCTTTACAAAGGACGAAACCCTATTTTTGGGTCCGTCTGGTTCGTGCTATACTGCAGCAGTTAGCTGGATGACAGTTTGTTTGTCTTTTTTGGCCGTTTTGGTTTGACTCTTTGGAATTAACACTTCATTAAATCCTAGTCCATTCATGTTTTCTGGTGTTTTTTAAATTCTAACTATTTCATCGGCACAAGCAATGTTTTTGTTAAACCTTTTAAATTTAGAATAAACATCTTGTGTGAGCTTTAGTTTTTCTATTTCAAGATTAAGCTCTTGACATGATTTGCAACCATCGTCATTTTCTTTTCCCTTTTCTAATCGTTTTGCCTTTTCTTTTAACTCATAGACTTCATTTTCTAAAAATTCCTTTTAGTCTTTAAAAATTTATTTTTAGTTATGATTTTTAGACTAAGCTCACACAATTGATTATATTGTTTTTGCAAAGTATCATCATCAATAGAGGAATAAGATGAGTCGGAATGTACCTCGTTTGATTCATGTGCCATTAGGGCGATCTCATCCTTGCTTGATTCTTCATCATCCTCACTATCACTCCAAGCACCACTTACAAAAGCTCGTTGAGTTTTACTTTTAGGTGGCTTGGGACAATCTCCTATTAGATGACTTGCATCACCACATCTAAAACACTTTCTTTCACCTTTACCCTTTTTGTCATCCCGATCTTTTCGAAATAGCTTCTTTTCTTCTCGAGGTTGTTTTACAAACTTTCCTCTTCTTCTAAAGAACTTTTTGAAATCTCTAACGACCATGGCAAACTCCTCATCTTCACTACCGGAGCAAGATTCGTCATCATCTCTTGATTCCGTTCTTGCTTTTAGAGCAACGGATTTGATTTTCCCTCTTTTTTTTTGATGATTTCGATCTTTCTCCATCACCATTTCGTGTACTTTGAGGTTTCCGATTGCTCGTCTTGTGACATTTTTGAGAGATCATTTGATTCCTCAATAGCCGTCACTTTAGCTCTCCACTTCGGATGGAGTGCTCTAAGAAATTTCCCGACAAAGTTCTTACTACGAAAAGATTCATCAAGTGCTTTAAGAGATGTAATAATAGTATTAAAGCGAGCAAAGCCACAATCAATGGTTTCATCTTCGGGGATAACAAATTGTTCATATTGTTGAACAAGAAGATCAATTTTGTTATCCTTGACTTGTGAATTTCCTTGATGTGTAATAATCAAAGATTCCCAAATGTCTTTAGCGGTTTCGCACATAATAACTCTTTCATATTCTTTTCTAGGCAAAGCATTATAAAGCATCATTTTAGCTTCATTATTTTTAGCTATTAATTTCTTTTGATCATCAACAGAAATATCTTTTGTTGTAGAGCTAAAGTCTCCTTTAACTATAACAAACCAAATATCTATATCTTTTGATTTTATATATGTTTCAAAACAGTTTTTCCAATAGATAAATCCATTGGTTTCAAAGAGTGGTGGTCTTTGCATAGATTGCCCTTCTTTAAAGTTTTCGGAATCCATGGATCGTTTCAAGTTTATAAAATACAATATATTTTAGAAATTCTTGAGCAACGAGGCTCTGGTACCAATTGTGAAAAACTAGAAGGGGGGTTGAATAGTTTACCGATTAAAAACTTTGTTTTGAAATTTATTGAAAGATCAATTGATATTGATCTTGGATATGTTAGTGAATGATAATCAATATGCAAACAATATATAAAGAGTAGATAAGGAAAGAAACAATCAAACCACAACAAGTTGTTTATAGTGGTTCGGTCTACAAGGACTATTTTTCCTTGCCCTACTCCACTCCTCGAGTCTCACACTCGGGAGTTTAACTTCACTAGTCAACAAGCTCCTTTCACCGGAGGAGAAACCTTTACACTTCGCTTACACACTATTTCCGACACTAAGCTAGATGTCGAGTTCTTTTCAAAGGTACAACCACTCCCACACACAATGTATTTTAAGGACTAAAATACTAACCACTCATACTCACAAGATTATGATGGTTTGGTACAACAATGATGTATGAATCAGCACAAGATCATACAACAACAAACAAACAAGACTTCCAACAACTTGTTGAAGCTTGAATATGCCTTGATCTTCTTTGCTTCAAAAGAGATCACTAATATGATATGAAACTGAGTTAGAAATGTTAGAGAGAAGGGTATGTGAATATGATAGAAAGGGATGAAAAACAACTTGGTTTGCCTTTGCTGTATATAGCCAAAATACTCAGCAGGGACCACGGACCACGGATCCCTCAAAAGGGTTCCGTCCGTGTTAAGTTTTGGTGTCGTCGGGGTCTGACAGCAAGATTGATGAGTGCGTATTCACTCATCATTTTAGGTCAAATCTGAACTGCAAAACATCTAAAAACACTCCGATATGCATCAAAATACTGAAAATATCCCAAAATTGTGTTTTATATGTTTTAGATCTGACAAAATTATCAAAAACAAATGAAAACGAACAAAGTTTCCATAATTGGCGGTTCAGTCCCCCACTTTTAAAAATGGCAACTTTAGTCCCTAGGATTTTAATGAATGACAGAATTTGTTCCCCCACATTTTAATTTGGAAAATAAACATTTTAGTCCTTTGGTAATTCTTACTTGTAAAATTGGTCATTTTGAGAATTTTTGGAAAATCTACAATTTCAAGTCCTTCAAGTTTCACAAATGACAGATTTGGTCCCTACATTATTTGAGTTTTTACAAGTTTGGACCTTGGATAGCATTTTCAGAGCTTTCATGAGTTTGGATTTTAGGATGTTACACTTTTGGTCCTTAAAAGTATTACATGGTTCTATGACTAATCCTTAAGTCCAAATCTAACTTAGGCCCAATAATAAACAATCAACCCAATACCCATGCGGTTCATTGATAAAACCAACCCAGTCAACCATTATCCTCTGTCTTCCCATTTCCTTGCCTGGAGACCTTGCTCCCAAGAACCCTAGCTCCGGTGCTGAGTCTTTCTCTCCTCCCCACATCTCCACCTCTCTCTTTTACCTGTATCAATTCTCACACTAAATCACCTTCAACCCTTTACCCGGATTTTCCCAAAACCCAAACCCACTATCACTTTTCTTCCAGCTCATTCCTTTGGCCATGTCACCAATCTTCAACTACAAAGAACTCAATGGATGGCTTGGATTCATTCTCATCTATACCTACTTAATCAAAGGCTAGGATCAAAGTTGAAGAAGCACAAGATTGAACCTTGGTTTCTGTTTTACTCACAAAACATGCACAACATCAAGAAGAGAGTGAAGACTTAGATGTAGTATAAATAGGAGCATGTAGCCAAGTGTATGAGGCACCCCTAGTTTGAAAAAAGCTTAGTTTTAGTTTTTTTGTAATCTTTACTTTAATTTTAATGAAGAATATGATTTGAATCAATTGCTTGTTTTTATTATTTTTAAGTTGTTAGTTAAATGTCAGAAACTCTCAAAAGAAAACAAAAAATAGGGGTCAAAGCTTTGAAAAGAGTGTTTGGTTTAAGCGTAATTTAGTCTCAAAAACACTTTTTAACCCGTTTGACTTGTCAAAGTCAAAGTCTTTTTCATGTTCTAAGTAAATTAGGTGATTTAGAAATTGGTCTACCAAGTTGTGTGCAAGTTCAGTAAAAAAAAAATAGTGTTCCTGTCTATTTGGTTCAGCAGTGGGTGCTAACTCAGGCCCCACTCAAGTGCTTAATTGATTTCTAAGATAAGCAAGTCTTGTTCTTTTTACTAGGTTAATAAGTCACCAACTCAGTTGTGTCCACTTCAGTGCATCAAATAAGCATTTAACTTGTTTAAATTTGGAGTTTGGAACTGCCATTTCCTTTGTTTTCTTACTGTCTCAGAACCAGCAGTCAAAATAGTTAAAAAGCCAAGCTGATCTCAGCTTATTTTCAAGCTTTAAACAGCTTATCTTTGTCCCTAACTTGGTTTGTACTACATCTCCACCAACCTAACTTTGTTTTGCAGCTTAAACCTTGCTTGGAAGCTCACTGTTGCAGCTTAAAAATAAGCTCACAAAAGGCTCCAGTAGGCTGTTTTTCATCTGCAGTCACTGCAGATGCAACATGTCATTTTTTTTGTTGTGTTCTTCTACTTAGCTTATTGTTAGTCAGAGTAGTGATTTCAGTTGTAACATGCTTAATTACTGGATTTAGATTAGTGTAGTTAAGATAGAAGCTTATTGTTAGCTTATTAGTGCCTCTAGGTAGTGTTACATTGCTTAATCCCAAACCTTTCTTAGTTTAGGATTTCTGAGATCTGATGTATTGCCAACTGATTTCCGCCTTTTCATAAATGAGATATTGTCAATTGTTTCAAGTCACAAGTTAGTTTCATAGGGTATTACCCTCCTTTATGAAATTTGCTTAGCCCTTATATTGGTTAAAGAGTGTTTGGTTTTCCACAAGCTGTAACATAACTCAAGATATAAAGGGTGTTTGTTTTAGTTGATGTCCAAAACAGTACCCCAATAAGCTAAAATTTATCATAACATCTATATGCACTAGTTTTAAAAGGGTTTTTGGCTAATTTGTGATTATCAGTTGAATCTTTAATGCTTGTTATGCTTATTTTGAGTTTACAAGTTCTGTTGAGAGTTGTTTGGTTGTGCTTGTTTTAAGGAGTTTTGTTAGTTTCTTGTTAATTGTTGCTAGATAAGTTGTTCACACAGCTTATTTAGAGCTTTTCTTAACAAATATTTTCACAAAAATTTCTCCTTTTGATTATCCCTTTGAGTTTCAATAAGTAGAAATCAAAAAGAAAAATGTTTCAAAAAAAAGGGTACCAAGGGGATTCGAACCCTGGTCCCTAAGCACACGACCTCAACACACCACATGCCAACCAACTGCCCTTGGGACTTTTTTCAGTTAGACTTTGCAACATTTAATATATAAGGCTTCATTGGCAGTTTGTATTTTAAGCTCTCTTGAGCTTATTTCCAGCTTATTTTCCAAAGTACCACCCAAGTTTTTAAAATTTCTCAGAATCAGTGTTACTTTAAGTAGTTTTCTGTAATTTTTCAGATTTTTCTTAAGTAGTTTAATATTTTTAATCATTTAATTAGTGTTTAATAGATTTTAATTCGTAGTAATTATTTTAAAAGTCAAAAAAAATATTCCGCTTTTTCCTAAAATCATTTTTAGTCAAATAGAACGTAGGAAAATTGATTTCATACCCGTAGCCCTTAAATTGCAAAACTTTTACGTTTATGGCTCGGGTTGTTTCCCGGTTTTTACGTTTTTACGTTTTAGCACCCTAGGACTTAGTGTAGCTTCGTGTTATCATTTCTTAGGCTTAGTAATAGTTTATTTTTAGTTTATTAGGGTTCCCTTGCCTTAATTACTTTCCCGTTCATTAAATTGTAGAATACGTAATCAAATCAACAAATCATTTAAAACCTATTCAAGTTCTAATCACGAAACTCAACGAATCCTTCCATTCACACCTCGTTGGGACACGACCCGGGAAATCACTTTTCCGGTATCACTTTTATCACACCCGTGAGGTTTGGCACGTTGACCTTTTTCCTAAAGGGTTGATTTGTCGAATTTTACGGTTATTTTGATATACGTTGATATTGTGTTTTTCACCACTCACTTCACAACGAATAAAATTTTGGCGCCGCTGCCGGGGAGGTGTGTTGCGACAATATCGTGAAGTTTTTGCGATTAGTGACTTGAAGAACCTTCCTCGTGAAGTTATTGTTTTTATAAAAATACAAAAATACAAAAATATTTTTCTTTTCTTTGTATATATATAAAAGATTAAAAATACAAAAAGATTTTCCTTGTTGTTTTAAATAAATAGAAGACACAATCAAAATAACATTCTCAACTGAGGTGTTATCATTATAAGTTCCCGAACAAAAGATTTAAAACTTGCCTTTGTCGTCGTGTTTTGGTTTATTTCCATCGGTTTAACAAACTGTGTGAGGGGTATAAGGACGGCCTGACATTAAATTGCGGCTGAAAAGAGAAGCGGGTTTTAATAAGCTTCGCACTGACCTACAAAGTCTCTCCGCTCCTTTGTGCGTTTTACTTATAGAAGTGATCATTTCACGGGGGATTATTGGTTTAAGTTCACTGTCGTTTTGCCTCGATTTTGTTTTAATTGGATTTGTTACTATAAAACCCAAAAGATTCTTCGTTCCCCATTTTCATAATTCTCGTGTTTCCTCGAGTTACGTCTAGTGCATGCGCACTCGTTCTTCTAGATCATTGAGCCCTTTTCGTGATCTAGTAGAAATTCCTAGAAGACGTTCTCATAGACGTGCTGCCCGAATAGTCGAACCCGAGATTCGTACTATTCCAAACAACAATATGGTAGACGAACGAACTATGGCGGAAATGCTCCAGGCACCCACCGAGGGTTACGGAGATGCCATCGTTTTACCACCAATCAATTCTGATCACTTTGAATTGAAGACGCATTTGATCCAACTTGTGTCTACGAATCAATTCCACGGGTTTGATCGAGAAGACCCGTATGCACACATCCATTGGTTTAACAAATTGACCTCAACTATCAATTACAAGGATGTACCACAAAAAGTGATCAAACTGATGCTATTTCCGTTCTCACTTGAGGGGGCAACCCGGATTTGGCTGGAAAAAGAACCCCCTCGATCCATCGAAACTTGGGAGGATCTTGTTCAAAAGTTTGTCAATTATTTCTTTCCTCCATCAAAGACGACTAATCTTAAAAATGAAATTTCTGGATTTCGTCAAAACTTCGATGAAAACTTTGGAGAGGCATGGGAGAGATTCAAAGATCTCCTCAGGAAATGCCCCCATCATGAATTCACGGAGCTTCAACAAGTTAATATCTTTTATAATGGGTTGAACGGTAACGATCAAGATTCTTTGAACGCAGCCGCCGGTGGCAATATCTTGAATCGTAAGCCTAAAGATGTGATTGAGATTTGCGAAATAAAATCAAAAGTTCCTATTTCTCGCAACAAAGTCAATATTCCGAACACTCCTGCTTCTTCATCCGGTAACTCTTCCGAGTTAGCCGCTCCGTTAGCCGCTCTAACGGACGTCATCCGTTGTATGATGAAAGAAGTAAAGGAAATCAAAAGCGAAATTTATAAACCGGAACCAATCAAAGCCGTGAACAAGGTGTGTGAAACTTGTAGTGGTCCACACGCGTATTATGATTGTCCAGCAACCGATGCTTCTTTTTACCAAGCTCCCGTAGCTTCTGTAAACCACAATCAATACCGACCACAAGCTGATCCTCAATACCGTGCACCTAGCGGTATGACACCACCTGGTTTTCCTCCTGTGCAAAACCATGGCAATCAGAATCGTTTTGTTCCAAATCAAGGTCAAAACTTCAATAACTCTCAAAATTTCAATCAAAATCGGAACAATTTCAACCAACCATATCAAGCTCCTAATCAGCAAAGTTATCAACCACCTTCTCAAGCTCCCATACCAAATGACTTCATAAAAATTACTGAGTCAAGCATACGTTCAATGCAAACTCAGATCAATAACATGAGGGTTGAGCTAAAAAAGGAAATTGATACCACAATGTCTCGGCAGACAAATGAGTTGAAGAATATGATGAGCAGTTTCATGAACATGAATATGAACAAAGCTTCGTCATCTTCTGGAGGACTCCCAAGCAATACTGTTCCTAATCCAAATGCCGAGTTGAAAGCCGTCACCACTCGTAGTGGTAAGACGCACAATGGACCTTCGACTCCAATGCCTCCTCCACCATGAGCAATGAGTCAAGTTACCAAGGATACAACGGACAAGGTGCAATTCTCAAGCCCACGAAGTACCGCACACGTCCCACCTTCGGTAGTCCAAGCTTCAAGTCCGGAACCCGAAGTTCCGAAGACAAATTCTGAGCCAGAAATGACTTCCGTCCCGGCTCAAAAGTCTAGTCAGCTTCCTTACCCATCAAGATTGCATGATGAGAAGCTCAAAGACAAAAACAAAGAGCAAATGGAAAAATTTTTCCAAATTTTCAATGAACTGCACTTTGATATAAGCTTCGTTGATGCTCTCGTTCTAATGCCCAAATTTGCATCCACGCTTAAAGGCTTGCTGAGCAACAAAGATAAGTTATCTGAGATGGCTAAAACCCCTCTCAATGAGCAATGCTCAGCGGTCCTTCTCAAGAAGCTTCCCAAAAAGCTTGAAGACCCCGGCAGGTTTTTAATCCCGTGTGATTTCTTGGGGATGGTTCAATGCTCCGCCTTGGCCGATCTTGGCGCTAGCATTAACCTCATGCCACTCTCAGTATGGAAAAAATTGTCTCTTCCTAAACTCACACCCACTTGTATGACACTCGAGCTAGCGGACCGTACCCAAACTCGTCCGCTTGGGATAGCCGAGGATGTCGTGGTGAAAGTAGGAAAGTTTCACTTCCCTACTGACTTTGTTGTAGTAGAATTTGATGCAGATCCTAGAGTTCCCCTCATCTTAGGGAGAGCTTTCTTGAGAACGAGCCGTGCTCTAATCGATGTATTTGCTGAAGAGTTGACCATACGGGTTGACAACGAAGAACTCACGTTTAATATCAACCAGAACTCCAAACCTCTATACAAACATAGTGTTGCCACAATTGATCAAAAATCTGAAAGAATCAATGCAACACTTTCAAATTTCACGGTTAAGAGGAGTCATGAAAAACATGCTGAGCTAAAAGCTTTGAAAATCAACCCTGGTTCAAACAAATGGTTTGAAAGTTGTACCAAGGAAGTCCAGAGTGTTCTTGATGACGATGATCTAGAATCGGAGACTTTATCGGAAGTGGTGGAAACTGCTAGCTCTAAGAGCACACCACTTGTCCCACCTCCAGAATCAGTTTGTCGTATCGAGTTTGTTAACTCTGTGAATGAAACCAAACTCTCTTCGGTTTCATCTGGATTGGATGATGATGTTTGTGATCCAATGGGAGACATTCTCCCCATTGAAGAACTACTCAAAAATGATCCATCATCTCCTAGTCTTATCATTTCCGACTCTTCCATCCCTTCTCTCACTCCGGATGAGGAAGATGACAACTTTTGGAATGAAGTCGATGCCTTTCTTAGTGATGAGTCAATTCCAACAGGAATTGATAACACTTACCTTGATCCGGAGGGAGACATCCTTTTTCTGGAAAATCTGTTGATTGAAGAACCGTTTTCCACCCTCCCTCCCGGACATCTTCTTGACAATCACCATCTAAGCTTCAAGTTTACGCCTAAAGATGTCAAAACTGGTGATTTGCTTCTCTCTGCTGAGGAATGGACTTGCATTCTCATGTACGTCTTTATTCCATTCTTCAGAGATGGTGTGGTTGCTCTTTCCCTTTTCTCTTTCGGGAATGAGGACACCATTTTTGACCCCGGTATCATCCTTTATAGTTTCTACTATTAACAATACCGCGGTTGTATCTCATCGGTGTGGAACTTTCTGATGTTCATATGTTTATTAACACTGTGAACGAAAGTCCGATCGAGATTGGTTTTCCACGTTGCTTCCCCAAGAACAAATGAATACGGGGTCGAGTCAAGCTAGCGACTCGGGAATCAAAAACAGTAGCAGGCCATATGGGTTTTCACCCATATTTCTGATTTCTTTCTACTTTCTACCACCCTAGTGTGGGGGGGTTGCCCCACATGTTTTGTAAAAAAAATAAAATAAAATAAAATAAAAATAAAAATAAAAAAATTCAAATAATGGCCGTAGTATTTCCCTTTTACGTTCTTTGTTTCGGCATATCCGCCGGTACTTTGAATATTGAGGGCAATATTCATTTCTCAGTGTGGGGGGGAATTCTCACGAATTTTATCATGTATTATCCACCCAATTCCCCCGTTTTTGGCCAAAATTTTTTTTGGAGTAAGTGTTTTGCACTTACTCAATTCGTTATCAGTCCGCCTTGTCTAAAAAACAAAAGGATTGGCTAATCCAGGAGCAAACGGCTCTTGGTAAAGATTTATCAAATCCGTTGACGGCTTGCAATTTGCCCAAAATTTTATGGTGTTCAGCTCACCATATCTTTAATTAGTAAAGAGTTGGCTAGCCCGCAAGTTTATGGCTTGTGGTAAAGGCAGTTGGAAATCCATAATTGGTAATCGACTCACCAAAGATAATATTGATAATTTATCTAAGAGTTGGCTAGTCCAGAAGCAAACGGCTTCTGGTAAAGACAAATCAAAACCGTTGGAAGCTGGTGGTTTGCTCAAAATCACATGGTTATCGGTGTACCATGGTTCTTACTTGAACTAAAACATTTGGCTACTCCAGAAGTAATGGCTTTTGGTAAAGAGACTCAAATCCATTAAGTTTTCTCAAAAGATTGCTAGGGACTAGCAATGTTTTAGTGTGGGGGATTTGATGAGTGCGTATTCACTCATCTTTTTAGGTCAAATCTGAACTGCAAAACATCTAAAAACACTCCGATATGCATCAAAATACTGAAAATATCCCAAAATTGTGTTTTATATGTTTCAGATGCAAAATTATCAAAAACAAATGAAAAACGAACAAAGTTTCCATAATTGGCAGTTTCAGTCCCCCAACTTTTAAAAATGGCAACTTTAGTCCCTGGAATTTTAATGAATGACAGAATTTACCCCTGGACATTTTAATTTGGAAAATAAACATTTTTAGTCCTTTGGTAATTCTTACTTGTAAAAATTGGTCATTTTGAGAATTTTTGGAAAACTACAATTTCAGTCCTTCAAGTTTCACAAATGACAGATTTGGTCCCTACATTATTTGAGTTTTTACAAGTTTGGACCTTGGATAGCATTTTCAGAATTTCATGAGTAGTCCTTGGATTTTCGGATGTTACACTTTTGGTCCTTAAAAGTATTACATGGTTCTATGACTAATCCTTAAGTCCAAATCTAACTTAGGCCCAATAATAAACAATCCAACCCAATACCCATACCCGGTCAATTGATAAAACCAACCCAGTCAACCATTATCCTCTGTCTTCCCCAATTTCCCGCCCAAGGAGACCCCTGCTCCCAAGAACCCTAGCTTTCCTAGTACCCCAAACCTCTTCTTTCTCTCCTCCCCAAACACTCCATCCCCCACCTCTCTCTTTTACCCAAATCTCACCACACCCTAAATCACCTTCAACCCTTTACCCGGATTTTCCCAAAACCCAAACCCACTATCACTTTTTTCCAGCTCATTCCTTTGGCCATGTCACCAATCTTCAACTACAAAGAACTCAATGGATGGCTTGGATTCATTCTCATCTATACCTACTTAATCAAAGGCTAGGATCAAAGTTGAAGAAGCACAAGATTGAACCTTGGCTGTTTTTACTCACAAAACAAGCACAACATCAAGAAGAGAGTGAAGACTTAGATGTAGTATAAATAGGAGCATGTAGCCAAGTGTATGAGGCACCCCTAGTTTGAAAAAAAAAGTTCAGTTTTAGTTTTTTGTAATCTTTACTTTAATTTTAATGAAGAATATGATTTGAATCAATTGCTTGTTTTTATTATTTTTAAGTTGTTAGTTAAATGTTTCAGCTCTCAGAAAAGAAAACAAAAAATAGGGGTCAAAAGCTTTGAAAAAGAGTGTTTGGTTTAAGCAGAATTTAGTCTCAAAAACACTTTTTAACCCGTTTGACTTGTCAAAGTCAAAGTCTTTTTCATGTTCTAAGTAAATTAGGTGATTTAGAAATTGGTCTACCAAGTTGTGTGCAAGTTCAGTAAAAAAAAAATAGTGTTCCTGTCTATTTGGTTCAGCAGTGGGTGCTAACTCAGGCCCCACTCAAGTGCTTAATTGATTTCTAAGATAAGCAAGTCTTGTTCTTTTTACTAGGTTAATAAGTCACCAACTCAGTTGTGTCCACTTCAGTGCATCAAATAAGCATTTAACTTGTTTAAATTTGGAGTTTGGAACTGCCATTTCCTTTGTTTTCTTACTGTCTCAGAACCAGCAGTCAAAATAGTTAAAAAGCCAAGCTGATCTCAGCTTATTTTCAAGCTTTAAACAGCTTATCTTTGTCCCTAACTTGGTTTGTACTACATCTCCACCAACCTAACTTTGTTTTGCAGCTTAAACCTTGCTTGGAAGCTCACTGTTGCAGCTTAAAAATAAGCTCACAAAAGGCTCCAGTAGGCTGTTTTTCATCTGCAGTCACTGCAGATGCAACAGGTCATTTTTTTGTTGTGTTCTTCTACTTAGCTTATTGTTAGTCAGAGTAGTGATTTCAGTTGTAACATGCTTAATTACTGGATTTAGATTAGTGTAGTTAAGATAGAAGCTTATTGTTAGCTTATTAGTGCCTCTAGGTAGTGTTACATTGCTTAATCCCAAACCTTTCTTAGTTTAGGATTTCTGAGATCTGATGTATTGCCAACTGATTTCCGCCTTTTCATAAATGAGATATTGTCAATTGTTTCAAGTCACAAGTTAGTTTCATAGGGTATTACCCTCCTTTATGAAATTTGCTTAGCCCTTATATTGGTTAAAGAGTGTTTGGTTTTCCACAAGCTGTAACATAACTCAAGATATAAAGGGTGTTTGTTTTAGTTGCTGTCCAAAACAGTACCCCAATAAGCTGTCATAACATCTATATGCACTAGTTTTAAAAGGGTTTTTGGCTAATTTGTGATTATCAGTTGAATCTTTAATGCTTGTTATGCTTATTTTGAGTTTACAAGTTCTGTTGAGAGTTGTTTGGTTGTGCTTGTTTTAAGGAGTTTTGTTAGTTTCTTGTTAACTGTTGCTAGATAAGTTGTTCACACAGCTTATTTAGAGCTTTTCTTAACAAATATTTTCACAAAAATTTCTCCTTTTGATTATCCCTTTGAGTTTCAATAAGTAGAAATCAAAAAGAAAAATGTTTCAAAAAAAAGGGTACCAAGGGGATTCGAACCCTGGTCCCTAAGCACACGACCTCAACACACCACATGCCAACCAACTGCCCTTGGGACTTTTTTCAGTTAGACTTTGCAACATTTAATATATAAGGCTTCATTGGCAGTTTGTATTTTAAGCTCTCTTGAGCTTATTTCCAGCTTATTTTCCAAAGTACCACCCAAGTTTTTAAAATTTCTCATAATCAGTGTTACTTTAAGTAGTTTTCTGTAATTTTTCAGATTTTTCTTAAGTAGTTTAATATTTTTAATCATTTAATTAGTGTTTAATAGATTTTAATTCGTAGTAATTATTTTAAAAGTCAAAAAAATATTCCGCTTTTTCCTAAAATCATTTTTAGTCAAATAGAACGTAGGAAAATTGATTTCACACCCGTAGCCCTTAAATTTCAAAAGTTTTACGTTTATGGCTCGGGTTGTTTCCCGGTTTTTACGTTTTTACGTTTTAGCACCCTAGGACTTAGTGTAGCTTCGTGTTATCATTTCTTAGGCTTAGTAATAGTTTATTTTTAGTTTATTAGGGTTCCCTTGCCTTAATTACTTTCCCGTTCATTAAATTGTAGAATACGTAATCAAATCAACAAATCATTTAAAACCTATTCAAGTTCTAATCACGAAACTCAACGAATCCTTCCATTCACACCTCGTTGGGACACGACCCGGGAAATCACTTTTCCGGTATCACTTTTATCACACCCGTGAGGTTTGGCACGTTGACCTTTTTCCTAAAGGGTTGATTTGTCGAATTTTACGGTTATTTTGATATACGTTGATATTGTGTTTTTCACCACTCACTTCACAACGAATCAAAGATCACCAAAATCTTACCAAAGTCAACCATATCTATCCAAGATTGTGTAAGATATGTAGAGTCTAAATTTACACAAAGTATCTAGTGAATCTTCTAAGGATTTCAATAATGCACTACATGATGTCATGTGTTTGTTTTCTATTTTTAGAAATATGTTAAAATGTAAATACATATGTAATGTTTTGTTTTAAGAAACCAAAACATTCTTGATCTAAAAATATTAACATACATTATGGTTTAGAGTCATATCAAAATATGATTAATCAAAATGTAAATGCTTGAGTGATGAAGATATTATTTGAAAAGCTTGTTTTAATATCTATTAAACTTGACAAGCATTAAGCTTTATAAAAATTAAATTTACTTTTGTCGTTAACAAAACTTAGGTAAAGATCATAAAATATAAATAACGTTTGATGACGATATTTGTATTAACATGTTCGAGGTTGTAGTTTCTAGAAGAGGGCTGATGAATCACAAGATGGCACATGTCCCATGTGCGCTGGCAGTTGTTGGAAGGGCCTAGAAGATGATAATTGGGCTTTAAATAGAAGATGATATGCTCATTTTTCATCCATCCGGTCTCACATACAAACACACACACACACATAGTAGTAGTTTAGTATTATTAGTAGAGAGTGGTAGTTTTAGCTTATTTTAAAAGCTTATTGTAGTGCTTATTTGTAATAACGTTTTGAGCTTAATGAAGATAATATTTACACTTGGTGCTTATTTCTCCTTCTTCTCTATTTTTTTTATTTTCTTTTTCTCTTCTTATCTAATTTGCTATTTAAGTTTTTATAGCTTATTAGATTTGCTTATTTGTGACAAGCTCTCTTATAGCTTATTCACTTTAAGCTCTTTTCTTTATATCTTTTAGTCTAAAATAAGCTCATCCTAATAGCTTATTTTTAGATATAAAAGTTTAGCTTTTTGGATAAGCCTTTCATATAGCTTATTCAATAAGCACTTTTTGTTTACTTAGTTTCTTTTCAAAACCCTTTTAGTTACTTAGATCTATATATTTTTCCAACTTATATTATAAAAAGAAAATCAAAAAGATTTAAACTTTCTTAGTTTTTTATTTATAGAAAGCTAATCTTTAGCTTATTTCTATAGATCTCATCCTTAAATATACCCAATCCGTGTTTACTTTTCGAAGTGAACACCTTAGTTTTAGGTGGATATTAGATCTAATCTTTTAGCTTTTTCATAGCTTATTTTAATTAAAGATTAGTGTGTTTTTTAGATCAAATTAGATTTTTCATAGCTTATTTGGTCTTTCTTATCGCTTATCTATATAGCTTATTGTCCTAACCCTTATAAAGTTTGATTCTTTTTTTTTTGTTGATCCAATCCTACATCATAAGGCGGGGAACTTAAGGGTTTTATAAGCTTGCTTATTTACTAAAGTTTGTAGTTTTTTTAGTTTTTATACAACTAATTAGTAAGTAAGTCACAAACTTTATTAACTATTTGGTAATATAAAAGCTAATAAAGAAGTAAACTTTGGGGTTTGATAAGTTTATAAAATCGGGTGGTTTATTAGTCTCGTTTGGTCGGATCGGATTCTAATTTCTTACCTTTATCATTTAGCTTATAGATTTAGTAGAAAATTGGTTATTGTTGGCTTAGTAGTTATGCGTTGTGACTAGATTATTTTTATGCTTGCTAAGTGAGTAGTTATTTGGTATTTGAGTGTGAAAAGCTTAGTAATTGTTGATTGATAATCTTCGGTTACATGGGTTGATTTTTGGTTACTTTTAAAGGGGCAAAAGCCGTTTGAAAAAGTAATCTTCTAAATCAAGTAATTTTTACCAAGATAAATAATTGTTTTCAAAATAAACCAACGTTGTGAGAAAATAGTTTTTTAAACGGGTATCGGGTATCGAAGTTATTAATTAATAATTTCCGGATTATTTTTAGATAAATTTGGTTGATTGTTTTAACGGGAAAAGCCGTTTGGATAATTAATTATTTAGATCTAGTGATTATTAACTAGAAGAAAAAGAATTGTTTTCAATATAAGCCAACGTTGTGAGAAAATAATGTTATTTTGACGGGTATTAATTAAACGGGCTTAATAGATTATTCACACTTAATTTCCTTTTCACCTCACTTGACAAACATCTTTTATTATCATATTCTTAGCTTAATTTCTATTCGTAATTAGTTGTAGTCCAATTTTAATTAGTTAAAATACTTCCTATTAGCAAAAATAGTTTTTTAAATCTTTTCAAAAATCTAAAACCAAAAATATTTGATAATCAAGCATAAAACAAAAGACATAAACGTAAATTTCAATTCATATCTCACTGTGATTACGACTCCGGAAGGTTGATTATCATTTGTCCTCAACTGATTATTAAATCTAACGGGAAAACTTAAAAATATTAAAACTGATGTATTAAAATCGAATCTGGAAGCATTCTAGGAGTTCGTTCCTGAAAGAAGCAACATCAAGAGCTAAGAAGCCTTTACAACAAATTCACACGGATTTGTGCGGTCCCATTACTCCACCACCTCATGGTAAGAATCTTTACTTTATGCTCTTTATTGATGACTGATAAAGATTTAAAACACACATTTTTAGGGGGTCATTTAAGCCCTAAATCGACACATTTTATATCCGTTACTGCTTAAAATCGTTCCTTTTCACTTTTTAGGTCTTTTGAAAGCAAAATGCTGGAATGAAGCATATTTGGACGAAAAGGAGCGAAAACATGAAGAAAATGGCAAAGTCAAGATCAAAGGCCATCCAGCACACCTGACGGCGTCCCAACCAAAAGGCGACGTCGTCCCTCTATTGAAGACTTGATCAAAAGTGCACGCGATGGCTCAACGGAATTTCTGGTCCTAAAACCTGACGGCGTCACGCCTTAATTCTGGAAGGCGTCACTCACAAAATCTACACCAGACGCCCAAGATCCAAGATTCAGACGACGTCCTGCATGAAGACTGACGGCGTCACACATCTCAAATGACGTCGTCCCAACGATGACTTGGCCCAAACGAAACCCTAATGACGGCGACCTGACGGCGTCACTAGCAAAAGGTGACGTCGTCGCATTTGTAAATCTATATATAAAATTCGATTTTTCTATATTTGAGGAGGTAGAAATTGTGGAGAGCAAACCCTAACTCAGTTGTAGTCCGACTTGAACAGTATTCTAGGGTCCCATACCCTATTTTACATTGCAAGATAAGTTTATTTATCAAATTTATCTTTATGTCTACCCCATGTTCAATTGATTGTGTGTATGCTTGCTTGTTTAACATGTCTAGCTAAATTATTCTTATGTTTGCTTAGATCTATGAAACCTAGTTATTGATTGTTGTTAGGTTGTCTCTTTTCTTAATTGGTAGACGCTAGAATAAGAAAAACTGGCTTCTTCTTTCATTGTTGTGAGCTTGAATGTCTTAAATAGCAAAAAGCCATAGGAGTGCACCTAGGCCATCGTTGTGTTTATTGCGTGAGTTGTAGCTTTAGGATAGTAGTGTATTCGGGGGAGATGCTATTGCACTTGCCGATCCCGGGTATTCTAAAGGAGAGTTACAATTCATAGAACTAGGGGATTAGGCACCGCCCTACGACTAATCGGAATACAAAGCACCAATTAAGATAAAGGAAGTGACAATTCAACCGACTAATAAAAGATAACTAGGGAGTAATAGTATTTAAGTGAACACATCTTTAATCATCATACGAGCACACCTCAATTAGCATAAACTATTCGTAGTTAATTAGTTAAATTAGATAAGTAGTAAAGTAATGAAATCGGTAGAAGTACCATCCCCCAATCATATACCCTGAGATTTTACCTTTGCTTTCTAAAAAACATAAAAAAAAGACTAAAAAGAATCATCCTCAACCCCTCCTTCTCGTCATATATCTCTTTCTAGCATTCATATTCCTCTAGAGAACGAAATTAATCCCCGAGGCTTACCCCATACTACACTACAACGATTAGGTTCACTGCCTAGAGGGTTGAAAAGCTTGCTCTTAGAAAAGGAGGTTTTCTCGACCCCGAATCCTGCTTTGTTTATATGTTGACTGTGAACCTTTAGTTTTTGAAAAGGCTATAAAAAGCAAGAAATGAAGACAAGCCATGGATGAGGAGATAAATTCAATAGAAAAGAATGACATGTGGGAGTTGACAACCCTTCAGAAAGGCCAAAAGGCTATTGGAGTCAAATGGGTATACAAGGCCAAGAAAAACGCCAAAGGCAAAGTGGAGAAGTACAAGGCAAGACTTGTGGCAAAAGTTTACAAGCAGAAGCATGGGATCGACTACGGAGAGGTATTTGCTCTTGTTGCTCATTTAGAAACTATTAGAATGATTATTACTATTGTTGCACAATATAGATGGAAAATCCACCAAATGGATGTGAAGTCTGCATTTCTAAATGGACTTCTCGAAGAAGAAGTTTATGTATGTTGCCAAAGGGCAAGAAGGAAATTCTCTAAGTAAGTATGATTGATGAACTCAAGAAGTCAATAACGAGAGAGTTCGAGATGACAAACATAGGACTTATGTCTTATTATCTTGGCAATGAGGTGAAGCAAATGGATAAAGGAATTTTCATAAGTCAAGAAGGATATGCCAAGGAGATATTGAAGAACTTTGGCATGGAGAAATGTAATCCCGTTGGCACTCCCATAGAACATAAGGCAAAGCCTTCTAAGCATGACAGAGGAGAAGCAGTAGACTCAACTGTATTCAAGAGTCTCGTTGGAAGTTTGCGCTATTTGACATGTACAAGACCCGACATACTCTTTGCGGTTGGATAGATTAGTCATTTCATGGAAGAGCCTACGACTAAACATTTGGAGACTGTGTAGAAGATCCTCCGTTATATCAAGGTACTGTAGACTATGATATGTTTTATTCAACAAGTGAAGACTTCAAGCTGGTTGGATATAGCGACAGTGATTGGGCTGGAAACAAAGACGATGGATGTAGTACAACATGATTCCTATTCTTTCTGGGTAACAATGCTTATACCTGGTCTTCAAAGAAGCAACCTATCGTTACCTTGTCCAGTTGTGAGGCGGAGCATGTAGCTGCAACATCGTGTGTATGTCACGCAATTCGGCTCAGAAGTATTCTGAAGGAGCTACACATGGAGCAAGAAGATGCGACTGAGATCTACGTGGATAACAAGTCGGCAATAGACTTAGCGAAAAATCCGGTCTACCATGATCGAAGTAAGCATATCAGCACTCGTTATCACTTTATTAAAGAATGCATTACAAGAAAGGATGTTCGAGTGATACATACGAGGTCCGAAGACCAAGTTGCAGATATCTTCACCAAGCCGCTCAACAAGAAAGATTCCTCAAGACAAAGAATGATGCTTGGAGTCGGTAAATCAAGTTTAAAGGAGGGTGTCGGATCGTAAACTTGATTTAGTCCAATAAAGATTGGACTATCTATAAAAGCCCAAACCCGTGATCAAGAAGTTTCTAGAAAGTCGAAGAATGATCATAGAAAATATCTATGTAAAATATCTATAGAAGTGTGTAGAATATTGTAGCTAAGTATGGTAGAAATATCTAGTATGAATTATCTAGAATTAGAATAAGGATGATGATGTATTAAGAAGGATCTAGTTGATGTAAGAATGTATGTCCATGGAATATCCCGAGTCTAGAACCTTCCATTGACTAGTATAAATATGTGATGGATGTAAACATTTGTAAGATGAAGCAAAGCTTAAGCAATAAAGTAACATTGTAAAATTCTCTAAGTGTTCCTCTCTTCATAAGCCTAAAAGGCTCTCGTGTTTCCAACAGTCTTGAGGCACAAATGGCTGGTTCAGGAGCGGAGATATACAAAGCTTGTCTTTCCAAGCCTATAACGGCTGTGGATGTATTGAAAGCTTATGATTTGTATCTTAGTTGTTGCCCTTTCATACAAATTTCCAACCTTTTGTCTTATAAAACTATTTTGCATACCGCCATGGACAAGAATAAGCTGCATATTTTAGATTTTGGTATTTTTTTTTATGGCTTCCAATGGCCTTGTTTCATACAACGCCTCTCAAAAAGGCCTGGTGGGCCACCTGAGCTTCGAATTACGGGGATTGATTTTCCTTATCCTTTTTAAACCAGCCCAAAGGGTTGAAGAGACTGGACGTAGGCTAGCAAATATGCAGAACCTTTTAATGTTCCATTTAAGTTCAAAGCCATTGCTCAAAAGTGGGAAACAGTCACCCTCGATGATCTTGAGCTTGAAAGTGATGAAATGTTGATTGTGAATTGCACATAGTTTAGGTACTTGCTTGACGAGACTGTCTTTGTGGATAGTCCAAGGAATAAAGTCTCAAGTCTTATTAGGAAGATGAAACCAGACATGTTCATACAGGGGGACAATTACTGTAACCGTATGATTTCTGTCATGACTTTAATGTTAACCCCCTTCACCATTGTTATTTAAATGAAAAATGTAACAAAATTTTGATATAACAACACGTTTTGCAGACAAAAACTATAACTTGGTAATGGATAACTAAATCCTAAAATAATAAGGAAAAAAACATTTCGCACTGGGTGTAATGTTAAACCACTAGTCATTATGTCATCGTTAATACAACAAAACACTATAGTAGCGAATAGCATAGTCATAATCATACCGATGAGTCACGAGTCATATTGACATTCAAATGTAAAAGAAAGTTGATATCTAACATGTAAATCTATGCAGAGATATAGTACTTTCATCACGGTTTCATGGTTCACTAGAATGCTGTTCAAGTACGTGAGGACAAAGAATCAAAACATGCTCAAACACAAAACACACACTGGATCAGCAGATTGTGATTCAGGTATAGCATCATCTGTCAAGCATTTGGTATGGAAGGCATGGCCACATGGGAGAAAATCTACAGCAGGAAGAAGTTGAGGTGTGAACTCGATTCTGTATTTGTACTCCTTAAATTCATCATCATCGTCTCGAGGTCCATGATCAACGCCATCCGGTGCACATGAAAGATCTTTTTCACAATATAAGCATGTTTGCCCACATCGCCAGTGTTCCTCATCATCATCTGTAAATTTCAGAACATTAGTTAACATGTTATCAAAGTTTCATATGTATCATCTAAATTCCAGGATTCTTAACTCTATACAATAGTCACTAACTGTTCATATGTTTTGCCCAGACTAGTTCATTACCTGCTGTTCTTCAACTGCCAGAAAGTTCAATCCCATTTTAAGTAGTCTTTAGATCTGATCGTTTTAAGGTTAATTATAGGTGGTAATTGCGTCCCATTTACTTTTGACTGGGTCTATTTGGGTTGCCTATCATCTCAAACGGGTCAAAATGGGTCAAACCAATATATTCACACATTCAATTAAGAAAAAGAGCCGGTCAAACGGGTGAAAGTTAACAAAGATCTATTTTAACTGCATAGAACCTCCTAGGTCATTTAGAATTTTAGATCAAGAATTTACTGCAATCACATACAAAAAAAATAATGGACAAAAAAAACTGTTAGCAGGTCAACCAACCTTATATGGCCATTTACCCCCGTACATAAAACGACCTATTTCTGCCCAACCCAACCATGTTTGACCTGTTACCCAAATATTGCAATAACGTTTAACAAAACGCACACAGCAGGCAAATATAAAGGATCATGACGTTATCTGTAAACTTACCATCCCATTTGATATGATATATTGGGGCATCTTCATAATCGTCATCTGCGTAAGGGTCGTCATCTGCGTAAGGTTCGTAATGACTAGAAGAAGGGTGGTTCCGCTCATCTGGATCAGCCTGATACTGCGTTGAAATGTTTGTAGTACCTATCTTTTTTACAGGAGCTGCAGATACTTCAGGGACACTAGTTTGAAGCTTTTCCTCCCTCTGAATTTCCCTCTTCTCGATACCAGGAGATCCTTGCGGGTCAACAAGTTCCTGGACCATAGAAGCTTTCTTTCTTTCCATTTTATTGATGTTCTTCCTCTTGGGAGCAACCAAAAAATCTTTAACAACTTCCGATTTCTCAACTTTCTTCCTCAAATTATATGGCGAAGGTTCCTTCCGGGGTTGATGTATGTGAAATTTACTGGAATCTCTCTCTATGTTACTGCTGCTGCATGGATTCCCAACTTTAGGAGAAGCCACCAAAGACTTCTTCATCACTGGTCTCGACTCCTTTTTACTTGATGGTTCTTCCATTATCACTTCAGTGGCAGGTTTTATTGGACGTGCAATAGCTTGTTCTGGTTTGGAAGGTTTTGAATTTGACCAGCCAAAATAACTTAAAAGTCTGCTACCCCAAGTTGCATTCTGTCTGATATTAAATAATGATGGTTTGACCTTTTTTGGGGAAGGGGATTCTGTAACAGGTCGTGTACAAGATGACTTTGCTGTTATTGTCTTGATTCCATCACGATGGTTATTTGAAGAACGTGATACTAACTTTTTGGCCTCATGCTCCTTGAGGCAGCTCACCCTCTTTGAGGTATTGGCTTTGGATATACCAGAAGAACCGCTAAGTTGTCTAAGATGTCTATTTCCAGAACTTGATTCCAGTTTGGAAGCCTTGTTAACCTTGCCAACCATCGTATTCTTGGAAAAGGTGCTGCACATCTATTTAGCGCAATATCAGCAAAAAATGACAGTGTAGCTAATAAACATGAGTAGACGTTATAGAGTAATTCTAAATAGCGCAATATCCAGAAAAAGTCATATATGTGCAACAGTAACTTGTTATATAAGCATGCTACATTATTTGAGTTTCTTAATTCTTATGCGTGCAGATTTATACAGGCATCTAAATAGATATACTATACGCATTTTCATAAGAAACATGATCAAAGTAGTCAAATTATCAGTGAACTTCGGTGAGTTTTTCAATTATTTTGACTCGAAAAAAGTCAATGAATTATTTATATTTTCACCACCATATCAGGCACATAATTTATGTCTAGTTGTCATCCAAATTAACATATTAAACTCATCCTCATTATCTACGTAGTATAATGATTGATATTCCATTTTCGTCGTAATCTAGACGGCATCAATCAAGAGGTGATTAGTGCATCAGTAAACAAAAGACAAACGCAGTGTAGAAAGTAACTTTGGTGTTATAAACTCGCCATTGCTTTAAGTTACTTACTCAACAAGCTATAACTATCCCTGAATCATTATAATTTTAGTATAATTAAGCCTAATTGGTATGTCTAAAAATCAACCTAGCAAATATTCAAACGATATGTTAAGAGTTGATTCGATTCGACATAAGTTCCGGATTTTGTAGACATATGTATCATAACCACACACAATTTAATAAACATAAGCTCCTTAAATGCATGACATTAATAAGAGTCAACATTTAAATATCAATCATGACCCATATATATCACTAGTCCTATTTCAAACATGCACCGAATCAATTAACACTAATCCATCAGTTTTAAACACATAATCTCATGTCCCCAAATAACCCCAAGAGGGAAAAAAATCATCCGCTTACCTGTTTAATATTAGTTTTAAACACCCGACCTCAGGGGCGGAACTACATGTAACTTATGGGGGGCGGTGCCCTCCATGGTTCGCCAAAAATTATCAATTTTTAGTGTAAAATTTTTTTTTTAGGACCATTTTATTAAAGTGCACCCCGTTACAAAATCAAATTGTCCCGCACCTTAAGATCAAACAATGTAAAAAACCTTAGATCTCTATCTTAATCTAAAAAAATATCGTAAAAAAAAAAAAATTATAGCCTTTTTATTAGAGTGCATCACGAATTTTATCAAAAAAAAATTTTTTGCCCCCCGCCTTCTAAAATCCTGGGTCCGCCACTGCCCGACCTACCAGTCGCAAGTGGTCTGGGGTTCAAAATTGACTAGGTACACATGTGGGCCGCTAGGGAAAGGGTCGGAAACAGTCACGAACATCTCAATTACGCAAGTAGAAGACTCGCCCACACCTAATATTCTCACAAGAGGTCAAACCTGACTGGGTACACATTAAAGGGTGGCCAAAAAAAGAGTTAGTTACAGGGTTAGGCTGCGTACATCTGAGTCAAAGACTCCTATCCCAAGTAACCATAACAGGGAAAACCTCATTCGTTTACCCGTTTAACATCAACTTTAAACAATTAGGGTTACCACATTCATCGTACGAAATTCAAATTAAATTACTAACTTATATCAATAATCAATAAACCCAAATATATCATTAACACCACCACAAAGATTTACATAAAAAAATACAAGATAAACTAATTAACTAAATCACTCACTTGAAGAAAAAATATTTAATTATAAAACACCGAACGATCGATGAAAAACTTCGCGGGAAAACAAGTGCCGGTGAAGACGAGCAGATTTTGTTAGGGCTTGAATGCGTATTTATAGATTTGGATTTGGTGGGCCGATATTTATTTATTCTTTTGGGCCCAAAACATTCTTTTTTTTTCTTTATACTTTGTTTTGTTTTATGAGTTTTTAAAAAAGGAGAGTTATTTTACATACCAAACTTTTCTTACATACCAAAAGAACTTATCTCCGCCATTCATTTAAAAAGAAATCAATAGCTGAGATTAAAACCATTTTATTATTTCACCTATTTTTTATAATTTAAATATCTCTTAAACCGTTAATCGTTAAGCAAAAATAATTATAGCATCGCGATGAGTATTTAATTATCTTTCTATAAACGGGCACTTTGATATACTTTCGAAAAAAGAAAAAAAAAATTGTTTTTTTCACGTTTTTCGTCTTTTTTTTTTCGAAACTGGAATTTGCATGAAATATCATATATGATTTAACACCAATTTGAATATCACATGTGATATTAGTGTTAAATCACATATGATATGTAATATCATATGTGATACTATTGTTAAATCATATATGATAAATCACATATGATATACATCTCATATATGATATAACACTAATATCATATATGATATAACACTAATAGTGTTATATCATATATGATTTTTTGATGTAAATTTCAGTAACATAAAAAAACGAAAAAACTTAAAAGAAAACGTAAAAAATACGAAAAAAAAAATTTTGTCGAAAGTATATCAAAGTGCCTATCTATAGAAAGATAATTAAATATTTGTCGTAATGATATTTTTTTTTTCGCTAAACGATTAACGGTTTGAAAGTTATTAATATTTGAAAAAAGATGATGAAAGTGGGTTTTTTAAATTGTTTGATTAATCTCATCCATTAGATTAAATAAAAATGGATGGTGGAGATTTATCCATTGGTATGTAAATAATCTTTTGTTCTCAAATGATCTTAAATTTTTTTAAAGTTATTTTTGTTTTTGTTTTATGAGTTTGATTTAATATTTACTTATTTTTTTAGAGGAGAGTTATTTTACATATCAAACTTTAAACCGTTAATCGTTAAATATCTCTTAAAATAAGTAAATATTAAATGCTTTTAATCTCATATTTCTTTTTAGATGATCTTAAATGATCTTAAAGCATTTTATTATTTCACCTATTTTTAAAAATTTAAATATCTCTTAAACCGTTAATCGTTAAGCAAAAATAATTACACTATCGCGACGAGCATTTAATTATCTTTCTATAGACGGGCACTTTGATATACTTTCGAACAAAGAAAAAAAATCGTTTTTTTTTCACGTTTTTTTCGTCTTTTTTTTTCGTTTTTCTTCGAAACTGTAATTTGCATTAAATATCATATATGATTTAACACTAATTTGAATATCACATGTGATATTAGTGTTAAATCACATATGATATGTAATATCATATGTGATACTATTGTTAAATCATATATGATATAACACTAATATCATATATGATATAACACTAATAGTGTTATATCATATATGATTTTTTAATGTAAATTTCTGTAACGTAAAAAAATGAAAAACTTAAAAAAATACGTAAAAAATACGAAAAATTTTTTTTGGTCGAAAGTATATCAAAGTGCCTATCTTTAGAAAGATAATTAAATGCTCGTCGCAATTATATTTTTTTTTTCGCTTAACGATTAACGGTTTGAAAGTTATTAATATTTGGAAAAAGATGATGAAAATGAGTTTTTTAAATTGTTTGAGATTAATCTCATCCATTTGATCAAATAAAAATGGATGGTGGAGATTGATCCCTTGGTATGTAAATAATCTTTTGTCCTCAAATGATCTTAAATCATTTTTTTATTTACTTATTTCTTTTCAAAGTTTTATGAGTTAGATTTTGTTGGGCTAACGTGGCCCGCGTTGAAGCTGCATTACCGTACCAAGTTCCACGGCGTTGGGGCTGCGTTGAGCTTCAAGTTACTACCACAACTCGGTTAGAAACGCACAAGTGGACAAAATATATTTACACAAACTATCCCTGGGTCCGGTGGCTAGTTTTGTTTGAATTAAAAAAAATATATAATAGGGATAAGTGTTTCTAAATGTATCCAAGTTACCCTGTTTTACTAATTTGTGTATCAAAAAATTAATCCTCCTAAACAATGCAAACAACTTACTAATCATACTATTATATACATATTTTATCATTTGTTTAGAGATATTTACATAAATCGTCCTTGTGGCTAGGACCAAATTGCAATCACAGTCCTTAAAGTAATTTACATAATTCGTCCTTGTGGTTATCCCGGTCAAAGAACAGTCAACGACACGTGTCATCACCTGAGTGGTGCCACGTGACATAGGGTCGGGTCGGGTCGGAGAGTTGACGGGTCGGGTCGATTCGGTAAACGGGTCGGGTTGCCACGTGGACCAATGAGGTGGTGCCACGTGGCATTGGTAAAATATACCACACTTTTGGTTGGCCTAGGATTCGAACCCGGGTTATTTGTGTGGGAAGCCAAGCTTCGCCCAACTGGGCTAAGCATAGCTTCAATAATATTACCCCTAAATCAATTACATAACCCTTCCTAAAATTTAAAGGCCCAATTCAATAATACTAAAAAGTTCAATTTAGTTTTTGGCCTATCAATTTAAAGGGTTATATGGACTGTAAAAAAATAAATAAATATACCATCGGACTCGTTTTTTCGTGCTCTTTCCAATGGTATGCTCGGAGAATTTTTTCGACTTCGTTAGAACATCAAAAAATGCGAAAACGTCGTCGAAAAATGCGAAAACGTCCTTTTCCGAGGTGCAAAGGAAGTCAAAAAAATTCCCCGAGCATACCGTCGAACTCTTTTTTTTGTGCTCTTTCCAATGGTATGCTCGGGAAATTTTTTCGACTTCGTTTGAACCTCGAAAAATGCGAAAACATAGAAAAAACGCGAAAAATGCGACTTCGTTTAAGGGGAATATTGACAATCAAAAAATAAATAAATATACCGTCGGACTCGTTTTTTCGTGCTCTTTCCAATGGTATTATCGGGAATTTTTCGACTAGGTTTGAACCTCGAAAAATGCGAAAATCACCATTTTTTCCTTTGTTTTTGCATTTTTAGAGGTCCAAACCAAGTCGAAAAAATTCCCCGAGCATACCGTCGGACTCGTTTTTTCGTGCTCTTTCCAATGGTATTCTCGGGAATTTTTCGACTTCCTTTGCACCTCGGAAAAGGACGTTTTCACATTTTTCGATGACGTTTTTGCATTTTTCGAGGTTCAAACGGTCGAAAAATTCCCAGCATACCATTGAAAGAGCACTAAAAACGAGTCCGACGGTATACTTATTTATTTTTTGACAGTCCATATAACCTTTTAAATTGATAGACCAAAAAACATAATTGAACCTTTTGTTATAACTTGAGGCCAAACGTTGTTAAATACAAATCTGCACATGAAATTAATGAAGGTATGCACCAGCGCAGATGGTGCATCCTTTGCTTCCCACACAAATAACCCGGTTGAATCCGGGCATGCCAAGCAAGAGTATTAATACTCTTGCCACGCGGGCACCACCTCATTGGTCCACGTGGCAACCTGCGACCACCCGATGACACGTGGCACCACTTAGGTTGTGACACGTGGCGACCGACCCGTTGCTGACCCGTTGACCGACCTAACGAAAGGACGATTCATGCAATTAATTTTACCCGAGTAAGGACCTTCAATGCAATTTGTTCCTTGCACACGGACGATTTACGTAAATATCTCTTAACAAATGTTAAATTATGTATATAATAGTATGATTAGTAAATTCGTTACATTGTTTAGGAGGATTAATTTTTTGATACACAACTTAGTAAAACAGGGTAACTTGGATACATTTAGAAACACTTATCCCAATATAATAATAGTAACAACCCACCCCTCAAATAATTGGTGCAATGGCTAGTGTAAAAAAATAAAAATAAAAAATAAAAAATTACAAAAAAATCGTAAACGGCTAAAAAAAAACAACTTATAGATACCCACCTTTACATATTCTTTACACACTTCCGCAACTCAATCTCAAAATTATGTACTCGCGGTGATTTTTTCATTTCGTAGTTTTTTTTATCATAATTTTTGTATTTCGGATTTTTTTTTATTTGTAACGTTTTTATTTCGTATTGTAATTTTTAACTTTATTACTGAAGTATTACGTTGTTTAATGAATGAAATTGCTGAGGGGTTAATTTGTAAATTGAAATTTTTTAAAATTCAGGTTTCAAAAAAATAGTGTTATTTGGTGTTATGATAAAGAGTAATTATTTGATGTTAAATATTTTGGTGTTAAAGTGATGTGGTGCTGAGATAGCGGCATTTTTTGAGTGTTAATATGTTATTGTACCTAGAGCTCTAAGCAATAAGTTAGGTGGATTACTAATATTTTTAAGATATTTGTTTATCAAAGTAGTTTTTGCTAAATAAACTATAAAGAGAGAGAGATACCAGTATTTGGACTAGGGCTGAACAAAACCGACCGATACCCGACAAGCCCGACAAACAGACCGACCCGACAAGCCCGAATAACCGACCGACTAAGTTTCGGGTCGGGACTCGGTTTCACTTTTCTTATTTAATCGGTATCGGGTCGGGTTCGGTTAAAAAACCCGACTACACCCGAATAACCCGCCATGCCCGAAATTAATTAGGTTTACTAAAAAAACAAGAGCCCCTTTCTTTTTCATTCTAACTCTGTAACAAAACTATCTCATCTTCACCCAATTCGTTTGGCAAAACCGTCTTCCTTCTTCACCCAATTCGTTTGGCTTCTCAACAAATCAATCAAATGGATCAATCTCATCAACCTCATAACAAAAACCCCCCATATGAATCAATCTCATCATCTTTACCTACATATGAATCATTTGCTTCTCAACAAAACAATGCAATGGAAGAAGTAAGATTTGTTTAATTTTAATTTTCATTAACTGATTTAGGCATTTAATTGAAATCGTTATTGATTTTTTTTTTTTTTCTTTTTTATAAGAACTTATGTATTAATGTTTTAAGGTTTTGTATAAATGATAATGATGTTTTAAGGTTTCGTATGATTGACTGATTTAGCCACATATAAATGATGTATTAATGATGTTTTGTCCTTTGTCGAGTAGCCACATATTGATGTTTTGGAGGATTGACTGTGCCACATATAGATGAGGTTTTAATGATGTAAACTATAAATGATGTTTTAATCATTTAATGTTTTAAGGTTTTGGACAGTTCACAGTTTCACACTTCAGTCTTGAGTCTTCACAGTAGCCATTAATGTTTTAAAGAAACAACCGAACTTGTGTCAAATGTATCATCTCCCGTAGCTCATTTGTGGTTTGGAGAGGTTCTTGATATTGATAAGCATCTTCGTGAGTGGCAAGAAAAACCTTCTTTTAAGGTAATGGTTGAAGAAATGAGAAAAAAGTATGACAAATATTGGGGTGATTACAAAAAAATCAACCATTATATGTACTTTGCCGTTATCTTAGATCTCACAATGAAGTCGGAAATAATAGGCTACGGGTTTAGAAATTTGATAGAAAATGATTGCACACCCATGGATGTCGATGAAGATAGTGATGAGACGCCAATTTCATTTTTAACCGAAGATGAATTATGTGACAAATTGGTTAAGAAGGTTGAGGAAGATATAGGGGTCTTGTTTGCCATGTACAAAGAAAAATATGGCACAACCATATCAAGTGAAATACCAAAAGCAACGTCTAGTCAAAGTAGTAACACAATTTGTCGTCGTTGTAATTCTTTCTTAAATGCTTTTAAAGATAAAGTTGGAAATAAGTTGAGCGGGGGTGAAGACGAGTTGACCAAATATCTAAAAGAACCGCGTCTTGAGCTAGAGGATGACGAAGAATTCGACATACTTAATTGGTGGAAGGTAAATAGTCCAAGATTCCTAATTGTATCAAAGATGGCTAAAGGTAAAAACTTATGTTTTTTTTTTTTTATTAAATTTTAGATATCTTAGATTCTTTGTGCTTTGTTTTTTATAAACTTATGTTTTTTATTAATTTTGTTTTAGATATCTTGTGCATCCAAGTATCTACCGTTGCTTCCGAATCCGCTTTAGCAAAGTGGTCGAGTTTTAGACCAGATAGGAATTCTTTAGAGCCTAGCATTGTAGAGGCTTTGGTGTGCACACAAGATTGGATCCGTACATCAAGTAGAAACATCACTTTGGATACCTCAGAGGATTTAATGAAAGGCGGCGAGGTTGCTAAAGGTAAAATATTTATATTTTAGTTTATTGGTTATTTGGTTATATTAGTAACTTATGTTTGACTTATGTTCTCATGTTTTTTTTAGAAATTCAAGAGGCGTTAGAGAAACAAAAAGGAGAACATGGAAATTCAAGAATGTCGTGATTAGTATTTGGTATTTGTATTTGTATTTGGAGCAATGATTCAAGACATTTGTCATTTGTGTTTGTATTTGGAGCCATATGGTATTTGGTTTTGTATGTTTGATGAATTGATGCAAGAATGTGAAGACAATGTGAACTTGTGAAGACAATGTCTCATCTCGGTAGCCATATGGTCAAAAAGAAATGGAACTGCAGTAGGATAGTAGCTACTGTTTGTATCAGTAGCCATATGGTAAAAAAAAATGGAACTTGTGAAGACTGTCTCATCTCAGTAGCCATATTTGGTTTTGTAGCTTTTGTAACTTTCTCATATGGTCAAAAAGTTGTTACTGGGCCCGTTTGTATCTTTTGTGCTATGATTTTTTTTGGCGAAAATTACTGTGAAGGCCCTGCAGAGACGCTGTCCTGCAGAAGACCTCTTTTTTTGCTATATCAAAAAAGGCCACCCATTTCGCTACCAACTGGTGGAGAAATGCTTAAAGGACACGTGTCGCTACCCCATTAAATTAACGTGCGTATTTAAAAAAAAAAAAGCATCTCACATATATTTTGCAAATAAATATGACATAGTGGACACCGCCGACACAAAGTTGAAAAAGCAACCATTTCACATATACTTGGTAGCGAAATCCTCTCTCTTCACCTAGGGAAGGAGCAAAATTGAACCTGCAACTATTTTTGAAATGACTATTCGATCTTTACTATCCGAATTATTAGAGTTTGATTCAATGTTTGATCTTCATTTCGAGTGATAAAGGAAGTAATTGGAACCCGAACGCGCATGTATGTTTTATTTGCATATTTTTTTGTTGCTACTTATTTGTTTTAAAAATTACTAAACATTATAATATTGAATTAAGGGTTTCGCGTCAGCTGGAACTGGAAGTAATTGGAACCAGAACGCGCAGGTATGTTTTATTTGCATATTTTTTTGTTGCTAATCATTTGTTTTAAAAATTGCTAAACATTATAATATTGTATTTAGGGTTTCGGTAGGGTGGAACTGAAGTAATTGGAACCCGAACGCCGCGGTATGTTTTATTTCCAAATTTTTTGTTGCTAATAATTTGTTTTAAAATTACTAAACATTATAATATTCTATTAAGGGTTTCATAGTGGAAGTAATTGGAACCCTAACGCTGTAGGTTTACCAACGGCATGTATATAGTTTATTAATTTGTTTAAAAAGTACTAAACATTATAATATTGTATGTAGGTATTTGGTGAGGTGGTCAGGAGATGGGGGTTTCCTACCCCCGAGTAGTTCTTTCTTTGAGGGGTGTCTCACCACCGCTACTGGTGGGCACGCGACGTATACGACCGGTGACGCCTCACTCTAGGACGCCTATGCCACAACAAGGATTTGTTCAAGGTCGGGGTAACAATGCGCAACAAGCTAGTGCATCACACCCCCCGTAGCTAATCGTGTGTTACCGGCAAATTTATAACCCACATAAGTATATATATTTTATAACCATAAATGGCCGAATTTTTTTGAACATATCCCTGAAGTTCCTGAACCACCACTTTACACGCCAAAACCTATGCCTACAAAGGATTATAACAACAAAACTGAAATAAAAATCAATAAGGTTTTTTTAACTAGGGCGGAATTAGACTTGGCATACAGGTTGAAAGCTTTACAAGATGGTTATGAATTTGTTTCGAAAAAAACTAACCCTATAACTTACAACATAAAATGCATTCATTATGCACAATGTGCATGGTATATTAATGCCAGACGTTGGCCAAATTCAGATGTTTTTCAAATTACAAGCTTGAATGATATTCACATGTGTCCCAGAACCCAAACATATCCTAACCATCGAAATGCAAACAAAAAAGTAATTGCTCACATTATGAAATATAAATTAGAAGATGGTAGCCGTGATTTGAAAGGGAGAGATATACAAAAAGATATCATGGCACAATATAAAACATCTATATCTTACCAACAAGCATGGAGAGGGAAGGATTATGGGTTACAATTGTTAAGAGGTTCACCATTAGAATCGTTTGAAATGCTACAGTATTACTGTCACAACTTAGAAAAAAACCCAGGGACGGTCACACGTATCAAGAAAAGCAATCAAGGGGTTTTTGAAATTTTATTCATTGCCATTGGTGCATCGGTAAGTCTTGTTCAAATTTTTTTATAAGTGCAGGCAAAAACAAGTTTGCTATTATAATTTTAAAATTGTTTATCTGCGAGTTGACGCTTTGTGAACCATCTTAGCCCACTACTTATAGTGGACGTGGCGCATTTAAAGGGTACTTACAAGGGTACAAATTTGCAAGCTGTTGGGATGGATGGAAACAACCAAATTGTGCCTATTGCTTACGGAATATGCGAGGGAGACTAGTGATTGTTGGTCATGGTGGATGTCGATTACTTAGAGTGCATCGCGATAACCCCAATATGATTATCATATCGATAGGCATCTGCAATAGCTTCGGCAGTAAAGAATGAGTTTCCGTCGGCGTTTCATGGTATTTGTTGTCGACATCTAATGATGAACCTTTCCTTGAAAAACAAAAAAGTTAAAGGTCTATATTGGGGCATATGCAAAGCATATACTCGATGAGTGGCAACGACAAATGAACATACTCCCGGCCGTACAACTCGAAGCACACCGAAAGCTAATGGAGGCTGATCCTAGACGCAGGTCTCGAGCACATTGCCCACGTAGCCGTTACAATTATTGTACATCTAACGCTGTCGAATCAGTAATGCATGTACTTGTATTGTCGAAAGCTACCCACAATGTGTTGACCGACACGCACCAAAGTATGGTTCAAAAGTGGTATTTTAAACGTCGGAAGCTGCGGTATTTATTGTTTAAAACTTAACGCATCGTAATCATTTTGAAAAAATATATTAGATAAGTTAATTAATTTAATTTTTACATTTTTTGTGTAGCAAAATGAGTACGACATCACGATTAGGCAGCATAAGGTGGAGAAAAGAAGAATGAAAAGCGTCAGTTGGGTTGTACACGGAATTACTCAATTTCGGTATCAAGTTTATGATGGCCAAATTTCCGGGATACCTTGTGGTCACGTTATTGCTGTTACAAGGTTTTTGAACCTAACAGATTGTGTGCAATATGTACATGACTGGTTCAAAAAGGAAAAAGATCAAGCAACCTATGCAGAGTCAATTCAATTTGTTGGAAATTTTAACGAATGGGAGTATCTAACCCATATACATCCTCTTACTCCTCCAACAATGGACAACCCTCACCAGTGCGTCAGAAAAACACATACCGTATACTATCTCAAGGAGAAGAGCCAAGAACTATACAACGTAGCAGTGTGCAAACAAGCGGGGCATAACCGTCGAATTGCAAAAATCATTTGTCCCGGATCCACCTAACCGCAAAGGTAAACAAAAGCAAGGGAATTTCCAATTAATGAGCAACATGACCTTTGCACCTTTTTATGAACAACATCACCCGTTCGATCAAACTTTTATGGGAAACAATCAATTCTCATGTCAACCATTTGGCCAAAACACATACACTAATCAACAATTTTGGCAACCATATGGTGACAACACATACCACACAAACCAATACGCTTCACAAACTTACCACCACAACCCATACCCATCTCAACAATATGCTGAAAACACACACATATCACAAACATATGATCAACATAACACACAACAAGATTTCAACCTATCTCAAGAAAACCAAACACAACCACTTGAAAATGATCTTCAATACCAGTCTCAAGTGTATCAACAATACACTTCCCAAAGAACACAACTCTCAACATCTAGGCGATCAACAAATTCGAGGATTCAAATAGTTGGTTTAATCGGTTTGGTTTTAATAAGGTAGAAGCGTATGTGACTAGTTAACAACTAGTAGTATGTTTTGTTTTTCGTGAATCATGCTTTTCATTCTCAATTATCCAAGTGATGTCTGGTCTGTCTATGTATTTGAATTTTACAAGTGATGTTTGTATTGAATAGACATTATTTGAGCATTTATTTTGTGTAAAAATAGTTTAAAGTAACAAACTTACAAGTATATGAGGCAATAATAACATAACGTTTTTTATAATAACAATATCTGATACATTTTGTTTTTCTGTGACATCTCTAACTTTATAACAAAAAAAATTTTATAACAAAAATTAAATTACATTTTTATAACAAAAAAATTTATGTCAAAAAAATTAAGTTCATTACATTGGTATCATCGTGTACAAAAAAATTTATGTCAAAAATTATGTTCTCCCAATCACTTTCATTACAACTATTTTATAATCTTGTTCATGCATAATCCTACCAAGTTCCTTAAATATGTAAGCATTACAAGAATATTGGTAGCAAAATACTTGATGGGGCCACGTTCGGGCGGTGACCCCACTTGTCGGGATTTCGCTATTAATTTTATGTGAAATTCTTGTTTCTCTTTTCTTTGTGTCGTTTGTGGCACGTTAATGTCGATTAGCTACTAAATTTATGTGAAATGCTTTTTTAATTATGCCGAGTGTAGCGACACGTGTCCTTCAAGCATTTCTCCACCAGTTGGTAGCGAAATGGGTGGCCTTTTTTGATATAGCAAAAAAAGAGGTCCTCTGCAGGGGACACTGTGATGGTGTCTGCGGGCCTTCACAGATAATTTTAAGCTTTTTGGTTTTGATTACTTTTTGCAGCATGTATGTCTTGGACCCGTTTCCTTTAATTATGATGGGCTGAACCATTTAATCGGGCTAGGCCCGTTTATATAGCATACCGAACCGACAAGCCCGTCTGGGACCCGAAACCGAACCGACACTATCGGGTCGGGACTTCGTGATACTTTACGCCTTTATTCGGGATTGATGCCGTCGGTCGGTTAGGGATCCGACCATGCTCTCGACCCTAATTTGGACTATTTAAGGATGACAGGTTATTTGACTTGAATGTACATGGTTAAACTCATCTATAACGAGTTGAGATCAATGTATACTCAAAATTATCTAAAGATTCAATGAATTAATTTTAGCTTTTATCACAATAAAATAATCCACTTTTCATCACTTTTTTAAAAATAAAATATTTTACAAACGGTAAATCATCAAGTGAAAAAAAAATACACCATCGCGATTAGTACTTTTTTATCTTCAGTAGACGGTCACTTCAATATATTTTCGACGATCTTTTTTTCAAATTTTTTTTCAGTCACTTCAGTAAAAATAACATGTGCTTTTATCACATGTGACTTGTGATACAAATCACATGTGATTTTTTCAGACGAAACTGAAAAATAAAATCGAAAAACAATTCGTCGAAAGTATATAGAAGTGCCCCTTTATAGAAAGATGATTTATATTATCGTTGCGATGGTATGTTTCGTTTTGTGTAACGATTAACGGTTTGTGAGATATTTAATTTAAAAAAAATAAAAGCGAGTTGTTTTTTTTTTTTTTAATTTGATGAAAAATGGATGGATATGATTAGTTCATTGGGCATTTAATAAAAGAGTTGATACTCCCGTCACATTTTTTTGATTCAAATACAATTTTACACAAGTTATAAAGCCCATTGTACAGCACTGCAATGCACAATTGTGGTATATGCATTAAAAGAAATGATGGGAGTATCACCTCCCATTTAATAAATTTTAGTTCTAAATTGAACTTTCCTCTTTGTATGAGTGTGATTATTTTTGAACCTTTTACTTAGTCACTCCAAAGATGTTTTTTTTTTTTTTTTTTTAACAACGGTATTTATTAAAAACTAACAAGGTGCTAGAAAATTACAAAGAAAAGTTTAACCAATCATCCCAACTAATACATTTTTTTCTTCTAGAGTTAAGCCATGAAAAATAAAAAAGATGAATATTGTCCATAATGTCACATTTCCTCGTAGTGAGAGAGTTGAATGTAACACAATTCCTGAAGCGCCGTAAGATCCAACAAGTTGTAGCGAGGAAGACATAAGCACGATTCTTAACCTCCTGAGAAGAACGCCACGAGACAAACCAAGAAACCCAGTCGCTAGATGAATTTACAATCGGAAGCATTGAACCACTCCAAATGTGTATAAGCCTCCAAACATTTGAAGCTACATCATACGAGAAGAACACATGATCCGAAACCTCTACATGGTCATTACAAATCGGGCATACGATCGATTGAATATCTAAACCTCTAGAAGATAAATTATGGCAGTGAGGCAACTTATCCAAGAAGAAACGCCACATGAAAATGTTTACCTTTCTAGGTAAAATCTTACACCACTTAGTGCTCGAATACATGGAAGGGAGCAATAAGTCATCAATGTGGTGCCGAATGCTATTAACCGAAAATATGTCATCATCAGAAAGAGACCAAAAACATGAGTCGCTATCTTGGTCGACACCACATAAGCGATCTCTTCTAACATACGACAGAAGTCAGAAAGAGATCTACCGGGAGTGATTGGTCTAAGCCAATCCCATGCCCATGCGCCATTAGAAATACGATCACGAACCAAACATTCTTTATCATTCTCCAAGTGATAGAGTCTGTTGAAACAGTCGCGAAGGGGAAGAAGTAAGCCAACCCATGTATCAATCTAAAAACGAATTGAAGATGATTATTTTGGAGAAGTTTTAGCATAAGACTTTCTGTAGAAAACATTAAACCACCTTGGTTACGGATATAAATTGTACTACGTAGAAAAAGAAATCAATGTCATTATTATGTTGTTGAAAGAATATATTATCCTAGATATAATAGATTGGATTAAAATTTTACATAAATATTCTCTGAACAGGGACAGTTATCCAAGACAAATTTTAAATTAAGGCACAGTAAAAAAATATTTTTCTTAAAATTATTATGTAAAAGCTCTATAATATTAGTATTTAGGAGTGTAAATTCAGATATGTGAATGTGATTACTTGATGTGCTAGGTTGTGTACAAGTATTAAAATTTATAAAACAAGATTTATCGATTATTTTATGAACACATAAGAGCAAGTATACTCGTCCGTTTTTAGTAAATGTGGGTAAGTCGAGATCGTCCCAAAGGATTTATTATTTAGTTAATTAAGTAGCAAAGTAGGTAAAATGGGGTGTCAATCTAAATTATCATAAATTCAATAGCAATTTAATTCAATCAATCACAAAACAAATACTTGTGTGAAAATCTTAATCTTCATACGGAATGGTTGAGTAGTTTTGGTGAAACTTAGTAAATGATGCCCAAATCTCAAGTAAACGAATTACAATCAATGGTGTGTATCATGAAAATCGTTTTAAGACTTAAAAACATGTAGTCAACCCTTTCGGCCTCTGAACATAATATGTCAAAATCCATTTAGTCTCATTTGGTGAAAATATGGTTTATCCTACATTGTTGCTACAAGTCCTTTTGACCTTTACTCATGTTTGAATTATTATAAGTTCATTTTAACAATTTCATATGATGGGTGTCAATCATCACAAGCCATACTAATTCGTGCACTAACTTTTTGAAATAAAAACATTAGAGGAAATCATTTCGACCTTTAAATCCCATTAAGCTTTGATCAACAAGTTAAGTAAAACAAATTATTACTCAAACAAACTCGTAAGAGGAAATCATGTTTCCATGCATTCATAAATAATCAAACACTCATAACAAAGTTCACATCATTCCACAAAAGTATTAAACAAACTATTCCATAGTGAATATCATTCCAAAACACAAGTAACACATAAAACTAGTATCATAATAATAACAAGGTTCATCATAATAGAAGTACAGTATTGTACCTAGATTCCGATTACAAGAACTAAAATGTGGAACTAAAGCAATCACGCGCTTCCAATAAACCATAACCCGAAGCAACTCCAAATTCGTACCCGACTCACTTGCAATTCGTTCCAGCACCTTGCTGGAAATTGACATGTTATTCTAGCCTTTTGGAAGAGAAAATAGTAAGAATAATAACTTAGGAAGTAAGATTATTACTCAAAGGGGTTGTCACACTAAGTTACCTAGCCTAGGATCCAATATATACTCAATGATATCTTAATAATCAAGTAAAAATGTCCCTTAGGAGTTATTATCAGGAAATGATCAGCCACCAACGACAATGGTGATTAAAACCACTATTAAATGCAAATTTGTAACTTCCAGTTGAGTCCCAACCGATCGCATAGGTTTCAACCGATATCTGGCCACCATTCCCCAACCAATTCGGCTGTGGGATCCATCTGATCGGCTGGGATTCTCTCAGCAACACAATTTTTTGTTTTTTCTCACTTGAACTTGTCTTTTGCTTGTTATTCGATCGTGGCTCTTAATTCTTCAAAGGAACAAGATATTTTCGTGATCCTGAAGCTTGGAAATATTGGCGTAATGAATCTTCTTAATCTTTTACGGTTTCCAAGATTGCTTTTGATACGGGAATCTTCACATGTGCATAAATTCTTTATTTCTTCGTCGTTTCTACTTCTTTTCCTATACTTGGCTATATTTAACTTGCATACACACTTTCATATGATTAAGTAACAAAAGTCTATGAATATAACCAAATATAATGCACAAAAGTATCGATAATGTGACTAAAAACATACTCAATTTGAGCATTATCAAATTCCCCCACACTTAAGTTCTGCTCGCCCTCGAGCAAGTCTAGCATTTAGAAAAAAATGTTTCAATGGCATAGAGATCGTGATTCACAAAAATGTAATAATTATTCTGAAAAGAACAACCATCAATTTGAAATTTATATGCGAATTTTTTCAAACAATAATCAGATGAATCTCGAGCTAGATAACATAACCAAGCACCTCACGAATGATTTTAGATTATTAATTTACTCAACACTCAGATATATAATTCGTGGTGTAAGTAAATCACTCATTGCTCAGTCATGATTTCTGCGTCATACCATAAGCTTGTACAAGTATCATAACAAATTAATTAAATCCACCAAAGAGATATTTTATTTGGGTTATAATGTTAGGTTAAGGGTTAATAATAAGGTAGGAGTTAGGCATGGGATATATTTGTGATAGGTTTCTACAAACGAAAAATAATAAAGTCAATTCCAAATGCTAATTCCAACAATTCTCACCATAAAATGATTATGCACCCCACATTCTCTTGTTTTTGATCGTTTTTTACGTTTTCGTCTGTTTTTTTACGTTTTCGACCGTTTTTTTTTACGTTTTCGTGTGTTTTTTTTACGTTTTCGTCCGTTTTTTTATGTTTTTGTATGCTTTTTACATTTTCGTTTGTTTCTTTACGTTTTTGCTCGTTTTTTTACGTTATCGTCTGTTTTTTAATGTTTTCGTCCGTTTTTTAGATTTTCGCCCATTTTTTACGTTATCGCTTATTTTTTTTACGTTTTCCTCTGTTTTTTTTACGTTTTCCTCTGTTTTTTATGTTTTCGTCTGTTTTCACGTTTTAAATTGGTTTTATTATGTTTTAGATCTTTTCACGTTTTCTTTTCGTTTTTCGTTTTAAGCTCGTTTTTAACGTTATCATTTGTTTTTTAACGTTTTCGTCCTTCTTTTACGTTTTCGCCACTTTTTTAACGCTATCGTCTGTTTTTTTCCGTTTTAGTCTTTCTTTTACGTTTTTGTCTATCTTTTTCAGTTTTCGTCTGTTTTTTTACGTTTCATCTATTTTTTACGTTTTCGTCTTGTATTTTTACGTTTCATCTGTTTTTTACGTTTTCGTCCGTTTTTTTACGTTTTGCCCTTTTTTTTACGTTATCGTCTGTCTTTTAACGCTTTCGTATGTTTTTTTACGTTTTCGACTATTTTTTGCGTTTTTGTCTATACATTTTTCTCTGTTATCGTCTGTTTTTTATGTTTTCGTCCCTTTTTTACATTTTGACCTGCTTTTTACATCATCGCCAGTTTTTTTATGTTTTCGTCCGTTTTCTTATGTTTTTCGTCCCTTATTTACGTAAAAAATGATAGAAAACGTAAAATAAACCTTAAAAAACGTAATAAAAATAGGCGATAACGTAAAAGAAGGGCGAAAATATAAAAAAGTGGCAGCGTAAAAACAAACGATAACGTAAAAAATGGGTGCAAACATAAGAAACGGACGAAAACATAAAATATTAGACGAAATCATAAAAATCGGCGGCGTAAACAAGCGAAGAAACTTAAAAAGCGGGCGAAAATATAAAAAAATAGGCGAAAACATAAAAGCAGATGAAAGCAAAAAAACAAGCGATAACGTAATAGCGGGCTAAAACGAAAAAGAACGTAAAAGTAGAAAAACGGCGATAGCGTAAAAACGGGCAAACGTGAAAAATGTAAGCGTGAAAAACAGCGTGCGAATAACAACATAAAAAATAGACGCAGCGTAACAAATAGTCGAGAACGTAAAAAATGGACCAACGAAAAAAGCGAAAACATAAAAATAAAAACAGATGATAAAGTAAAAAGCGGCGGCGTAAAACGAGGCCGCGTAAAAACATACGATAGCGTAAAAATGGCGAAAGTAATAAAAGCAGACGATAACGTAAAAACGAGCGAAAACGTAAAAAATGGAAAAACCTAAAAAGCGGGCGAAAACATAAAAACGGTCGAAAACGCGTAAAAACAAGCAGCGTAAGAAAATGGCAAGCGTAAAAACATACAAGCGTAAAAAGATAGACGAAAACGTAATAAAACCGGAGAAAACGTAAAAAAATAGACTATTAAGTAAAAGCGATTGAAAACTTAAAAAAACACGAAAGCGTAAAACGCTAAAGCGTAAAAATAAGATCAAAACGCGTGCAAAAAGTAAGAAAACGAAATTTTAAGTTATTTACTAACGGCCGTTAGTATATAGGACTAACGATGCCAAGTTGACGCGAGAAAACGGAATGTTAAGTTATTTACTAACGCCAGTTAGTATGAAGGACTAACGAAGCCAAGTTATTTACTAACGTTTATCACTGGGTACACACAATGTACGAAATTCGAATGTTTAGTGTCACATTAGAAAAAAAAAACATGGTTACATACAACAGTAAAAAGTGTCAAGTTTAATGGCTTTTTAAGTAATTAGCCATTTTCAAAATGAAGGTTTCCTATTGAGAAGGGTAAATGAACAAGGACGACAATGCAAGTTGCTAGGAGGTAGAGAGTCTTGAAAGATGAGACTTCTTGGTCCTAGCATTGCATTGCCAAAGGAGGATAGGATGGATCACATTGGCTTGGCTTACTAGTCTTGACAGGGGCGGAACTACATGGAGGTTAGGGGGGCGGTGCCCTCCATGGTTCGCCAAAAAATATCAATTTTTAGTGTAAATTTTTTTTAGGACAATTTTATTAAAGTGCACCCTATTACAAAATCAAATTGCCCCCACCTTAAGATCAAACAATGTAAAAACCTTAAAATCTCTATTTTAATCTAAAAAAAATAGTGTAAATTTTTTTTTTATGACCTTTTTATTAAAGTTCATCACAAATTTTATAAAATTATTTTTTTTTTGCCCTCCGCCTTCTAAAATCCTGGGTCCGCCACTGAGTCTTGATGATGCCATTTTTGTTTCATGATCTATACAGTGCTAGTGAGGGTGGTGCTACTAATATAGGCTAGGTTGTGAGGTTGAATTGGAAATGTAGTCAAACTGTTTTTAAGCCACCATTTGGTGATGACAGGAGGGCTATAGTCTACACGATGATGCCATTCATGGACGTTCTCATAGTACATTTAGGTGAGTAGATGAAAAGCATTTAAATGGGCTATTGAGGACTGATTTGAAATAGAAATGTAGTCATGAGACTATGGTTTTGGATCAGAGGTGAATTCTAGTGAATGATATGGGGAGATCCCATGGTGCAGCATCATAGAGATTGTTGTTATACTGTCTGCACTTGCACAAAGTTTGATATGTATTTGTATGTCGAGTTTCAATTTTAGTATTTCAATTCTGTATAAATTGGTTCTTGGGGTATGTCCACAGCAATTAGTTTTTTGACGTATAGTTTTTGATGATAATAAATTAATAATATATATTCACCTCTTTTCATAAAAAAAAAGTGTATGCTAACTAGATTAAATTTTTCTGAAAAAGGTTTTGTCGAACACAGTTTATTCTCTCATTGTCTGTGTTTGCAAACACAATTATTAGATAAGCCATCATAAAAAACAATTACGAACACCCTCTATGTTTGCTTAGTATATAGAAATATTATTTACTCATTTTCTCCTTCATAAGCAAGCTGCAAATTAACATCACATAAGAGTGTTGATATTTAAGCCTACTAATTATACCTAATAACATGCCTAACCACATTAAAGTGACACTTATCATTATATTAAAAGTCCAGCCACTCTTTTATATTATCCCTAATATGCCCCTTAAATATTCTTCTCTTTTTAAGCTTACAAATGGTTTCCCGATTTCTAGCTTTTAAATACTAGCAGGGTAAGCGCGGGTACCCTGAAATAAAAGTTTTCGGTGAATTATGTATTTTAGTTTATTATGTTTTTTTTTTGACAATAAATTTACGGATATCAAAAATTTTGTTTAACCCGTGCCTGTTTGGGCTCGACCCCGTTTGGCCCGTGCCCCTTTGGGCTTGACCCCATTTGGGAAATTTTGTCTGCTGGACGTTCGAGACTCGACCCCGTTTATCTGCCGTCACTGTTCGGACTCGAGCTTATTTGGCGCATTTCGCATTGAGCTGAATATTTGTAAAATGTGCTTTATTATTTGTATTAGTGACATTTAATGCAGGAATTGTGTTTAAGTTAGTTGTACAATATACTTGATGATTTATATTTCTTGTGTAAAGGGTGTTTTAATAACTACATTAATTGTATTTATTGACCAGTTAATTAATTGATTATGTTAAATATCTTGACCACATTAATATTGCTTTGTATTTTGTACATTAAGCTTTAAGACTTGTAAGTCTTAAAATTAAGATTGATGAGAAACATCATTAATAGTGTATTGTGTATTGTACAATAGACTTTGTTTTAAGTCTTAATTTTAAAACCATGAGGAGATAGATTCGTTCCTATTCCTGTAGTATAAATTCTTCTCTTTATAAGGTTACAAATGCCCCTTAAATATTCTTTTATAAACAGTTTCCTGATTTCTAGCTTTTAAATATTCTTCTCTTTTAAGCTTACAATTCTTATTTTCGAACAATATAACTTCTGTTTTCCCTTTTACGACTAAATAAACACGGCTAACCACCACAAATTATCTCATAAATTTACATATCTATATGACTATATCAGACAAAAGCACCCCTACCTCTAATTGACGCTCGCAAGTGAAATCCATTGTAATCAATTAAATACAAAATTTGACTTCTTCGAATTACTTTGTCCCGTGTGTTTTCTCTATGACAACATTAAATATACAAAGATAAACACCAACATAATATCATAATCTTTTATAAAATAAAACAAAACCTTTATTGAGAATTTTTCATTTCAAAAAAATCAATTCATACCTTATTAAATAATAATTTTTTTAACTTGATTTTTTTATTTAAAATTTAAAAAGTAATTAAATCTAATTATTTCCTAAATTGCCTAAAAAAGATTAGAAAAACGTTTTTGCACTTGCATGGATAAAAAAACTAAAAATACACGTGTACTCTAAAGCTATTTATTTGTAGTTTTGGGCTAAATCGTTAAAACTTAAAAGAAAAGATCGAAAGACGCTGCACCTTCATTCCTACCAACAAAAACCCCTAACACTCCAACCCTATTCGATCATTCAAATTACACAATCATATCATCAATTTGCTTTATATCAATTAAAGATATACTAATAAATAAGCCATAAGCCGGCTATATAAGCCGAAACAAACACCCCCCTAATCACCAACAATATATTATTTTCAAACATGATGATGTTGTTTGGATTTTGTGATATTCGCAACCCATGTATCTGTGGGTAGTTTATGATTTTTGTATAAAAGGTTGTGAATTTTTTAGGTTTTGTAAGTATTTTGTTTAAACTCCTACTCTTTGCTTAATTAATCATGGGTTTATGTTTGATTGTTAATTCATGTCTAGAGTTTGTAATTATAGTGGGTTTGTAGGTTCAGTTTGATGATTGCTTGGTTACCTTAAGTTAATTTTAAGATTATTTTTGTTTTTTGTGATATTGGTCTTATAATTGTTTGTGGGTCTGTGACTTTTTTAGCTTAATTTAGTTGAATTTATCATATTACTTGATGTTGTTCACGGGTCTTTGCTTAATATGATTCATCATTTTAAGTTGAAATATGGGTACAAGAGTTAGAAAGTGGAACTTGAAAGTGTTGATGTTAATCATCAAAAGTATTAAGCGTGGGTCGAGTTTAAGAGTAGGTTTTTAAGAAGAGTGTATGCTTATGTTGTGGATTGGACCCGTTTGGTGAACTTGCAATCGAATGGTCGGCCCCCTAGACTTGCTCATCTTGCTGTTAAGCCCAATGGTTGAGAGGAAGGATTTTGCGGTTTTTTAGAAAAAACATAGGAAGGTGGTCAGTATGATGGAGATGAACAAAGTCGATTGGCTGCTCCTCGGTTAGCAATGGAATAGCTGATCACATTGATGTTGAGTTGAGCTAATAGTTATTCTGTTTTTGACATTGAATGGGTTTTTTACTGGCCCATTTAAAGTACTATTATTGGTTATTATAGTAGTATGTTGAACATTGATCACAATAGTGTTATCTACTATACGATCACACATAATATTTATACAAGATTTCTCATTTTGGTTAGTCAAATGCAGGTCGTTGTTGGTTTCAACATTTCATGGAGATAAGCCTACAAAGTGCCAAGCTATCGTTCTTCCCACAATTATCAAATACTTATTCAGTAGAAAAGCTTTCCTTGTGGCGAAAATATAGTTAACAGAGGCTGATATTGTGAAGTTTGCAACAATCGGTTTTAGGTATAATTTATGTACCAAAAATTTCTCAAGATCAGTTGGTTTTAATGGAGTTTGTGTACATTGGTGGCGGAACCACCAATAGGGATCAGTTTATTGGTTTGAAACATAATCACTGAAATTTTATGTACATTTGTTGGCGAACAATTTTTTGAAGTGATCTTACTCCTACATTAGTTTTCTTATATCTATATATGACACGGGTTTAATCAGATTTTTTATTGTAGCAACTATTTTCTCGCCATCAAAGTGGTCACTGGGAGATCAACAGTGCCATTGAAGCTCTGACTTGATTTGCGTTTTTGTGAGGTATATTAAACTCTTTTTTTTTTTTTTTTTTTTTGGGGGGGATTCTTAAACATGATATATGTTGAGGTAGCAAAATGAAAGGGGTCAAGTTCAGATACGTAAATTGTTAAATAACATAGCGTTTGGAATTGTAGAACAACTATATAGATATGACCGTGGATTTTTCTGGTGTTGTTTTGTGTCTAAGAGATGCTTTGGATCATTTTCTGTTTTTTCACTTTACCAATTTTCTGGTTTTTGTGTTGTTATGTTTAGTGCTTTATGCGAGTATAAATACAGTAGCACCTAAACATGGCCTGAATTGTGCTTCTAAATTCATAAGCAAGTATAGTTTGTACTATTTACTGTTTTGATTGGAAACACATAAGATGACAAATCTATATTTATGACTATAATAGCTCAAACGACCTATGTGTCTTGACAGCTAGGCAAGACATACCAGGTGAATTTCAGTTAAGTAGTTTGTTGGTTCTCAAACAACCGTCGTGTTGACAGAGGCAGGAAATTACAGAATATATAACTTTAACTTCTTCTTACAATATGGAATTGAAGAACTGACACCTTTGAGGGCCTAAAGTTTTACCTAATGTTGTTAAGATACTATTATTGGACTTCAGTGCTTTCGGTTTTCTTAATATATGCTTGAATTTTTGTTGTGAAATGTTAGAAAAATACTATCGGAATGGTTAAAATAGGATTTCACTAGGCTTTTTGGAAAAAAATTTGCTTTAACTGTTTGCAAAAAATATAACCACTTATATCTGTGTTGTTGAACAGGGAGCAAGCTTCTTTATTGGGATTTCAAGTTCTTCCTCTGCAGCAGTTTGGCAGCTGGGGGACCAGAAGTCACTACCAAATTAGATCCTCAAAAGGATACTTATATTCTGGTGTGTTGTATTTTTCTAAAATAAATATTGTAACTACATGGACACCCAATTAACAAGACCAATTTGCACCCATATTAGATGGATCTATTCCTAGCTTCTATTGTTATGGCACAATACCAGAAATCACTGGTATATAGGTGGCAAAATAGATGGGCGTACGGTTTCGGTGATGGGTCATGACGAGTAATTCTTATACTCGGTGTACGGGCCAGTCACGTGACCAGCCTATAGTTTTGTCCATTTCTGGAATTGAACATAAGTTTTAATAAAGTTATACTTTAGATGATAGCATGCTAAAACACTTTGGGCAACTACAAATTTTGTTTCTGAGTTTTTTTAACCTTTACCTATTTTACCCGTTTAGAGAATGTGTACCCTGTGTCAATAAGGCTACCTCTATATTGATATATGGTATTTTACATTAAGAGAGTAGCCTAGCATCAACACAATTAGGTGAGATGTATAAAAGCATCTTTTTATCTAGAAATATGGTTTTTGGATAAGTATTTTGTGTAGCATTCTCACTCATGAGTCGCTAGGACTTTCAAAGTACGCACTTTATATGTGTTCTGCAACAGAGTTGTCTCTTTACTTATTCAATATTGAGAAACTTTCCTTTTGGTATCTTTATCTGAAAGTGATAATATGACCCATTTATAGGTCAATGAGTTGATTTGGGCTTTTTTTTTCTATGATGAGTAATCTCAAATGTCTTTGCCAAAACATAGACTTTTGGTTATTTGAATATACGTGTTGAATATATTGATTTTCTACAGCTCATATGTGTATTGGTGTATACATGCAACTTTTCTTACAAAATCATGAATTGACTAAGATACGTAGACACAATATATGTATGCTTAAATAAAGAAAAGATTCTGATTAATTGGCAAATATATAATTAATGCAATGCCTAAGAAATATATGGGAGTAATACATATTTTGGAAATTCATATGACTCACATAAAACTTAAATAAATGTTTGAATTAGCATCGTTAGTACTTAAGATTAACATGAAATGCGTGAAACGGATTTGATAGAAATTTGGTAAATATATAGATCAATATTGATATAGTTCATGAAGGAATTGCCCTATTCAGTTGTTGAATTACAGTAATAATCTATTATTATCTAAATAACTTATCAATGCTATCGACATATGGTGATGTTATTGAGTGTGTTGATAATGATTATTGATTAATTTGCAAATCTTTATCTATCCAAATGATTTAAGAAATTCATGTAAGATTATGTTAACAATTAATTTGTTATTTTGACTTATTGTTGTTAATTAGTGGACTTTGATTATGGTTTTTATCGTGATTTATACATCAGAAAACATGCAGGTATTTCTTAGGTAATGATCTATCTCTTCGGCCTAAAATTGTGAAGCACATATAAAAATCCTCGAAAGCATCTTGGATTCTGAGTTAGTAACATTCGTTTTTAGATGGTTTAACTGTTGATTCAAAAGTTATGCCGACTATGATATCTGATGGTAAAAATGATGAATTTTCAGGTGTACACTATACATGTCAGGAAAGAGCACCCCATCTGCCACGCTTAAATATTGTTTCTATCAACCAACAAAGTTTGACCATTAGGAGATAAAACCTAAACTGGAATCCTCAATAGTCAAACTATCTTAAAACACATCAAATGGGTCATTTAATTCAAATGCATCAGTTTGGTCGTTGGATTCAAACGGGTCAGATGCGATATTGTGCTTAAATGGGTAATATGGGTCTCTGTATTCAGATGGGCCAGGTTGCATACAATCGACTACCTTTTCATAATGTGATTAATCTGAGCCGGCGCACAATCGACTGCCTTTTCATAATGTGGGGAATATGATTGGTTTGTGCTGAAATGGGTAATATGGGTCTTCGTATTCAGATGGGTCAGGTTGCATACATTGATAGGTTGCATAATACAAACTTAAACTCCATTGGTATTTGATAAAATTGCTGAGAGGGATTTGGTGTCGTGGAATTCAATGATTTCTGGGTGTGTGAAGATGGGGTTTGCGAAAGGTGCATTGGAGTTGTTTGAGCGAATGAAAAGGGATGGGTTTGAGCTGGATGAGATGACTGTTGTGAGTGTTCTTAGGGCCATGTGGGGATATTGGGAATTTGGAGTTAGGGAAGGTGGTTGAGGAGTATGTTGTGGAGATTGGAGAATGAGATGGAGGTGAATTCTTATGTTGGTTCGGCGTTGATTGGTATATATGGGAAGTGTGGGGATTTGGTGTCGGCGATGATTGTTTTTGATAAGATTGGTAGGAAAGTTTTGGTAACATGGAATGCATAACAGGGTAAGTAATGAATGTACTTCCTTTTTTCATATCAAATTTTGTTGTTTCGTGATTGCTTAAGGTGGGAAACCAAAACTTTTTTTTTAGAACTGCTGTAATAATCAGAATTAAAAATGACTGTTCCACATCTGTTTTATACACTAAAATCTAGCAGCCAATTGCAAGTATGTATTCATACTTGACAGTGGTGCACAGGGGCGGAGCCAGGAATTTTTATTAAGGGGGGCTCGGATGTTTTGGGTAGTAATAATGTTTAATGTTTTTTTAGAACCCATGATCGAATTGATAAACATACTTGCACTCAAATGACCAACTTGCACAATTAGAAATATATGTTATATTTATAAAAGTTACTAATAAAACTTGAACCTTTTATCAGATAGATAAACTTATCTTTCATAAAAAAAAGCTAAACTAACTAGTCCACATAGCTAACATTTTCGAAAAAAAAAACATTTAAATCAAAGTAAAGAATGAACCGACAATTGCTAGTCTAAAAGCTCTCCTTTCTTTGTATACAGTATACACTCACGTGATCAAGTCATACAAATCTACTTTTACTGTTTTTACCCAAACACCTTTTTGTTGCTACTTCCTCTTGATATGAAGATGGGTTCTTCCTCAAACACCTTACAATTGAGTTACACCATGATCTACTTAAAACTAATATAAATGTAAGTATTTCTTGCCTTTGTTTTTCTACCAGCTTACGTATTTCTTTTCATAGTTCCGAGTCCAGGAAAGAAGAAAAAAACATAAAAAAAAATCATAAAACGGAACTGGTTCTTCAGCAGCGGCGCCGTTGCAACAAAGTATTATTTTCCGATGAGGGCAGTCACGATATGGAATTAGGGGAGTAAGATCACCGTTGCTAAGATACTTGAGCCTTATAGCAGGTGCCAAGTTAAAACTCCATGAAACATGGGCTGAAATTCAAGCTATAAGTTGGACAAGTTAGGTCGGTTGGGGGTGGCTGAGCACCCGCTAGCCACCCCATTGGCTCCGCCCCTGGTGGTGCATATTTGTTCAAGAAAGATCAGTATAGAGGTGGCAAGATGGGACGTGTAACAGGTGAAATCATTCATTTTTAGTAATTAGTAGGGATCGAAAGTGTTATGCCATGTTTTGTGTGATTTTTGATCTTGAACCATTTGCTTATAAATGCGTCAATCTCGGTTACATAATAATGATAAACATAATGAACTCTGAAAATTAAATCATTTCGTTTCTTTTCTCACTGTTTTGCCCACAGAACGTCCGAAGAAATAGGTAGTCTCTCTTTTTTTTTTTTTTAGTTACAAAGTTATTCCTGGTGTGGCCGTCATTTTTTTATAACAACTTATATACATTATAAAGATACCGGTTTAGTGTGTATGCACTATTTTATTTTATCATTTTCAAAGTAAAAATTATAGATGGAGGTGAAAGGTGACTTTCTTCTTAACCTTGATTTTAAAATGCACTACTCTGTATAAAAAAAGAGATTGGTGCGTTTTGTGTGGCTGCAAGCCGCAAGGTTCCCATTTTTTGATAAACGCTAAGATGATATGAGTAAATCATATAATGAATGTCTGGTTTGTGCATAGCATGTTTGTATGTAAAAAAAGTATTTTTATCCTTTTTGAAGCTTTATTTATTTATTGTGACTAAAAGAATTTGTGTTTGTGTTTGTGTTTGGACAGTGAAATTGATTAGATGTACAAGAGACGCTGCGTTCTTGACACACCCGATTCAATACTTTTTCCTGAAGCAAGAAACGTTTGTCCATTAATGAATATCTGTTATTAAGAGGTACGCGTACTCATAAATACTTGAAGTTAATAAATAAATCAAGTCCCCCTGAATGCCTTGAGAAAATAAGTGTGAGATACATTTGCAACCTTTATATGATTTCAATAAAAAATGTAGAATTGAGTTTTAAATATTGGAAGTTGATAAAACTCAATCATGCTTTTTCATGTAAAGGTTACGAAGTACTGTAGTTTATTTGAATCAAATGTAGCCACTCAAGAGTGCTAAAGATGCATGTAAATGAACTTTCCATTATTCTTTCTTTTTTATGAACGATTGTCAACATGTTGTTAGAAAATTAAATGTAAATGAACTTCCCATTATTTTTCCCTTTTTCTTTGTTAATAACTATTGTCTTTTGTAGGTGTCATGCTTTCAATCTTATTTTCTTTCATTTGATAGCAAGCATTGCATAACAAATTATATTACTAACATAGACATCTATACAATCTTAGCTGGGTCAAAATGGAAAATGTTTGACGAAACACTATGGCCTGTTATATAGACATGGAAATACATTCTTGACTCTTTTGATTTACTGTGATATGATTTGCTTTGTTTAAAAAATTAATTGCTCTATAAACAGGATAGCCACCATAAGGCCTTTAAAGCAGAAGAAATAAATCTTGAAGAAGATCTATGTGCAAAACAACCATAGTCTCAAGAAAAGTGTCGAAAGAGGAAAAGGTTTGAGCAAGACTTTGAGTTAGTATTGACAGAAACAAAGCAGAGGTAAGGTGTTGCTCGCCATGTATGATATTTTCAGTTGGCTTATATATGCTCTCTCGATATATTATATTGTAACTCAAAAAGTTATGGAACTTTACAGTGTGTCAATGAAAGTTTGAGAAACTAACAAAATGGGGAACAAGAGGATCATATATTGAGCGAAAAAGAGATCAGTAGATATTGACATAGAACGTTGAGCTAGAAGGCCACTCAACTATTGAACCTTTTATTTTTAGGCCACATATCAAAACTAACTTATAGGCCACCCATTTATGGGTTCGCTTTCTTATACCAATTTCGGATAATTTTATATCGAAAATCTTTAAAACAACGAGAATAAAGCTAAAGATTACATATTAAAACAGCACAAATGCGTATTGAAATGTAAAATAATAGTTTTAGCCATTATTTAAGGCTAAAAGGAGTGGTGGTGACCGGGTCACCGTTTACCTCAGCTTTCTCTCTCTTCTCACCTCCTCTCACCATTCATTTATTTTCCCGGGTATATATAAGGGGTATTTTTATGCAGATATTTTTTTTAGTATTTTGATGATGTGGAATGATATTCAGAAAATGGCTTCGTTTCATGACAAAGAGATATCATGGTTTGGTTGATGCGTTTCCTTATGCTTTAGTAAAAGGCGATTTCTTTGATGTTGGGATGCAAGTTGTGAAAAAGTCTTAATAAATGAAGATATAATGGTAGTATAAACAAGTGTTTATGGAGACTCATAAAATCTCAAAACATAGAAATTGAGAAAGACAAGTATTTAAAAATTGGAAGCGTTTAGCATCAGTGGTAGTCGCTGTGGTTTTAAGAGTTAATTATAAAGGGGCAATTTCATATATCCCCTCATTTTAAATGGAAATTTCATATATACCCAAACATGCATTAAAAACATTGTACATTATGCATTCAATACTTGCACTTTGGGTATATATGAAATTAATCATGAAAGTAGGGTGATATATGAAATTAATCCAATTATAAATTAGTGCACTTTTAGGATTTAATTTGCTCATTTTAGGTTTTTAGGTTGCGTTTACGTTTCTCGGTTTTACGTTTTTAGTTATTATCGCACTTAGGATTATTTGTTTCTTGCTTATTTGTCTTAATAGCTTATTAATTGCTTATTTGTTTATTACCTGTCATTTTATTAATTGTCTCGTCTTTTAAATCCAAAACACAAAATCCTTCAAAACTTTCAAACCGGTGTTGGTGCCATATATATGAGTGGTATTCCAACCAATTGAGGAAGGAGGTGCTAGTGCATCTTATATGATAGAGAAAGGTGCTTTTAGTATGTTTTTTGAATTATTTTTTATTTCAATAAATAAATAAATAAAGCAAAACAAAAATTAAATTATTTGTTATTAAATAAATGAAAATAAATTATTCAAAAAATTAGAGAAAAACCCGCGCGTGCGCGGGCATTATAACTAGTATAAGTAAGATATAAAAATGAATGTTTAGATTTCAAACATAAACAAACAAACCCCCTTACAAGTAACTAAGGTTCTGCAAAAAGATTAAAATATTGGAGGAAAAAAAAATAAAAAATAAAAAGCTTTCTTTCCTAGCAGGAGAAATTTAGGCAGTAGGGGCAACGGGGAAGGGGTTTTAGGGTAGTGCGATGTGGGGGAAGAAGTTAAAGAAAATATGTTAAAACTATTCAATTAATTATGAGGGTATAATAGGAATAACACAAATAGTTAGTTTAATTTTTGAATAAATGACAAGTGGTATCAATCATATTTGTAGGTCTAAAATTAGGCATAATTATTAGGCCTAATAATATTTTTCCTAGATAAATTATAGGGGACTTCGATCGTAAGAATTTCATATATTACTATTATCCCCTTAAACTTTGAGAAATAGCATGATTCAATGCAACAAGACAATATTAAGTTAAGAAAAAAAATTAGCTGCAAATAATAGATTTTTTTTTTTTTTTTTTTAGAAGGGTATAGTTTATTTCTTTGTTTTGCCAAAAACTCATCTATATCTACTAGACGAGTACCCGTGCATAACAACGGAATTTTATAGTGAAAGATCATTTAGTGATAAAAAAAAGTTTATGGGTTATAAACGAAAAATAATAAAAGTTTGAAAATTTTGGGATTAAACATAATGTTTTGAAACCCGGTTCGACCCGGGTGGTTCAACCGTTGAATCGTTACGGTCAAAAAGCGGTCGATTTAAAGAGTCAACCCGATGGGTTTGGTCAAATTGCAGTCAAATTAAACCGGAATTAACCCACCGGTTGATTTGGCGTCGCGGTGGCAGGTTTTCGATGTATATTAATACTAATAGTTTCGTTTGGAAATATATGTTTTCAACATCTCTTTTTTTAATTTCAACTTTTCACTTTTCTTTTGATTTTTCTTTATATATAGTATAGCGAGGGTATCGGCATGTTTTGGTAGTAGTCACCTTGTGTGGTCTGGGATAAATAGATCTCGATGAGACCTAATTAGGTTCTCGGTTTCAGCCAGGCTCTACGGTTCATTTCGGATGGCTTTTATTGGTTAACCGAGCGGTGGCGACACGGTTCTGGTTGAACCATTTAGTCTGTCGGTTTTCAATATATATACCATCAACTTGTTAGTTTGTATAAAGCTTTGTGTGTTTTATTAATTTGTATAATGTGTATAATAACATGTACTTTTCATTTAGAGTGTTTTAAAAATAATATTAATTAGTGTGTTTAATTGTTGGGATTTGTTAATCTTGGCCTCTTTTGGCATTTGTTTAGGTAGACATATAAGGAATGTTTGAGTTAATTAATATCAAAATGATGATCAATTACGGTAATTTTAGAGATCAATAAATGTTTATTAAATGCATTTCTTGATTTAAAAGGAAATTTTGTCTTCATTAACTGCGCTTAATCCTTGATGGGCAGAAATTAGCAAAACCCTTAATTTGTTTTATCTTTTGGATTATGTTGTAGCTTGTTTAAATTATACATTGTGAAAATTTTATTGTACTTTTTAATAAGGGGTGTTTTAATTGCTTGTTTTTAATTTGGTATATATGCTTTTATTTAGTTGTACAATGTGAATAAATACTTGTACTTTTAAGTAATGTGGTGTTTTAAAAATAGTATTAATTATACCATGCATTTCTATCACTTTTAACTTTTTAAATTTCACTTTTCAAGGTTTGACCATACACTCATTATATGTAGTATAGATATATATACAATCTATAAAAGGTGTATAGTCAAAGTAAAATGTTATTGTTGAATGTTGAAAATTAGTCAAAGGCAATGTTGCAAAAATCGGTCAACTCAGCCGATTAATCGTTAATCGGTTGAGTACCTTGTCGATTTTTGAAAATCGGTCGAAAAATCGGCCTAGGATAAAAATCGACACTAAGCAGTCAATCGGTAGAATCGGCGATTAATAAGCGAATCAGTCAAAATCGGCCGAATCGGTCAATAATCGGCCGGCGGGCAAATCGGTCATTCTAAAAATAATAATAATTTAGGCATTATACTTAATTTGGGGATCGTATATTTCACTTATAATGCACAATAGGCATTATAATCGAGGTGGAGCTTTTATTGAGGTTTGGAAGCATATAGAGCTTGGAATCGGTTAAGATTTTTGTTTGGTCCGAAATACCAAAAGCTGCGAGAAATGCTAATCCGATTAATCACCGATTAATCCCGACTTGACCGATTACTCGCTGCAGGGTGGTCGACCGCCCGACTACCGATTCACGATTTTTGCAACATTGGTCAAAGGTGATAAAAATATATAGTGTAATTAATACTCTTATTAAAATATTTCATTTTTTAAAAGTACAGTGATTTATTCATATTGTATAACCAACTAAAAGCATATCTACCAAATTAAATACAAACAATTAAAACACCTCATACTAAAAAGTACAATAAAAATTTCACAATATACAATTCAAACAAGCTCCAACATAATCTATAAAATAAAATAATTAAACACACTAATTAATGTTATTTTTAAAACACCCTAAAATGAAAAGTACATGTTATTATACACATATACAAATAGACGAATACGCGCCTATCGGCAGCGGTTTCTAGTTTTCGACAAAATTACAAGGCAATTTTTTTTTTTTTTTTTTTGAAAATTTGTCTTTCTCGTGCTCGAGTATCCTCTTCGAGGAACCGTTCCTCTTATGGCATAGTTGAATAGCTGCGACAATGAAACACTAACAATAAATCGCAAGTACACCAATAAAGCATTTACCTACAAGACAATAACAGGTTGTCGAATCTATTCAAAACATCAAAGAAAGTGTAACTTTTAAATCTAAGATATTGAAAATAAATAGTAATATTTTTTAGCCGAAAACTACATCAAACTAAATATTACTCCCAGTATCATCCAAGGTTGTAAATATCGCTCGGCGGTACTGTGGCGGTTGACCCCCGCCGAGCGTCATATCGGTCTTGGCGGCGATATGACGGCGCCATGTCGGAGACCATAAATTATAAAGGAATTTATTTTAAATAAATAATGTCACACCCCTAAATTACCTGTTTTACAGCGGAATGGAATACCTTGGGAGATGGCTGTCATAGCATCAAAGTTACAGTTATATCGAACGACCTAAAGTGTCGTTTTGAAAATATCGTTTGATTAAGTAAAATAATCAGAGTTAACAAAACATAGGTCCCAAATTATTTCTAATATACCAAAATGAGTTTTTACAATCAAGCGATAGTTAAGTGCTAAAAATGATATATGAGGCGCTCGACAGCGACTTCTATGATAAGTCCTTATGCATGCCATGAAGTGAATGCCTTAGATACCTGAGATAAAACATGCTAAAAGTGTCAACATAATGGTTGAGTGAGTTCATAGAGTTTGGTTAACAAGTAAAGCTTTTAAAAGGCGTTCATGCAACAAAGGCAAAGTTTTTGGTCATTTAGAATAGTCCACAAAGCAAAGGCATTGTAAATCCCTCGACTCAAGTTCCACACAAAACTTTGCAACCTGTGTGTTCACAAGCCACTGCCAAAATATGTCTAGTTTATGTTCAAGCACACGAGGTCGAATGAGTTCCCAAAGCAAAGGCATTGTAAATCCACTCGGTTCCAAGTTCAAGCATACAAAACTTGCAACCTTTGTGTGTTACAACCATGCCAAAATATTTATGTCTAATAGTTAAAGTCACGATGTCTTAATAGTTCACAATATAGCACTACGTATAACAATTGAGGGATGCTCAGAACATGGGAGACTTTGTCTTGCTCCAACAAGGGAGACTCCTTTGTCACTCGACCACTAGCGAGAATTATTGAGAACGCTCCACCAATAAAGCGAGACTTTAGAACGCTCCACCGATATGGCGAGACTTTGCACACTCCACCAATAAGGAGAATTTTTGAAGCGGCTCAAGTAACATAGTGAGATGCTCTTTCTACGCTCCGGGGGAGGCTTTAGGTTGAAAATGCTCGTTCCCATAGGAGACATTCGCTTTCCGGACGGGAGGCTTTAAGTTGCTTGAACAAGGGAGACTTTATAGTGATGCTTCGAACATGGGAGACTTTATAGTGATGCTCCGATCATAGGAGACTTTAGGTCAAGGTCATAAGCGTCCGGTTCAATAAGTTCAAACAAGTCATAAATTTTGTATTTAAGTTCAAGGGTTCCATTCAAAAGTTAAGTAATTAAGTTCAAAGATTTAAGTGAGAGTTCAAAAGTTGAAACGATCAAAGAGCTCGAATACTATCAAAAGGTTCAAGATAGTCGAAGCGTTCAAAATCACGTCAAACAAGTTTAAAATATATCAAAAGGGTCCTTCTGAGGTTAAAAGAGTTCAGCTATATGTCAAAAAGTTCAAATCAAGTCCAAAGTGTTCACTTATATGTTAAAGGGTCGGAATCAATTTAAAAGAGTTCAAATATACATGTCAAATGGTTCAATAATCAAGGAAAGTGTTTCAACTAATAGCGTTCATAACATAATGATCAATTTAGTTAGGGCACAATCTACTTACTAGCATAAGTAGTGAAACAAAAGAGTACAAGTTCATGATAGTTCAAACAATATTGTTTAAGTTCATATAAGTGTAAAGTAAAAGCATGAAGTTGAGCATGTATCTCCCCCGAAGAGTTTATAAAATTAAGCGAGTAAAAGTGGGGTACTTCCTCACGATGCAATGATTATGATGACAAAAGTAGATACCTTTGAAATGAGGTGTGATCTCTATCCATGACCTAATATGAATGATGTGCTCTAATATAAGTCATGAAACAATGTCGCTAGCTGCAAACTCATATGATATCCATACCACTTGTACACTTTTGAAAATAAAGTTTATCGTCGAAATATATGTTTATGACATCTCGTCATATTATAAAATACTTTAAAAGTATTTACGTTGAAACAACCTCCTATGATAGTCGTTTAGTGATTTATTATGAATCTATAACTTTTAAACAGAAAATAATGTCATTTGACAATTTCTTAAAGTGACTAAGCGGCCTTGAAAAGCTAGTTGTAAAATGGTGCACATCGAGTCTTAGGAAACAAACTCAACGGTTTTGGGAAGCTTGTATCATTATCTTAAAGTTTTAGCATTTAAGTTTTCATCGTAGAGGTCTCGATCATGGAGAAAAACATAGGTAAAGTATGGTACTTGTGTCCAAAATATTGTTTAAGAATTAGTTTTGGCAAAGTTTAAGGGAATAAACAACTCCGCTTGACGAACGGTTGGACATTTTGGAAAATATGCTAGGCGAACTCACTTTTATTAGAAGATATCATGTTATAAAAAGTACTACATCCATGTTAAAAACGACCCTCAACATGGTCACTTGTTGCCATAAGGTTTGTCTAATAAAATATACTAGTTTTTCTTATATAATAAAGTTACGGCAACTTTGTGTAAACGTGTTTAATTTAATCGTTACATGTCCGTTTTCTACGTTTCATACGTCCTTAGCTTCGTATTAAAGTATACTAATATATTTTTGATAAGTCGACACATTTTATAGCGCTTAAGACTCATTTTTGAATCGTAAAAAGTTAATATAACATGCTGAATTTTCTGGATTTTATAGTTTTAGATGCGTCAAATTTGAAAATATCATAACTTCTTCGTTATAACTCCGTTTTAACCCATTCAAGCGACCACGTTTTCGTTTTAAAGTATATTTTCCAAATATCTAGCCCAAAATATTTTGTCTCCTGTCGAATTTTCCCAGATTTCACAAAACCAACAGACCCTTATATATAGTTGTCGAAATGAGTTTTCTCGGCAAACCTATTCCAACCAATTCAAACCAACTCAGAAGCTATTCTAATCCTACCATACACCTTCTTAGGGTGTCATGGGTTCCTAGACATCACCAAAAGTGATATATTTCAAGGAGTAATTATAGGATGATGAATATATATTTATAGTGCTTAAAAACAATTAAAGTGGTATAGCTATCCATATGACTTGCATATTTTTCTCAAACATGATGAAATGAACATAATATGAATATGAAAGATGAATATGAACATGAAATGCTTACTAGTTACTTGATGAGGTTAAATGAACAAGGGTTAATCCTAAACACCATAGGTTTTATTTCAAACCTTACTTAAGAGTGTGCCTAGATTGATATGAACTTGACTTGAAAAAAAATATGAACTTTTGCTTGGTTCTTGAGAGGTCCGGTTGATGATGAAGAAAAATGGAGAGAATAAGACTTTTCACCTCTTTTCAAAATGAGAGTATGTGTTGTAGTATAGTATATTAAAAGATAAGTAAGTAATGTTGTAACTTGAAGATATTTTGTACTCAACAAAAATGTGAGTCACCCTAATGTCGACATATATGAAATAAAAAGGGTAGATGCATTTTATATCAATTAAATGTATAAGTGTAGAGTGAATGTGTAGTTATTTAAGGATAGTTAGTAACTTGTATATATATTTAAGCATTTAGAGTAGCGTTAGCTAAAAATAAATTTTAACGGACCAAAATAAAATACATTGAAGTCATAAAAATTATAAAAATACCTTCCTTACAAAAATTGAGTGAAATAATAATTATCGGTAATGGTATTTACGAAAAATTAAGTAATATATAAATATAACAATTTATATACAAAATAAATTTAAAATACCAGGTAAACTAATAATATTATTTTTATAATCTTAATATGAGTATAAAAATATATCGGGATAATATTTGAAAGTATCGGATCAAATGTTCAAAATAATTAATTAGCGATAGCGTATATTTAATAAAATTTTAGTTTAATGAAAATGCAAAACCATGCATGAACTAATATGATGATAATGATGCTAATGATATGTAGACTAAACATAGTCTATATGAAATGCCCTTGATGATTGTTTATGAATTCGCAACTAAACCCCTAAGGTTACGCGAATTTAATACTTGTAAACTTAGTTTACGATAAACGATGAAATAGTAAATGTGAGAAATGACCGGAAATGGAGAATTGTGACAAATAAATATTAGCAATATTAATATTTTATTATTTTTAATTATATATCTTTTGGTATATAATTATAAGGGAAAATAACTTAAAAAACATTATACTTGTCCAAAAATACACTTCTGGGTATCGAACAAAATTTTTTGCTTATATGCGCACTGAACTTTCAATTTTAGGCTTATTTGAAGTACTAAACTTTCAATTTCAGACTTTTTGTGGTACTTTTGTGACATTTTTTCCCCTGGATTTTAATAAGTTGAGGGGCAAAAATGTTACAAATACAGAAAGTGAAAGTTGAAATAATATAAGCAAAAAAATTTGTTCGATGCCCAGAAGTGTATTTTTGGACAAGTATGATGTTTTTTTAAGTTATTATCCCTAATTATAATTCTTTATGATTTGTTCCCCAAATTAAAACAAAATCAAGAAATCGAAGTTGACCGTGGGCAGTGAACCGAAAAAAAAAAAAAAAAAAACCCTAGATCTCAAGTTGACCGACCCGCCGCCATGGCCGAGTTTGACCGATTTTGACCGCAAGCTCTGATTTTGACCGCCATTGACCAAAACCGATAAGTTAGACCGATATGGGAAATATCATGGCGGTGGACCACCGCCAACCGCCATGGCGGCGCCATATCGGCCGCCATGGCCGATTTTTACAACACTAATCATCAATATTACCCCATACACCCTCTTTAAAATAAAGTTCAAGAACAAAAACAATTCAATACTATTACTAACATTCACTTACCTGATTAAAAAGACATACACAAAATGCTTAAGAAAGTCTTTGGCCTCGGTTATAAACACCATGTGTCTTATTCTTTTCGAAAAGATGCATTAAAAATAATAATTAGCCTCCAATATGTTATATTCCAGTCAGATATTGAACCATATTTCAAAGGAATTACCGTGAAGATCTACTCCGTATAAAACACTATGACCATTCAAGATATTAGAAGCACACAAACAAACACCATATCTAAAGTGAACCTCATGATATCGACAGAGCTACAAAACGAAAACCACCAAACCAACCAACGGATTCGGGTTTCTCAAGTATCACCACAACAACATATCTGGAACCACCAGTAAGATTTAAACTTTGTAAAAAACTTTGACAAAAAATTTACACATGGACTTTTGAACATTTTTTTTCTTCTTTTGAGCATAGTTACCAACAAGAAACCAAACATAACTTAATTAGAAGATTTGGTCATCATAGCCTCATAAGCCCATTAAATTGTTTCCTTTATAAGAATAGTTTCAACTTTTTAAATGTTGCACATATTAAATCGTTTCCTTTATAAGATAGTTTCAACTTTTTAAATGTTTCAACTTTACAACATTAACCATTTTTCAACATTCAATAATTCAACTTTGGTCTTTTTTCCTTTTTATATAGTAGAGATTAATAAAACACTTAGTTTCATACAAGCTAACAAGTTGATAGTACATATAGTTTTGAAAACCGGACCGGAAGCGGGTTCAAGAGCGAAATGCATGCACCGGTTCGACTAACCAATAAAAGCCATCCGAAAACGAACCAGAGATGACCCGTTGAAACCGATACAAACTGGTAAATCAGACCTCATTGAGATCTATTTTTCCGGTTAATCGTCACATGGTACCCGCGTATACTTATATATAAAGGAAAAAACAAAAAGTGAAAAGTAAAAAGTTGAAACTAAAAATAAAAATGTTGAAAACATATATTTCAAAAGGAAACTATTACTTCCTCTGTCTCAAAATAATAGTCCATATTTCCTTTTTTGGATGTCTCAAAATAATTGTCCACTTTCCTTTTATAGTAAAAATAAGAGAAGTTACGCTGTGTTCTCGAGCTGGATGAAGGAGGAAAAGAAAATGAAAGTGAAGTAAAGTGAAGATATTTACTTCCACATTGTGTTCTTGAGTTTTACTTAAGGAGGAAAAGAAAATGAAATGGAAGTAAAATTAGGCTTATTTGGGTGATTTTGGAAGTAAATGGTTTCCTCCCAAAAGTGGGCGGAAAAGGAAGTAAAGTGTTTACTCCCACTTTACTTCCCTTTTCTTTAATGAAAAAACTGGAGAACACAGCGTTAGTGGAAGAATATTCCTTTTAAATGGTTGAAAATTAGAATGACCCCACTTTTATTAAATTGTGTGAATCTTGTCCCCTGACAATAATTTTGAGACGGAGGGAGTAATACACATCTAAAGTTGTAAATATCGCTCGGCAGTACCATGACGGTCGACCCCCGCCAAGCGTCATATCGGTCTTGGCGGCGATATGGCGACGCCATGACGGAGACCATAAACTATAAAGGAATTTATTTAAAAAAAAATATTAGCAATATTAATATTTTATTATTTTTAATTATATATCTTTTGTTATATAATTATAATTCTTTATGATTTGTTCCCCAAATTAAAACAAAATCAAGAAATCGAAGTTGACCGGCGTGAATCTGAAAAAAACCCTTTGAAGTTGACCGACGTTGACCGACCCGCCGCCATTGCCGAGTTTGACCGATTTTGACCCTCAAGCTCTGATTTTGACCGCCATTGACCAAAACCGATAAGTTAGACCGATATGAGAAATATCGTGGCAGTGGATCACCGCCAACCGCCATGGCGGCGCCATATCGGCCGCCATGGCCGATTTTTACGACACTGGTATTATCAATATTACCCCAAACACCCTCTTTAAAATAAAGTTCAAGAACATAAACAATTCAAGACTATTAGTAACATTCACTTACCTGATTAAGAAGACATAAACAAAATGCTTAAGAAAGTCATTAGCCTCGGTTATAAACACCATGTGTCTCATTTCTTTTCGAAAAGATGTTTAAAAAATAATAATCAGCCTCCAATATGTTATATTCCATTCAGATATTGAACCAGATTTCAAAAGAATTACCTTGAAGATCTACTCCGTATCAAACACTATGACCATTCAAGATATTAGAAGCACACAAACAAACACCATATCCAAAGTGAACCTCACGACATCGACAGAGCTACAAAATGAAAACCGCCAAACCAACCAAATTGATTTGGGTTTCTCAAGTATCACCACAACAACATACCTAGAACCACCAGTAAGATTAAACTTTGTAAAAAAACTTTGACACAAAATTTACACATGAACTTTTTTTTTTTTTTTTTTGAACATAGTTAACAACAGGAAACCAAACATAACTTCATTAGAAGATTTGGTCATCATAGCCTCGTAAGCCCATTAAATTGTTTCCTTTATAAGAATAGTTTCAACCTTTTAAATGTTGCCCATATTAAATCGTTTCCTTTATAAGATAGTTTCAACTTTTTAAATGTTTCAACTTTACAACATTAACCATTTTTCAACATTCAATAATTCAACTTTGGTCATTTTTCCTTTTTATGTAGTAGAGATTAATAAAACACTTAGTTTCATACAAGCTAACAAGTTGATAGTACATATAGTTTTGAAAACCGGACCAACGGGTTCAACCGGGAACCGGTGTCGCCACCGGTTCGACTAACCAATAAAAGCCATCCGAAAACGAACCAGAGATGACCCGTTGAAACCCGATACAAAGCGGTAATCGGACCTCATTGAGATCTATTTTTCGGTTAATCGTCACATGGTACCAGCGTACTTATATATAAAGGAAAAACAAAAGTGAAAAGTAAAAAGTTGAAACTAAAAATAGAAATGTTGAAAACATATATTTCAAAAGGAAACTATTACTTCCTCTGTCTCAAAATAATAGTCCATATTTCCTTTTTTGGATGTCTCAAAATAATTGTCCACTTTCCTTTTATAGTAAAAATAAGAGAAGAATATTCCTTTTAAATGGTTGAAAATTAAAATGGCCCCACTTTTATTAAATTGTGTGAATCTTGTCCCGACAATAATTTTTGAGGCGGAGGAGTAATACATCTAAAGTTGTAAATATCGCTTCGTGATACCATGACGGTCGGCCCATAGCGTCATATCGGTCTTAGCTGATATCGGCTTGCATGACGGAGACCATAAACTATAAAGGAATTTATTTAAAAAAAAATATTAGCAATATTAATATTTTATTATTTTTAATTATAGATCTTTGTTATATAATTATAATTTTTATGATTTGTTTCTCAAATTAAAACAAAATCAAGAAATCGAAGTTGACCGTGAATCAAAAACCCTTTGAAGTTGACCGACGTTGACCGACCATACGCCATTCTTAGAGTTTGACCGATTTTGACCCTCAAGCTCTGATTTTGACCGCCATTGACCAAAACCGATAAGTTAGACCGATATGAGAAATATCGTGGCAGTGGATCACCGCCAACCGCCATGGCGGCGCCATATCGGCCGCCATGGCCGATTTTTACGACACTGGTATTATCAATATTACCCCAAACACCCTCTTTAAAATAAAGTTCAAGAACATAAACAATTCAAGACTATTAGTAACATTCACTTACCTGATTAAGAAGACATAAACAAAATGCTTAAGAAAGTCATTAGCCTCGGTTATAAACACCATGTGTCTCATTTCTTTTCGAAAAGATGTTTAAAAAATAATAATCAGCCTCCAATATGTTATATTCCATTCAGATATTGAACCAGATTTCAAAAGAATTACCTTGAAGATCTACTCCGTATCAAACACTATGACCATTCAAGATATTAGAAGCACACAAACAAACACCATATCCAAAGTGAACCTCACGACATCGACAGAGCTACAAAATGAAAACCGCCAAACCAACCAAATTGATTCGGGTTTCTCAAGTATCACCACAACAACATACCTAGAACCACCAGTAAGATTAAACTTTGTAAAAAAACTTTGACACAAAATTTACACATGAACTTTTTTTTTTTTTGAACATAGTTAACAACAGGAAACCAAACATAACTTCATTAGAAGATTTGGTCATCATAGCCTCGTAAGCCCATTAAATTGTTTCCTTTATAAGAATAGTTTCAACCTTTTAAATGTTGCCCATATTAAATCGTTTCCTTTATAAGATAGTTTCAACTTTTTAAATGTTTCAACTTTACAACATTAACCATTTTTTCAACATTCAATCATTCAACTTTGGCCATTTTTCCTTTTTATATAGTAGAGATTAATAAAACACTCAGTTTCATACAAGCTAACAAGTTGATGGTACATATAGTTTTGAAAACCGGACCAGGTTCAACCCGAGAACGATGTAAGCCACCGGTTCGACTAACCAATAAAAGCCATCAGCGAACGAGATGACCCGTTGAAACCGATACAAACCGACCATCGGGCTCATCGATCTATTTCTCCGGTTAATCGTCGCAGAATGCCGTATACTTATATATAAAGGAAAAACAAAAAGTGAAAAGTAAAAAGTTGAAACTAAAAATAGAAATGTTGAAAACATATATTTCAAAAGGAAACTATTAATACACATTGAAAACCGGGTTGACCCGGTTTAATTTCACCCCGTGTTCAACCCAACCCGTCGGTTGACCCGGTTTAAATCGAACCGTTTTATGACCGGAACGGTTCAATCAGTTGAACCACCCGGGTCGACCTGGGTTTCAGAACATTATGTTTAATCCTCAAATCTTTAAAATTTTATTATTTTTCGTTTATAACCCATAAACGTTTTTTATCATTAAATGATCTGTCGCTATAAAATCCCGTTGCTATGCACGGGTACGTCTAGTATATAAATAAAGATACTATATAACAGCTAGAAACAAAGGTAATAAAAGCAGTGTTACTAAGTTTATCTTTGTTGAATGATATGAATGGCAAACACTAGTGCACCATTTTATCGGAAAATATTATTTGACATGTTTGACAACTAAATCTTGCCTCGCAAAAACTTGCTAAATGGTTCGACTGTTTCTGTATCGAGTATAAGTCCCTTAGGGCAATCAATAGCCCCTCTTTTTTTGGCTTTGCTTACATGTACTTCTGTATCCAGATGGTTATCTGGCCGGAATATGAGATTACAAGCTATAAGTGATGAAATCAATATAAATGAACCAACAACATGAATCATGATGACAATTGCAGGTACTACTAGCATCATTCTCAGTTCAAGAAATAATATAAGACGTAAGGATTAACATTATGAAAATAGGAGTATATAAAATAAAATAAATTAAAATAAAATAACCGAGAGGGTCCTAAAAAATTAAAATAATGTCATTCTATAAGAAATTTCAAGATATAATTCCATGATGTTATCAAGACAGTAAATCGACATATTCAGTTAACCGTTTTTTCTGCATTGGGAAAATGGTTTAAAAAAGCATTCAATTTGACACTTTTTCTTTTTGTAGGCATCAAACTTTTAATTTTTCTATTGTAGCATCCAACTTTCTTAATTTTCCTATTGTAGGCCTGTAGCGCAAAAAAGTGAGGCGACAATAGGAAAATTAAGGATGTTGGATGCCTACGAATATAAAGATTAAGGAAGTTGGATGCATACAATATGATGATTAAGAAAGTTGGATGCTACAATAGGAAAATTAAGAAAGTTAGATGTTACAATAAGAAAATTAAAAGTTGGATGTCTATAAAAAGAAAAGAAAAAGTGACAAGTTAGATACCTTTTTAGACCATTTTCCCTTCTGCATTACTATACAGACTGTAACTAGCTAGTATTCAAATTTCTGTATGTATAGTAGCTAAGATTTTTCTTTTTCTGCTGCTTCTCTTTTCTTGTCCATGACAATTCAACTTTATGTCTAACAAATCAAGGCTTTCCACATACGTTTGCACATCAAGATCACGAGAATCTCGAAAATGTACATCCATGGAGCGTACCCCTGTCTCAGGATTATAGACCACAAACAAGTCACCATTAACGTTGAGCAACAAATGACCGTTAGTCATCAATTGCAAAGCATTTTTCACTCCCTGTGCAAAATTAGGACCTTTCAGTTCAGAAAAAAGCGACCAAGAATTAAAGTTATTGTACTCTTTCATCACCCAAGTCCGATGAGTATGATCATGAGCACTTGATGCCACAGCTAGAGAACCATTGATGACTGTTAGTTCTATTGTCAACCAACTTAGCTCTGGCAATGAAATCATTCCAAAAACATGAGTACTCAAATCAAACGTCAATATATAACATGGGACACCTATGTCATCTGGATCACATAAAACCACCCAATGCAATATTCCATTGAAAAAACAGGCCCTTGCCACCACATCATAAAATGGGGTGCTAGGAGAAGCAATTGCACACCAAGTTTCTGTCTTCATGGAGTAAAAAAAGAAATTTTGTGTGTATGGTATATCTTCTATTGATATCTTCACAATCTTGTAATTATCAGTGATTGGGTCGAAACCAAAACCGAGTTCTACAAAAGTTTCAAAAGAGGTTCTGACAAATGGATTATCGGGTAAGGTTAGTATGCGCCTAATTGATGGGTTCCATAGACTAATTTTACCCATTCCAGTTTCTAAAAGACATATAATTCCATTACAAGAACCAACGATATCTCCCTTACCCACCGGGAACTTCACTGCTGGTACACTCATGTTTACAGATTCAGGATGCATTAGCAATTGGTCTTCCGAATGTAATGTATAAATGTTGTCATTAAGTTCTTGGATGAATACGCATCCACCAGTTTTCAATAGGAACCTTGTACATACCAAATGACGGAAACAACGATAGCTAATGTCTCTATTTGTAACTTGATCCTGAATAACTTTCTCGCCATAAATCAGATGTCTGATGAGAAGTTTTGGAGATTTATCCGCATGTCGAAGTTTGTGCCTGCGGATGAAATCGGAGCTAGCAATATGTGAATACCAGGACTTAGAAAGAGATCTAAATCGAATAAGGGATTTGGTTGGTAGTCTTTCAAATATTTCACTAATCAACTCTTCGCATAAATAATTCGACATATTGTAGATTCTACATTATTTAAAAAATAAAAATAAATAACTCACCTGAATAAATCGAACGATTGAAGAAGGGATTCCAAGCCAGATTTTGTATGCAATGGTTTTACAACGCAATTCAATATACTTAGGGTGGTGGCAACCGGGATCGGCATGATTAGGCATGCTTCATGCCGATCGATGAAGGTAATGCCTCAATTTCGGCATCAATCGGTTTGGGCCTTCGGTGTGAACATTGGTATATATTACCGAATTGGTATCAAACAAAAGTGAAGGAGTGATCATGAAAGTTTGTGTGTTATATTAATTCCCACCAATCATATTGCTTCATTTTATATTAATGAATGTGAGGTATGGGTTATGCATGGTTGCCACTAAAAATATATTGTTAGGTATGAGATGGGTATGAGATGAGTTGGAAGGATATTATTGGTGGATGATTAGGCATGAAAAATTTTGTTAGGCATGGTTGTCACTACCCTTATAGGCTTGCTTTTGCCGCCTTTGTATATTTTGTTGATAACTTTTAATTTTATCTTATATTTATTTATGGTAATCCAGTGAGAAGTAAATTAAAATAAGAAGTGGTGAGAAGTGACTAAAATCATGCATTTGAGATGCAACGACTTGCATTGGATGTATTTCTATTCATATTGATGCAACATCTTGAGTTTCGAAAGTTAATTTGATGTATAGATGGTGCAAATTGATTTTCATGATTTGATGCGTGCGAGAGGAAAAAAAAAAAGTGAAATAATGAAATGCATCTAATATACGTATATGCATCCGATTAAAAGCTAAAAACACACTATGGTCGTTATAAATGCATCTAAGATTACAGGGATGCATCTAATTTAGGTCGGTGCATCTCGGATTTGCGGTTATAGTTCTTCTTATTCCTTTTTATTTTAAGTAATCTTCTTATTTGATCCTAACTATGGTATATATGTGTAACCGACTATGCATATAATAATTTCAATACAAAATTGCATTGGGATCCACAGTTTTCAAGCTACCCCTTTTAAGTTTAATCATTAATGTAATGGTATATACTACCCTTTATTAAGACTAAAAGTTAATATATTAAAGGGATAGTACCTTAAAAAAGCATCATACTTGTCTAAAAAAAGAGTAGCAAAAAAAAAAAAAAAAAAAAAACCTTTTTGTGAGTACTAATGTTGACATTTTGTCTGTATGTGAGTAGTAAAAACCTGCGAGAACCATTTTACCATGTGAATTTTTGAAAATTGCATCCACCGTCTCTAGGATAAATGACATAAATGGTCCTTGTGGTTTAGCAAAAATTGCATCCACAGTCCCTAATATATATATACTAGCTTCATGACCCGCCCAATGGGCGGGTTCGCTTCATTATATTACTTGAGGAAGTTTAATTGAACATAACTAAACAGTGAATAACGGCATATCTCTAAGACACAAAATTTGGAAACAAAAAGAAAGTGCTCATATATTGTTAATATTATGACCAATTTGGTACATCTTGGTAACAATTATAAAAAGCAATCATACAATATTAATCATGATCCTTTGGTAATGTTTAATCATGATCTTTTGTTGCGACATCTTCTTAAGCAAAGGATATGGTGTTCTTTATAACTTGCATCAACATAGATGTATTTCACATCAAACCTCGGAAGCTACAGAAGAAACATATTTGTTAGTGAATGTTAAAGACAATAAAAATGCAAGTATTGATGAATAAAAGATGCAGGTGGCGATAATGATCCATTTACATATGAATGGGTTGATTTGCTTCATAAGCCCATAAGCATGCCTAAATAAAGGAATAGGTTTTGTAAAATGTCCCTAACATGAATAAAGCAAATTTGGTAGTTAAATTATTTTTCATTAAACTTAGTAGATTTGTTTCAACGTGCATGAATTTAGGCTATAAAAAAATAGAACACCAATGTCAATGAAACCTAAAACTAAAACTAAAAAATCAAAAGAGAAAAAAATTTAAACATTATCACATTAATAAACGTAAGGATAATGAGTAGCTACTAATAATGTAGTGTGTTTGCCAATAATATGTGATGTATCAAACTATTTGATTATTACGACCAAATAAACCTGGCACAAATGCGCCTAAATTGTATCATTGATTTAGAAAATAACTTATTATTTACATTATTTGTATAACAAAATAGTTCTTGGAATAACAGTTAATCGTTTACACCAAAAAACGACAGAAGGAAGTGTTGACAAACTTACTTGACGATCATCAACATCAACGCTCTTCATTTAAGTAAGTAGACATAAATAATAATAAATATTCTGACACTTACGACACTTCTTACTATTTAGAAGTCTTTTAGTCTCTTTAACTTTTATAAAGCTAAAAAACTTGGTTTAGGCCTCTTAAACTCTTGAGTTGATCCTACATAGGCGTACATTGCATTTAGAAATATTAAGATATACCTACGAAAAAAATGAACCATATTATCAAACCTTTGGTGTGTGTGTAACAAAGAAACATCACCTCTATCTCCACATAGCTTCATATTCAATATCAAAAGGTGATGAAATATAAACATGTTGGAATATAGAAAAGTTCAGAGTATAATAACAATCCAAAAACATAGGCAAATATTTAGCTCTAAAACTAAATTGTGAATATCTTTACCATTCTCTAATCCAATAATACTTCATCGGAGGTGTCCATCTTGCACTCCTTAGCAAAATTGACCAAGCAATTATATCATGAGTAGCCAATAGAAATCCTTTAAAACATATACATAGTGGCTAGTAGCAAATGCAGGTCATGAGTCAAAGCACAAATCTTATATTTGAAAATATATAATACATTATATTATTGTTGTTGATAACAATATTGTAGCTCTGATTTTGTTTCTATTTGTTTTAACTTTTTTTCAAGTATTCATTTTGTAGTGTCGATAAATTATTAAATGTTACCATCATGTGCTACCCAATCCACAATCGGATACAAAAACAATAAAAGTGTCAAGTCTCCATTAAATTTCCTAAATCTAACTGGAACAACAACATAAATTCATTCCTTAGTAAGGCCAATGGTACCTTGGTGAAGTTCCTTTGTTGATTGCTCTCCTACATTCTCTTGCTTGCGTCTTCAAGGCACAACATCTGCAGCCCTATTCAAATCTCTTTAGTGCAGTGCCTCTTATCCAATCCTCTTAAACAATGTATGGTGTGATTTCATTTTTGTTCGAGAACTAATGTTTACTATAAGACTACTTTGTTGCAATAATATCTAGCATGCTACTTATTCATAAGATTTTTTTATTTTGTATGAGCTTGTTCCGACTAAACCTGACGCAAAATAACAAACCTTATAGCAAACCACACCATACAGTTGCAGCATCGACCTATGACGCGTAACCAAATAACCCTCATTGTAAAAACATAGCAAAATTGAACATGCCCAACCTTATTGTAAATGAACAGACAGCGGAGGGAAAAACCTTCTAGACCGAACCGAAATAATCATCACCCAAGATTCAGGGTATAAAATCACAAAAAACCTGCAATGAATCATGATTGATAAGTCAAAATCAGTTACATATTAAAAGGTATAAACGATAAGTCAAAATCAGTTTACAATGAATCATGATCGATAATTCAAAATCAGTTTACAATGAATCATGATCGATAATTCAAAACCTGCAATAAAATAGTTTTAGCTCTCTTAAGTAACTCAAAAAAAATTAAAAATCTATCGAACCATGATAAAACGAAAGCAAATGAAAATCTTTCAACAAAAAAGGTTTTAAATGATTCACCTTTTGAACAAAAACACAGCTTGGATAGTGGAAATGAGACAAATTGAATATAAATAAATTGAAACTAAACTAATCTGATAAGAAACTGTTATAAAATGCATGATGTGTAAATAATAAAAGGTGCGGCATATTAATAATTGGTGACAAAAGTCACTGAAGTCTAGGGATTATATAGGCTTCTTATAAAAATCTTGGGTTGGCCATTGCATACCCTGTCACCCACACAGCTCCATCCCTGCCGCTCAGATTTGATTTATCATGTTTTAACAAAGTATTATTGTTATTCATGTGAACCAAATTGACCACATCAATGTATTTTATAATGAGGAGAAATGGACAATGTAATTCCGCTTTGAAATTCGAACATTGCATTTTATGGGCACAAAATCAAGAGAGAAAAAATATATGTATCTAAGTACCTCTGTTAAAATATTTTGTTCCGGAACCAAATTAGGGTTGGTTTGAGGGTCTTTGAACCATTTGATGGAATTACAAGCTGTTTTGCACCCCAGCATGTGTGCCGAGTACAAGTGTCCATGCAAGAGAGCTTTTAGCGCCGCGTAAAAGAACAAGTTCAAGAAACTATTTAACGCCACATATATGCGGGAAAAGAAGATCACTAATTACCTTTGAATCTCCAACAAATGACTCAAAAACATCATTTGTCGCCAATGTAGCAGCTAATGGGATCATGCCACTGTCATTAACTTAGCATGCTTGGTGATATATCACGGTTAGCAAGCAAACCTTCTTTACCAAGCTGAGAAAACAAAGTCATTTTCACTCAATGTCAACAGAGAAAGAAAAGCAAAACAAAGGATTTTAGAACAAATATAAGGTCCTTAGGTAAATTTGGCAAAATAAAGAGGGTTGTGTGGATTGGGTAACATGTCAAAATGAGAAAGGGTCAATACAGGTAACTTACCACATGGGTCAAATAACCCATTTAACCCAGTTGACTATGCTTCAAAGTTCAATTTTAAGAAAAACATTTAGAATCTCTGGTATGCATTTGAAAAGCATTTTCGAACTTTTAACCCATTATCTTTTTTGGTATTTTGCAACAACCCATTTGACCTGTGGAAAACTAGAAGGGAGGGGGGGTTGAATAGTTTTGCCAATTAAAACTTCCTTTTAATCTATTTAGATCGACTTATTATTACACCCGTAACCCGATGAGGTATTAATTTATAATAAAAGTAATGATATTAAATTATCTAGGATGTATTTTTAGGAAAATGATAAAGTTACAAATTGCATATAAGCAAGTGTCAAGTAGTATAAAGATGTGTGGCTAAACTAGGAAGAATAAGACTTGAGGGGCCATTTTTGCTATTTGTGCAAAGTTAACTAAATAAATATCTATTACTAGATAATTAAAGAATTCCAGAAGAAAAAAAATAGAAGAGTGTGGTGTGTTGATGTAGCTCGGGGAGAAGAGAAGAGGGAAAGAACAACTTTGATTTCTTGTGCTATAGATCAAGAATGGTAGGGAATCAAGCTAAAACCTCCCTAATCTATTAATCATCCCATGTAAGTAATTTGTTAAATTGAAATTAGGGTTCATGAAATTGAATTGGGGAAAATTAATTAAAGATTGACAATTTATTGAATTAATGTTGATTTAGGTGCTAATTAGGGTTAATTCCCTTATATTAAAATTGAAGATAAAGCTTTGATATCCCAAGTAGTGAGCTAGAGAATTATTGAGGTAAGTATATTGACTAAACTTGTTAATGTTTCATAATTTCAATTTATATGGAATTATGATGTGTAATGATGTAATGATCAAGGAATTGTAAATGTTAAATAGCTTGGATCCAATGCTAGAAAATGTGTAATGTTAGCATAATTATTTATGCTTGATAAAGGTATGTTTAATGTTATGAATGTATTCCTTGATATGTAGCTAGCAATTTGTTAGTTATAACTTGTTAATGTTAAGTTTATGTCATATACTTACTAAGCGTTTTGCTTACGGTTAAGTTTGATGAACGTTTTGTAGGTGCAAGTGGTGAAGGTAAAGGTAAGGATAAAGCTTAGATGACTGTCAAGGTAGGAGATTAGTATTTTGGATTTGATAAGTTGAAGTCATCTCTTTGGATCAAGCTTGTTGAAAGTTGGAAGCCCCGAAGTGTCGTTTTATAACTTGGTGCATCTTTTTGTCTAAAATGGTTATTTTGGTGTCTATGGTTATGGGTTAGTGTCTAGGTTATGTCGTGAATGTTGCTTAATGTAAACGGTCATGCTCAAGTGTTTGAATTGTGGTTAAAATGGTTATAATGTTGTAGTTAAGTGGTGTTTGGCAACTAGCCATTTTCACCCATTTTGGAATGATATGGGTCAATACTTTGTACTAACACTTTTATCATGTTTTAGAAATGTCAAGTCATGTATGTGTTTAAATGAATATGTAGTTGTTAAGTGTCTTGGGCACAAAAGTGTGTATTGGAATGGGTCAAAACGGGTGTTTGGCATAACCCCGTAAGTATATGTTCATGGGTTGTTTAGACCACAAATTATTATGAAAATAATGTATTATATTGAATTAATGATTTCTAGAAAGTTTCGTTAATTTTCGAGTCATAGAAGTTGTTTATCCTGAAAATGGGTCAAAAATATGCATAAAAGGGTTATCTTGAGAAAAAGGGGCGTTTGGGTTAAATGTGTTCTTACCCATTTTGGGTAGCAAACGGGTTGATTGATTATGTAAATGATTTAGTATGAAATGTTAATGGCTTTGAGTGAGTTTGGTATGGAAATAAGGTAGTATGGGTTATTTATTGTGAAAATGGGTGAAATTTCGGTATGGGATACACCAAATTTTGGTATGGAACCAAAACTCCCAAATTTCGGTATGGGTGAATCAGGTGGGCAGATTTTGTCGGTTTTCAAAAAATCATATCTTTTGATCCGTAAGGCGCCACGAGTCGTGCCACCTGGTGTTTCGAAGGTAATTGAGTCTAGTTTCATTTAAAAATAGTCTCAAGGTCCATATGTTTATAGATTTTTGTCAGAATGTCAAAGAGTGACAGTAGGTCATTTTTCAGTGTACTTTTTGCGAAAAATTTTCACGTTTTTAGTTGTGTCTTTTCAAGGGGTGCTACAACTTTGTATCAGAGCCTTGGTCTAAGAGATTTAGGATGTCACATAAGGATTTCCTAGACTTAGACTATTTTAGGCGTGTTAGTATTAGTGTTTGTTGTTAGTGTATTGTTTCGATGGATTTCGGAGATACATATGTAGAGTACTTTCATGACTACGGCTTGGACAGTAGTGATGAAAATATGATATATATGTATACTTGAAATCGTTGAGACTATACACGCATGACAAACTTTAGGTTAGATTAGCGTATAAGTATTTTGTATTAAACATGCTTCGTTTTTGAATGTCTTGATGTTGATAAATTAATTATCATTTTTGTTAAGAAGAAAAGATGGTGAATGCATCATAAGGAAGTTTTGAAAGCTTCAACCTCAAAGAGCGAGTCTTGACTAGTGATGCGGAACGTAGTGAAAATCTTGATGGGTCCTCTTCCATTCGAGAGCCTCAATTTGAGTTCACGGAAGAAGACAAAAGAAATAAGTTCTTTAATTTCCAAAAGGTAGGAAAGGCGATTAAGAAGGCAATGCCCTACTATATCAAACGAACAACGAAGAATCTTAGAAAAGTGATACATGAAGAACTAGAAGATTTTAAAAAAAGAGGGTGTTGTGAAAGAATCCAAGAATGAAAGCCAGCATCGGTGACTTTGCGGCATGTAAAGTGCCAACTTTATGGGAACTCGATCCCATTGCTTGTACCCGTTGGCTCACCGCCGTTGAGGGTGCTTTCCACACAAGTCATTGTGAGGAAAGAAACAAGGTTACCTTCGCTACAAACTTTCTTCGTGATAGTGCCAAGATTTGGTGGGAAGGTAAGATATGTGAGAAAGATGAGACTTGGGTTGATCGTGCATGGAATGAATTCAAGGAGCTATTGAATGGAGTTTGCCTCGGCGAGGAAGTTGCTAAAATCTGAGAGAACTTTCAATCTCTTGTGCAAACTAAAGAGACGGTAAACGAGCTTTGGATGAAATTTGTTGATATGGTTACTTATTGTCCTGAATACCACAAGAATGAAAAGCTTAAGGTAGAAAGGTTTCAAAGAATGCTTCGTGAAGATATCCGAGAGGTGGTGTCACCCTTCAAGTGTACCACCTTAGAAGATCTCTTAAGTAGAGCTTCGTGTGAGGGGCTGATTTATTAAGGAAAAGGGATTCGGAAGGGAGGGATAATAAAAGAAATCAAGATTTTGTTGATCGTGATGCCAAGAAACCTAAGCAAGACTATGGACGAAAAGGAGGTAGAAATCAAACCAAGACTCCTTGTAAAAAGTGTCACAAGTTTCATCTTGGAGAATGTCGGGCAAACTTACCGGGTTGTTACAAATGTGGTTCTTTAAGCCACATGAGTAAGGATTGCAAGAAACCGATGATTATGTGCTATGGATGTAATGAGTTAGGACATAACCTTAGTGAATGCCCAAAAGCAAAGGCGATAGAAGCAAAGCCATTAAGATCGGTAAAAGAAGAAAAGCAGCTCTAATCCCAAAGCTTGAGTGTATGTCATGTCCGCCGAAGAAGCTAAGTTGGTGCGATGTTGTCTCGAATACGATCCTTGTAAATTCCTCACCGCTCATGTACTTTATGATTCGGTTGCAAGTGTTTCCTTATTATCTTATGAATTTAGTAAACTTATCCCTCCTCTCAATAAACTTTCCTTCCCTTTTGAGTAGAGGCCGATAGTAAAATCGTAGTGGTGTCTAATGTTTACTATGATGTAGAGATAGAAATTGATGACAACATCTTTAGGATAGATTTGATCCCTATCATGCTTGGAGAATTGATATCGTGATGGCATGGATTGGCTCGGTAAACATAATGCCGCATTCTATGTGGTCTAAAGCTTCGTCGAGTTGTTAATCCTCAGGGTCGTGAAGTCCTTATTTATGGAGAGAAAAGGAATGGTGAATTTAGGTTATGTTCGGTGATGAAAGCTAGGAAATATTTGTCACATGGTTGTTATGCCTTTATGGCACATGTGATAGATACTAGTCTTGATAAGAAAAGTGTTAATGAAGTTCCAGTTGTGAATGAATATAGTGACGTGTTTCGAATTTGTAAATTATCCACCAAAAGGCAAGTCGAGTTTCATATTGATCTTGTACCGAGTGCTATTCCATCGCAAAAACTCCTTACCCTTAGCCCCATCCGAAATGAAAGAATTGATGAGCCAACTCCAAGAATTACTCGATAAGGGCTTTATCCGCCATAGTAGTTCACCATGGAGCTCAATCTTGTTTGTTAAGAAGAAAGATGGAAGTATCGCGGATGTGCATCGATTATGTGAATTGAATAAAGTTACGTGAAAAATGTGTACCGTTACCAAGGATCGATGATCTTTGACCAACTTCAAGGCTAAATGGTTCTCGAAGATCGACCCTCGTTCAGGTTATCACCATTCAAGGTTCGGAAGAAGATATTCCTAAGATGGCTTTTAGGACCCGTTATGGACACTATGAATTCGTTGTCATGCCTTTTGGTCTCACGAATGCACTTGCGGTTTTCATGGATCTCATGAACGTGTGTGTAAGCGATGTTGGATAAATCTGTTATAGTATTCATCGATGATATTCTCATTTATTCAAAAGGCAAGGAAGAACATGAAATGCATTTACGGGAAATCCTTGAAACATTGAGGAGAGAGAAATTGTATGCAAAATTCTCAAAATGTGAATTTTGGCTACAAGAAGTTAAATTCCTTGGTCATGTGTAAATCCGAAGGCATTAAGGTCAACCCGTCAAAGATTGAAGCCGTGATGAATTGGCAAGCTCCAAAGAGTGTGGGTGAAATTAGAAGTTTTCTTGGACTCATGAGGGTATTACCATAGATTCATTCAAGATTTCTCTAAGATCGGCTTCCTCCTAACTAAACTCACTAAGAAGAACTTTCCTTTTGAGTGGGGTAAAGAACAAGATGACGCTTTTCGTACCTAAACTGAAATTAATGTGAAGCACCAATACTTGTCTTACCGAAGGAAGAAGATATGGTAGTTTATAGTGATGCATCTTATTCCGGCCTTGGGTGTGTTCTTATGCAACGAGGTAAAGTAATCGCTTATGCCTCAAGACAGTTGAAGAAACACGAGGAAAATTACCTGACTCACGATCTTGAGTTTGCGGTCGTGGTCCTGCATTAAAATTTGGAGGCATTATCTATATGGTGTAAAGTTCACAATATACACCGATCATAGAAGCCTTCAATATTTCTTACAAAAGAAAGACCGAATATGAGGCGAAGGTGGCTTGATTTGTTGAAGGACTATGATTGCGAGATTCGCTACCATCCCGGTAAGCGAAATGTAGTAGCGGATGCCTTGAGTAAGTAAGGAAAGAAAGGTTACGAAGATTCATCGTTACGGATGATTGTCACAACCGATCTTTTTAATATTAAAATGGCTCAATGGAAGCATTAAAAGAAGAAATTGGGAAAAAGAACGTATGGGTCATATATCCATCTTGAAGCGATAGTCGAGGAATCAAGACTTGGCACGGGAGAGTTTATATTCCTTTATATAGGTGATGTTAAGGAATTACTATTAGACGAAGCACATAAGTCTAAGTATTCCATTCATCCGGGAGCTACAAAGATGTACCTTGACTTAAAGAAGAATTATTGGTGGCCGGGTATGAAAAGAGATTGCGTGAAGTATGTGGAAAGATGTCTTACTTGCTTGAAGGTGAAAGCTGAACACCAAAAGCCGTCTGGAAAAGTTCAACCTTTAGATATTCGGTGCGAAGTGGGAGAAGATTACCATGGACTTCATTACAAAATTGCCAAGAACAAAAAGCGATGCAATATGGGTTATAGTAGATCGCTAACTAAGAGTGCACACCATCCGATCAGGGAGAATATGCCTGTTCATAAGTTAGCAAAGATTTATGTCAACGAGATAGTCATGCGTCATGGAGTACCCATTTCATATAATCTCGATAGAGACGGGCGTTTCACCTCAAACTTTTGGCAAAATTTTCAAGAAGAGTTAGGTCTGAAGCTAAATATGAGCACGGCTTTTCATCCCAAACCAACGGGAAAGCGAAGGCGATTCAAACTTTGGAAGATATGTTCGAGCACGTATGATTGACTTGAAGGCTTGGGATGATCATTGCCTCTAGTTGAATTTGCTACAACAATAGTTATCAGCTAGTATAGACATGCCACATAGAGATGCTTTATGGTAGAAGATGTAGGGCCTTGATATGTTGGGAAAAGTTGGAAGGAGGAATTGGCTGAGATGTCGTGTTGGCAACAGCTGAGAAGATTGAGATGATTTGGGAAAGACTTAAAGCGGCACAAGATAGGTGGAAAAGCTCTGACAATGAAGAAGGCCCGATGAATTAGTAGGTGACCGTTATGTTAAAAGTCTCCCCGTGGAAGGGCGTTTTTAGGTTCAAGAACAAAGGAAAACTTGGTCCAAGGTTTATAGGACCATTTAAGATATTAAGCGTGTGGGAGAAGTGGCGTATGTCTTAGAACTACAGAAAGAAATGAATGGTATTCACAATACCTTTCATGTATCTTACTTGAGAAAGTGTCTAGCAGATGAGACTAGTGTGATCACGTTGGAAGATATTGAGATTGATCCAGAATTGCTTTCACAAAAGGATGAACCGGAAGCGATATTAGGAAGAAAGGTGAGGCGACTTAACAAAAAGAAATACCGTTGGTGAAAGTACAATGGAAACATCGAAAAGGTACAAGTATTAGATGGAAACCAGAGGAGAAGATGAAGAATAAGCATCCACACTTATTTCAAGAGTAGATTTAAATTAGAAATCTCGTTTAGGAGGGGTGAATTATTACACCGATAACAGATGAGGTATTAATTTATAATAAAATGTGATATTAAATTATCTATGATGTATTTTTAGGAAAATGATAAAGTTACAAATTGCATATAAGCAAGTGTCGAATAGTATAAAGATGTGTGGCTAAACTAGGAAGAATAAGACTTGAGGGGCCATTTTTGCTATTTGTGCAAAGTTAACTAAATAAATATCTATTACTAGATAATTAAAGAATTCCAGAAGAAAAAAATAGAAAGTGTGGTGTGTTGATGTAGCTCCAGGAGAAGAGAAGAGAGGGAAAAGAACAACTTTGATTTCTTGTGCTATAGATCAAGAATTGAAGTAAGGAATCAAGCCTAAAACCTCCTAATCTATTAATCATCCCAAGTAAGTAATTTGTTAAATTGAAATTAGGGTTCATGAAATTGAATTGGGAAAATTAATTAAAGATTGACAATTTATTGAATTAATGTTGATTTAGGTGCTAATTAGGGTTAATTCCCATATATTAAAATTGAAGATAAAGCTTTGATATCCCAAGTAGTGAGCTAGAGAATTATTGAGGTAAGTATATTGACTAAACTTGTTAATGTTTCATAATTTCAATTTATATGGAATTATGATGTGTAATGATGTAATGATCAAGGAATTGTAAATGTTAAATAGCTTGGATCCAATGCTAGAAAATGTGTAATGTTAGCATAATTATTTATGCTTGATAAAGGTATGTTTAATGTTATGAATGTATTCCTTGATATGTAGCTAGCAATTTGTTAGTTATAACTTGTTAATGTTAAGTTTATGTCATATACTACTAGCGTTTTGCTACGGTTAAGTTTGATGAACATTTTGTAGGTGCAAGTGGTGAAGGTAAAGGTAAGGATAAAGCTTAGATGATTGTCAAGGTAGGAGATTAGTATTTTGGATTTGATAAGTTGAAGTCATCTCTTTGGATCAAGCTTGTTGAAAGTTGGAAGCCCGAAATTAATGGTTTATAACTTGGTGCATCTTTTTGTCTAAAATGGTTATTTTGGTGTCTATGGTTATGGGTTAGTGTCTAGGTTATGTCGTGAATGTTGCTTAATGTAAACGGTCATGCTCAAGTGTTTGAATTGTGGTTAAAATGGTTATAATGTTGTAGTTAAGTGGTGTTTGGCAACTAGCCATTTTCACCCATTTTGGAATGATATGGGTCAATACTTTGTACTAACACTTTTATCATGTTTTAGAAATGTCAAGTCATGTATGTGTTTAAATGAATATGTAGTTGTTAAGTGTCTTGGGTACAAAAGTGTGTATTGGAATGGGTCAAAACGGGTGTTTGGCATAACCCCGTAAGTATATGTTCATGGGTTGTTTAGACCACAAATTATTATGAAAATAATGTATTATGTTGAATTAATGATTTCTAGAAAGTTTCGTTAATTTTCGAGTCATAGAAGTTGTTTATCCTGAAAATGGGTCAAAATATGCATAAAGGGTTATGAAAAAAGGGGCGTTTGGGTTAAGTGTGTTCTTACCCATTTGGGTAGGCGGGTTGATTGATTATTTAATTGATTTAGTATGAAATGTTAATGGCTTTGAGTGAGTTTGGTATGGAAATAAGGTAGTATGGGTTGTTTATTGTGAAAATGGGTGAAATTTCGGTATGGGATACACTAAATTTTGGTATGGAACCAAAACTCCGAAATTTCGGTATGGGGTAAGATCAGTGGGCAGATTTTGTGGTTTCAAAATCATATCTTTTGATCCGTAAAGCGCCACGAATTCGTGCCACGGCGTTGAAGGTAATTGAGTATAGTTTTATTTAAAAATAGTCTCAAGGTCCAGATGTTTATAGATTTTTGTCAGAATGTCAAAGAGTGACAGTAGGTCATTTTTCAGTGTACTTTTTGCGAAAAATTTTCACGTTTTTAGTTGTGTCTTTTCAAGGGGTGTTACACTTATGTCAATATATTTGGATGTGTGTGTTGGATGTTGATAAACAAGCATATAGAGGTAAGTAATGAAAAGATAAGAGTAAGAAGCACAAAACCACAACACGAGTATTTATAGTGGTTCGGCTACAAGGACACCTTCCTGCCCTACTCCACTCCCGTCACTACCACGAGGTTAAATCACTACACCAATCTCCTTATGGCGGAGAAGCCTTCACTTGTCGCCTACCCTTTTTCCAGTGCTAGGCTAACCACCGGGTTCTTTCACTCCAAGGTGAACCACACCTACACAACGTCGCCTACCCTTTATAAGGTACTAGGCTAAGTACCTAGTTCTTTCACTCCAAGGTGAACTACACATTTCACAACGTCGCCTACCCTTTATTAGGTACTAGGCTAAACACCTAGTTCTATTGCAATGGAGGAACTACTACCACACTACACCAACGACTAATCCCAAAGGAGATCTACTCCTTTACAACATCATCAAGGATATCAATATCCTTGGAACTAATGCTTGTCTATCTTGTACATCGAAACACACCATATCGAATGTACATCTAAGGCACCTTTCACTAATGCCTTTGACTAGATCTACAAGACACCTTTCACTAATGTCTTGTGTCTTCACTTCCAAGAACCTTTCACTAATGCTTCTTTGTCTTGACTTCTAAGCACCTTTCACTAATGCTTATTTGTCTTGACTTCTAGGCACCTACCACAAGTGCTTATCCTATAGACGATAGATACCCTTCACTAATATCTTCGTCTTGACCCTTGAGACATCTTTCACTAATGTCTTCAACACTACACTTCTTTGAAGAAAGAAAAGAATCATCAACAAGGAGACTTCAGTAGCCTTGATGATGAGGAAGCATGGCAACTCATGGACTTAAGCTTGCTCGGCTTCAAAGGTGGTGATCTTGCCTTTAAGAAGAACCTAAAAGATCACACAAAAACAAAACTACAAACATAGATCTCTTGGATCTAAGGTTAGTGAGATTTAACTCAGGGGATAAAGTGTGTTAGAAAGGGGTAAGGAATAATGAAGAAATGGCTCACTATTTATAGAAAAATCCTCATTTCCCGGATCCCACGGATCCCTTCCACTGGGATCGGCTAGCACAAAGCTAGGGATGTGGAACGCTCTCTTTGCCCATGGGAATTTTGGTTATGGGTCATGGGTCATGGGTTATGGGTTGATCCATGGTTTCTTTCTAGATACAATGAACTTGGTTAAGTGGTATATATAAAACCATGGGTTATGGGTCAATACCATTTGCTAGTTTTTACCCATTTAGTATATACTTGTTTTTACCCATTTTAGTATATACTTGTTTTACCCATTTTAGTATATACTTAGTTTAAGTATATGCTAACCCAATATGTAAACACTAGTTGTTGTACATATATATCTAAATAATAAAATCACTTATACTTGTTTTAGTGTTTTATGTGAAAGCGTAAGTGTGTTAGGAAACTATTGACTCAAACTATTTACATTATTCTTTTGTTTCATTAAAATGATTTAACGTTTGTTATCGACAAAACATTAGAAGATCGTAAAATACAAATAAACGTTTTTACCGGCTTATTTGTATTAACATGACCCATTTAATTACCTTGAATAACGGACCCATTCATATGGTACGCCTTCCACTTTTGGGTGTATCGTGTGTGCATATTAGCCTGAGTAAAATCACAGGATCTCCCTCCCAATGCCAACCGATAAGAACTTCATCAAAGATAACTGGAATCTTTCATTTTAACATTCTTCAACAAGTAGATCTTTGGAATAGTGGGTCAACTATCAGCATGCCACCAGCCCCTTGTATCACTATGAAAAATACATAAAGTGCAAATAAAGTTATGCACTATTTTTCTTTTGGGATATAGGAGGTTTTAGATTTGCATATCCTTAAGAAACCAGTATATCTTGGGAAGTCAATTCAAAATATCTTCAGATATCAAGTGTATTTGGCAATGCTTTTTTGGAACTGATTATCTTATTACGGCAATTTGAAATTGCAATATTCATTTTAACAGCCATTTGAAATTGCAATATTCTGATGGTTTGATATCACATGATTGCTTCAAACAGACATCCAAACGTAACCAAATTTCACTACTAAGAAATAGTTCAAAATGCACTTACTGTTCCTATGATTAATGCACCGTAAGAAAAATTTCTTGATCACGAACTCAACAGCAATTCTTGTGATATGTGTGTTCTATAATGAAGCAAGACTTGAATCGTCTCTGCTTTTACTAAAGACTTGATCACGAGAATCAAAAGGCATTAAAAAGCGAAATAATTTCTTTTGAACAAAACATAATGAAATTATAAAACATGCCACAAAGAAGTGACCATTCATCACTTACACATATCTTCCAAAATAGCATCTTCATCATGCATCTCTCTAGGAACAGCTATTTTCCAGACTCCGTCACTCATTGAAACCAGCGGTGGATCCAGAAAAAAGCCTCTTCCAGTGTACCTGAAAGTTTTTAATAATAATCTAATATGCAGATTGTTGAAAACATCTCTTGAAGCCTTCATGATCGATAATTCAAAACCTGCAATAAAATAGTTTTAGCTCTCTTAAGTAACTCAAAAAAAAGTAAAAATCTATCGAACCCTGATAAAACGAAAGCAAATGAAAATCTTTCAACAAAATAGGTTTTAAATGATTCACCTTTTGAACAAAAACACAGCTTGGAACTTTCTGATTAATTTTATGTATATGTTTGGGCCATTCTTCACCATTCATAAACAAAAAATTTAACCTAGTTCAGTCTATGTCTCAACCTGCCTCAAGAATTGAAAAAAAAAAATAAAATAAAATAAAAAATAAAGAAAATAAAATAAATAATGAAATCAAGAAAAATTATCAAATACCTGGTTAAAATTATGAGTTCATAAAGCAACAAAATGCATTAATGAAAACTTTTAACAACGGATTCTGTGGGGCTTTTTAAAAAAAACGCTTGGTTGTATAGTGCCATCTTCCAGTATTCCACCCTCACCTACCACAGCAACATCATTGCATCCCATCATGTAAACATAATTAATACTACCTTAAACTAATCGGCGAACATAATTCTATTCAATCAAAACAAAAATTAAAAATAAAAACTACCTTAAACATAGTTTCGATCATGGTGTGAAGGAGGCGAAATTATTGGTGATCTTGAATCAAGATGAATCTAGATAGGAATTAGGGTTTTGCATAATATTGTGGGATTTGTGAATCGTATGGTGGAAGAAAGAAGATATTAAACCAATAATATTATCTTTATAATGGTAAGGATTGATACGGGTTATTGATTGAGAAGAAATTCCATATTTGTAGGAGAGGAAGTTATTGAAGAAATGTCAGTTTTTTCATAGCGTTTGACCAAATGGTTTTGGTTGAATATCAATTAGGGATGAAGATTTTGTATCAAAATTTGTGGATTGCTTCAGTGGTAAAGGAGTTTATGTCTTGAAGTCAAGACCCGAGTTCGAACCTTGAGAGTTGCAAATTTTTTTCTTATTTAACCGGGAGTGGTGCCATGTCATCATTTCCACCTCATCATATAATGCTCCATGTCAACATTAAAATGCCTAGTCAGCATTAATGACGTGGCATATGTAGTCCCATATATATGTATAGATTTTTTGGATTCACTCCTTATAGTTTGGACTCGTTACGTTTTTATATACGTTTTCACCCGTTTTTATACCTTTTCTTAGTTTTGTCCACTTTTATTCATTCGTTTTTATACGTTTTCATCCGATTTTATATGTTTTCACATGTGACGAAAAAAATATCTCGAAAAAAAAAGTTTTTTGACATAAAACTTTCGGAAAAAAATTGAAAAAGAATTTCGAAAAAAAATTCCGATTTTTTTTTTTTTTGAAAAGACCATTTAGATAATTTAACTTAGGGATGGTGGCTGCAATTTCGCAAACCAACAAGGATCATTTGTGTAATTTGAAAGAGTAAAATGGTCAAACAACTTACGTAAAAACAAAAATGTCAGCATTAATACTCACAATTTTTTTCCGCTACTCAGAAGTGTATTTTTGAACAAGTATGATGATTTTTAAAGGTATTATCCCTATACTAAAACTAAGTTGCAATAGATTTATAGCTAGTGAAAATTAGAAATTATTTTTCAAACCTTTGCGATGCATTTATTTGTGATAGTTGGGGTTGTTGTTTAGCCACCTTATCGCCTCTACACTCTCTATCAAACCTCAAATCTTCCATGCGATTATCTTGGTCTCCACATTGATGGCAACATGACCAAGGTACTAACTGAAAGCCTTTAATCGACAAGTTTACCAAAGGCCTTACCTCTTGTAAAGCTAGGTCTCTTTCATATGGTGGTAGACTCACTCTTATAAATTTGGTTCTCGGGCTTTTGGCACTTATTTCTTATCTCTTGTAAAGTTAGGCACTTTTCCAATGGTCTCTCACTAGGATTTGAACATAAATTAGATTAAGTTAATATGACTAGCTGATTAGAAATTAACGGAAAACAAGAAGATTCGTTGAAACATAGCTTCAGCAAGCTTCCTTAGCATAGTTCAAGTCATGGACATCGTCAAGGAAGTCAAAGACCAATTGAAGACATATCATGGTTCACGCGGAAGGAACTTTCAATTAAAGATGATTAAATGTCTATATGATTTACTTTGAAGTACTACCAACTGAAAAATAGCATTGAATCTCAAAGTGACTTTAGGCATGATTAATTTGATAAAGCAAAAGAAGGGGATAAGAGAGTTATTCAAATTAAAGTCTACCTTGTACGAGTTGGTGAAAAGTTTATGAACAGTTGGCAGAACTTTTCACAAAAGAAGAGTTGGCACGTTTCCAAGAATAGAAGAGCATTAATGCATTTGTACTTCTCCACCAGATTCTTGATACGCCCTAACTAACCCACGATCATGTCAACCTCGTACAATTATTTAAGGAGAATTTTGGTCAGAGTACATGCTATAACTTCTTAGTATTATTTTGTCCTTTATTGAAGCGCATTTAATCATCTGTTCAAACTTCCAGGTAGACAGTTGAGCCTATCAGCGAGTCTATATAACTTTACTTGTAAAATTGATAAACATAAAGTTTACTTGTTCATAGAGTAATCTTTGCATTGTCATGCAGATAATGTGATCCATAACACTTTTACTGTGTTCTCAAGTGAAGAAAATTGGTGAAAAGTGAAAGCAAGTGAAGAAAACAAAAAACAAGGTGTGTTCTTAAGTTTTTTTGAGAAGAAAAGTGAAACTAAAGTGTGAAAAAAGAAGGAAAGCTGTAAGGGTTTTTATGCTAAAACTTTCATCCCATATTTGCGATGAAAGTGGGTAGGACAAAACTAAAACATTTGTTATGACTAGATTGACCCTTATTTAATTTAATATGAGCCTCAATTAAATAAATGATCGAGGACATAATTGTCAAATAATATTTTTTCATCACTTTCCTCCCTTTCTTTTTACAACTCAAGAATACTAACAATTTTTTAACAATCTTTCTTTTTCTTTCTTCACCACTTTCTATACTTCCCTTCACTTTCATTTTCCTCTACATATAAAGTGGAGATCAGAGTGTTTGTAATTCTTTGATTCTATATCAATAAAGTTTACACGTTTGAAAAGTTAATTAGTGTGTTATGTTAAAACTGTTTTATTCATTGGTTCATAATCCTTATATAACTTGGGACAAACAAAGGTATTTTCGATGTTAAACCAGCGCAGAAATATTTGTTGGGAGACACTACTACAAATCCAGCCTTTTAGACCCTCTCATATAGACCTTTTTACAAAAAAAAAAATAATAATAAATAAAAATAAATAAAAATAAAAAATTAGTTTTTATTGGAGGTTTTACCCATTGAAACTTTTTAGGACCTATGAATATGAAAAACACCTATATATAAATGCAAAACCAATAAAGACCCGTCCATATACCAAAAGGTTACTGGTATCACCGTGATGTTGAATTTATGCGGTATTCATTCAGCTCTCATTTTAACTTTTCATTTCCCTCTCAAGAAATTATCCACATGTTGTCACAAACTGCACCACTCATCCTTCCAACCACTTTCATTTTCATCATCCAACTCCACGCAATTGCAGATTACATATTTAATTTCTGAAAGTTGGGTTTGATTCCACATTTTTAACTGTAAGACGAATAGTATTGATTAATTGATTAATTGAATTCATTGAATAATGAGAGAATGCATGTGACCTAATATTTATAGTTTAACACTTGAGTTTATACCAATCTTAATCTAATACAAATTCTAATATAATTCTAAATCTAATACAAATCTACTACTTGCCCTGCTTGATTGGGCGGGGAATAGAACAAACACTTTCAGCTCCCGATAATCGTGGCAAGCGGTAGGTACTTGTAAAAGAGCTTGTAGATTCATTGATGAGGAGCTTTTTATTATCAAATTTTTCATAGTGAATCTTGAAGAAGTAACACCAGGCGGCATATTGAATAAGTAACACCAATTTTCGAGCTTTAGTCAACTTTAGGTGGACTTTAGATGAAGACTGGTCGAGTTTTAATCGACTTTTAGGTGTACAGAAAAAAAAACGTTGAGAATTTTAAAGAAACAAAACAAACAGAAAACAACTGAAATTAATTCTTTTTTCAATTAATACCAAATTCAAACTAATCTTCTATCAAAACCGAAAATCAAAACAAACGATTTCTTTAAACCAAACACGATCAAACAAACATTTTTTTGTGAACTATAAGATGTGAAGACTAGTCGAGCTTTAGAAGGAAACTAGTCGAGCTTTAGATAACCTATATCTCAATGTCGCTCCAAATCAAAACCAAAAAAGACAAAACAAAAGCGTCAAAACAAAACCATGTTGGTTTTATGGACAATAAATTAATAGACGTGTGTTAGGATCGAACTCGAGACTATGGGATTGCACACTTTACGTATGAGAATTTAAAGTTAATAATTAAATATAAACGTTATATTTATTTATTTATTAAACGAAATAACTAACGGACGTTAAGTAATTAATGTAATGGATTAACGGTCGTTAAATGTTTATGGAAAAGGACTAAATTGCAATAGTTGGGAAGGTTCCGGAATCCCTATGGATACCATGAACCGATCGGCCATAAGGAAAAACAAGGAAAGAAAAAAAAACCCAACTTGTTCACCAAGTTTGCTTGGGTATATAAACAAGGCTAGGGGTTTTATTTTTCCATCTCTTGTGCTCATTAGCTAAACCCAAAAATTGTTTTGTGTGTGTTTTGTTCTTAAACCGTCATTGCATCCCTTTAGGGTGTCGATCTTCAAACACATCAAGTTATTTGTTTGATAAAAACTAGCATTACTTTAATTCGGTTTAGTGCGTGTGTACAAGAACATAGTAATAACATACTTTTGTTATTATCTTGGATTGAATTACAAAGCGGTAAGGGGTAATTCTTATAATCCTATAAACCCTAATTAGGGTTCATCTAATTGCTAGTTTGTGGATTTGATTCTTGTTCGGCTAGAATCAAGAAAGATGCGCGCCTTTATTCTTTAGTTAATTAATTATTCATTATATGTTCCTATACGCTTCGGCACTTACTTTGATGTTTATTGTTTATATTTATGATTAGTCATGTAATATAATTCCAACAGTGGCATCGAGCGAGGTTTTAATGAGTAATTAATTACTAAACACGTTAAAAAAACGGATATTGTATTGTGTTTGATATGATTTATTCTAGGATTTTGGTTATGATTATATAAACCCTAATTTTAGGGTTAAGGATTTTGCCCTATTTGGTTTTTAAATCTATGGATCGATTTTTAATTTTTTTTATAATAAATTTTTATGTTATTTATAATTTATATATATTTTATGTTATCCTTCTGAATAAAATAATTTATATATTTTTGGTGTGTATTGATCTTGTGACTTACCTGAATAATTGTTATGTTATATCCATGATGATACATGCATGTTTGTCATGGATAGTTGCTTGTATTATTATTTAATTGTTAAGATTGGATTAATTGTTAAGTTTTATACACATGTATATTTATGATAAATCTTGAATTGGGGAAAACTCCAATTATATACATTAATGAATCAATTATGTGCAATTTGGTATATCATTAATTATGGGTTTACACAATCGATTCGTCGATGTATGTGGCTCACTTTCAATTGAGAGAGTGAAAGCCCTAATTAATATACACATTAATTTAACCTAGACATTGATTATTAATAGGGTTTATCGAATAAGTTGCATGTGGCTACTTGTTTACACGTATAAATTGTTGTTTTTTAGTAGTTTATTTTTTATTTATTACTTGTTTGTTTATTATGTGCGACAGTTTTAAGCAAAGGGTAATTTTTGAATAGAAAAATAATACGGACTAAAAAATGGTGAAATTTGATTTGTTTTGGAAGAGTTAAGTTTTCAATAGTTTAATTGATTGGTGACTTTGGTACAATGGTTGAACGGCTCACCCATTTGAATGAACTATAAAGGGGTTATTTAAGAAGTGCTGATCACACTGAAAGGATGTCTAAGGTTATGCTTTTGCTTACGGTCCTCTGCCCCTCGTAAGTTCGAATGGAGCTACTTAGTAAGCCATAAATGTACAGACTCATCTTAAGGGCGAATTAGTTTTAATTCCATGCGCCACCGGTGGTTATTACGAAACACTAAGTGTTAACACTTATGCAAAAGTACGGTATAATGGATGATAATTAACACTAAATTCCTTGATTGGTGAACCCAATACCTCAATCAAAACTTTGATAATTTGATCTTTATGAATTGGTAATAAAAGTTTTTTATTAAAATTATGCTACAAGATGAATGCATGACATCTTTGTACATATTTGATTTGACCACATAAAATCAAAACTAGTACCCTTTTAAATTAAGGTATATGCCATCTAATTAAAAGAAACACTTGAAGTTGCAATTTAAGTCATGAGAGTACTTGGCTAGATTGTGATGGAGAGGTAAATCTCTATGTTAAGTGAGACCTTACATGGACATATTTGCAGTTCTTTATGTTAGACACTTAAGTTGAGTAGGAAGTGAGATCTTGGACTCAATGGCATAAGATGGGATAAAACATGTTTATATTTGCAATAGCGTTGGAAAATATAAATCCCATAATGATCTAGGAATTGGAAATTGTTTGCCAATTATTGTTCGATGATTACCTATTATGTGCTTTCGTTAGCGAGATCAAGCGATGTAATGGAACTACGATAATTTGGATCCTAGTTTCGAGAAAATTCTATGGTTATATGAATATTACCTTGGGTATTTTATTTTCTTGAAAAGTTTAATTATCGAAAATACTAAAATTGAATTTTGCTAATTCTTTAAATGTATTAATGCAACATTAAACCGTAACGTAGGTTATTCGTATTGGTAAATTGATCTACTACTGTAAGGGTTTTTGGTAGAGTCAACTTTACTAAAAGAATAAACCTAGTCCTCTTTTCATAAGAAAGAGTGAGATTCAATCCTATTCCTTTTCATGAATGAAGAAAGGTATGATAGGACAATTAGAATTGTCTAAATTCTAAATACATAACTCGTAAGCAAATTTTAATAGTTAAGAAAATTGCATATTTCTGAGTTATTAAATTAGAAGCTAGACTAATTCTTGCATAATTGGTAAAAGACAAACTAGCATATTTTATGTAGTTGTTTTGTTTTGACCATTTAAAAGTACTACTTACAATTGTTGGAATAGTAGAACTATTAAGAAAGAAATTGCATGCCCAATTTTTCGAGTTAATAGCATTGATGGATAAATTCATCATCTACATAGTAGAATACATTCTTTTAAGTACATTTGTAATTGTTATGTATGGACTTTCTCAAAGGTGTAGGAAGTAAATAGTACACTATTTTCTTTCATTGGTTAATGAAACACTTACAATGTTGTCAAATCCAGTGGGAGTATTGTTCTTATTATTGAATAAGGAATTAATGTAATGATCTCTTATTCAGTGGGAGTTACAAGCTTTGTCATCTTGGTAGTAACCCATATTATCTTTAGAATGTCTTAAGATAATTACTTTCCACTTGTAGACACTTATGTTTTCAAGGATAGTCATGTGCGTTTCCTTATTAGACAATGAAGTGGTTCTACATCTACTAGTTATGCTAATATCAATGACACAATCATATTAGTCACATAAACAAACATATGTCGTGTTGTTTATCGGCTACATGATGTTGTTCCATGCACAAGTGGGAGAAATCTATATTGTGTGCAAGGTACAACATATAAGTATATGATTTAATGGATTCTCTTGATTGCAAGGTAAGAGACTAACGTTCTAATATAACTTGTACATATCTAATTCAAGAAACACTTGGTGTTGCAATTTACGTCATGTGAGAACTTGGCGAGATTGCAACAACAAAGTAAATCTCTATGTAAAGTCAGACCTTGCATGGACATATTTGCAGTTTCTAAATTAGACAAGTATTTAGAACATGTGTCAAATGATATATAAGACTACTTCAAATTAAATATTTATGTATTATTAGAATGACATAAATTAAATGAAGTAATCTAATTCTACTTCAATTTGTTTATTTATGTATTTTGGAATGACATAAATGAAAAATAATGTAGTCTGCATTATTGAAGTAAAATAAATTAACTTGAAATTACTATTGAAACCAAAGTTGTGTTCATAATTACTTTAGTTAAACATGTTTATGATTCATTGTAAAGACATAAACATAAAGTCTTTTAAGACTTATAATAAAGTAAGACGTTAACTTGTTATGTTTTTTAATTAATACATATACAAGATGTCATTGAGTTGATCAATGATTTATAACGTTAAATGGGATTATAACAGTTTATGTTTCTTAATGAGACATGGATATGAAGTGACTTGGTTAAAGGTACTTGTGTTATAAAGCATGCAATTGGCTTGGAAAGTCTATTATACAATTAAGTTGACTTAGTTGGTAAATAGGTAAGCTAAAAGAAATATGTTTATCTTATATATTGTTAGATTGTCTTACAATATTAAATTCTAATGAATACCACAAGTTGATGGTATGTTAAGTTAGGAGAATCAAACTCTATTTGATTTTTTGATGATAACCATCTTTTCTTAAATAGTAACAAGGTTAGAAATTGAGTATGGATTGAATATACTCAATATGACTCCAACCTAGAAGATTAATAAAACACCATTTCATTATGGAATGTGATGAATCACATTAAGTTTTAAAATTGAAGATTCAGAATTTGTTAAACTACTTATGAATAGGTTATTAACAAACTTAATGTCAAGAATTATCAATGTGTATTTGTAATGTCCCAAATAGAGAACAATGTAGTTTTGCTCTAATTGCTAAGTATATATAGATAGTCTATATATTACAAAAGGCAAGTGGGAGTTTTATCTTGAAAGATAAAATTACAAAATACATAATCTTCTAAAACACACTAGTAAATATCATGATGAGGTTAGACATGAAAATGATAAACCTCAAGATGATGGAATTTTCATTCATAGATCTGCAAGGATATCTCAGTATTTGACTTATATGTGAGAAATATGAGTTACGAGTTATAGTAAACCTGATAATCATTATGATGGATTACCAAATATTGAATTGGGTAAATTACTCATACTATGAATGTTAAAGATGCTGTCCATAAAGATAATCAATTTTGGAAATTTGGTTTATCTTAATAGTTAGACTAGAGAATGGAAATGAGTTTCTTCAAAGAGATGAAAAACCCTAGTGGTTTGAATTTCTATGTAGAAATCATATGGACAAATTGTACACATATTTAATGCATGTTTTATGACAAGATTATTAATCATACTTAAGCAATTAATTGTGATTGAATATTCTTTTCTAGACACATTAAATATATAAAGATGATAATTGTCATACTTGTTTTCATTAATATGAAATATGACAATGGAATATCAAAATTCTTTCTTGAGAAATTACTTGAGCGAGGACGGTAAGTAATTGAAAGGTTTTTTGAATTCATATAATCTTTGAAAGTGCGAAGTGCAAATAATTCATAAATGGATAAATGCATGCATCTATGAAATTATTCTTATGTTTAATTATTAAATCTTAGTTTTGATTTATAATTGAAATAAGATAAATTTTAAGTATTCATGAAAGCTAGTGGGAGTATTATGGTAAGGTTTTTAAATCTTATATGTTGTATAACATATAGGAAGTAACATTCCTTGTAAGCTAAAATGTTAAGTCTTAGATTGGAATGAAACTTCATTTGTAAGATTTAAGAATTAAAACATACAACCTTGGAATATATGTTTATTATTAATAAACATGTGAAGTAAAATAAATGATTCTAATAAAACATGATATATCATTTGGGAAATGGATAAATATTTTTGACAAGATAGAACGTGAATGAAGTCTAAGTTTGACCTGTAGATTCATCATGTACATCATGTTGTGTATTAAAATTGTTGTATCATTCTTGAATAAGAAGTGATTTGACAACATTGATATCTAACTAAAAGTTATTAGATAACTTGTGTAATGAATATTCTAAAAAATTACATCCTCAACACCTGGAATTGCTCCTAGATTCTATGGATGAACAATATGTCAAATGTTGTGAAAATTGTCATCAACTTTAAACTTGAAAGTTAGGAAAGCATCAAACATTACACAATGAGATATTAAAGTTTACGGAGTTTTAATAAGCATATTGTTGTTTGTATACAATGATTCTGGTTTAATTGAGATGACACTCAATACTAGTCATGGTAGGATTTCATCCTTGTTAATGAACATTTGAACTAGTTGTGCTACTTAAAGCATGAGTTGCATTATACATTTAAATAATAAGAATACTTTAAACTTTAAAATGTTTGAAAGTTTAAATTGTCATAAATTGGTGATAGAGGATGTCACACACTTTATGAATTACTATGTGGATTGGTGAATGCACACATACAAGGACTTCATTAATTGAATTCTTGAAATAAGTATTCTCAAAATTACGATAGATCAAGTTGGTTGATTTATGCCTTGTCAACAAGTATGATTGTCATTACTTGAGGCATAATTCATCAACTGAATTTTCATGCATTGATCTATTTGGTATTTGGATAAGGGATGTTAAACAATTGTTATAATAAATCAAATACTTGGTATGTTTGATTTTATAATATATTGTATCCTATATTTGCATGTTTAATCCGTGAATAAATTTATTTATTCTAAATTGTCCGTTGTCAATTAATGATATGGGAGTATCATTAAACTAAGACAAATCTGAGAGATATGGTAGAATATACTTGAAAGTATATTGATGAGAATGCATACCAATTTCGAATGATATTCAATGAATTGAATATAGGACTTATCCCAACTACATAATTTACTTTGTGGATATTGTTATAAGTAAATTATGAATAGTTATCCTCGAGACTTGAGATACCAATAAGTGTCATGAATGTAGTGCACTTCTTGGAACAACTTAGCTATAATGAATCGGTAGTCATAAGGGTTGTTTCCGAAAGTGTTGCAAAGTTTGTGGGTTATTCTCGTAGTCAAGATAGAATTTGTTCCTTCAAATTTATTTTGGAGTTTAATCTTCTTTGGGCCCCGTAGGGTTGACAAGATGTTTGCGTGGCCGCAGTTCTCCCTGAATATGTTGAGAAGATTTGGTAATCTTGCTCAATCACTTACAACAAGAAACAGAATGGTTGAATAAAGAATGACTTAATTCCATATCTTTATTTAACATGGTATTAGAAACAAAAGGATAATAATAATGAGAAATCATTAAAAGGTTTTCCAGAAGCCTTGCTCGAGTTGTACTAGAGGCATCGAAGTGTTGCTAGACGCTAACCTATGTGATCACTCTATTAAGATATGTCCAAGTGGGAGCTATTGGTTTTATGGACAATAAATTAATAGACGTGTTAGGATCGAACTCGAGACTATGGGATTGCACACTTTACTTATGAGAATTTAAAGTTAATAATTAAATATAAACGTTATATTTATTTATTTATTAAACGAAATAACTAGCGGACGTTAAGTAATTAATGTAATGGATTAACGGTCGTTAAATGTTTATGGAAAAGGACTAAATTGCAATAGTTGGGAAGGTTCCGGAATCCCTATGGATACCATGAACCGATCGATATAAGGAAAAACAAGGAAAGAAAAACTCAACTTGTTCACCAAGTTTGCTTGGGTATATAAACAAGGCTAGGGGTTTTATTTCCACTCTTGTGCTCATTAACTAAACCCTAAAATTGTTTTGTGTGTGTTTTGTTCTTAAACCGATCGTACATCCCTTTAGGGTGTCGATCTTCAAACCTTTTCCACATCAAGTTATTTGTTTGATAAAAACTAGCATTACTTTAATTCGGTTTTGAAATGCGTGTGTACAAGAACAAAGTAATAACATACTTTTGTTATTATCTTGGATTGAATTACAAAACGGTAAGGGGTAATTCTTATAATCCTATAAACCCTAATTAGGGTTCATCCAATTGCTAGTTTGTGGATTTGATTCTTGTTCGACTAGAATCAAGAAAGGTACGCATACTTTATTCTTTAGTTAATTAATTATTCATTATATGTTCCTATACGCTTCCGCACTTACTTTGATGTTTATTGTTTATATTTATGATTAGTCATGTTATATAATTCCAACAAACCAAACATCACCAGAAAATTTCAGCAACGTTAGTAGTACTTCGAGGACTTTCTGTGACTTGCTCAAATTTCATATTGAGAAAATGATAGCTAAACGCTAGAAATATGGTCTAGTACACCATTCTATCTTTTCGAAAAGATGTGGCGGTTCTGAACCGATCGTGTTTCCCACTGACTATTTGAGATGATGAAGAAACGGAGGAAAAAGCGGGATCCCTCGGTTCACAATAATTTTCCCGTGATCGAGGAAATGACAATAGTCGATTGAATTGTGTATGTGAATATTATTGAATAATTTATTTAGAGTGAGCATGGTCACGAAAAATCGGACCGGTCCAAAGCGATTTAGCCCAAAACAACGGTGAGGATCGAATCAGAAATGTTAAGTCCATTTCCGGTCGGTTTGGTTCCGTCGGTCCGTCCGGTCAACAAAGCATAATGTCGATTATGCGTAAGACGAACGGACCAGGACAGAAAATATCGAAAAGGGTGGACCGAAACTAGGCGAAATACATTATTCGGTCGATGCGGTAGAGTACGGTCCGGGCCGGTTTCTTGATTCAGTCCAGTCCGCGGTCTATAATGCTCGGACCTAAATTGATTAATTGAATTAATTGAATAATGAGAGAATACATGTGACCTAATATTTATAGCCTGATACTTGTGCTTAATACCAATCCCAATATAATATAAATACAATATAAAATTCTAACTATAATACAAATCCACTAACATTAATAAGCAAAAGTTTTAATGAATACTGAATCTAGGTCTGGTTAGTGAGAAACTAGAATTAAGGCTCGATTTGGTATAATTGCATTTTTTTTAACATGTTAATATCGGTTTATATATATGCTTATTATATTTCATGTTATAGATTGTTTCATGCTTATATTATGGGGGTGCTATGCAAACCACTAGATGTGCATACCACCATTCATGCATAGCGGTGTTATACTGTGTGCATCACTGGTGTGATTTAGCGGTGAAAGAATAAAACAGTGTGGTGTGCATATCAACACTCTTATATTATGCTCAATATGGCCATTAAAGTCCCTTATCTTGAACAAATAGCTGATTAGGCGAATTGTAGTTTTAGATGTGTTTGTCTATCAGTTAACCAATGGCTTAAAAATTCCCGAAACAAGTATATCACATGGATTAAACTACTTCTGTAGTTTCTGTTCCTTAGGTTCTCTTTGTTAAACTGATTCTTTTACCATAGTTTCAGATCTTGTTACAAGTTTAATGAAGGTGATTAATATTTTATCAATGGTTGGGAATGATTTTGTTTTGGCGTCAAGAAAGCTTAGGAAGCAGGTAAATATAATAATTTCTATATTGACTTTGTGAGTAAAGTTGATTTGTTTGGTATATCAAAACAACCATCAGAATGGTAATTTGATGTGATCGTTGCAGTGTGCTTATTGTGGCAGTGTGTTTGAAAGGGCAATTTGATACAATTCTACTATGTTGTGTTATGAACTTCACGCATGCATATAATACAAGTGGTTTTTTAGGATGACATGCGAGCTCGTCTAGAAAGATCATTGATCGTGTCCTCGGACTTAAAGGGTAACGAGGGAAAATCTAAGAATGAAGAAAATGGTTACTCTAAGCTTAATTTGATACGTCCTTTGGTTATGCATTCAAATGGTAGGAACCTTAACAGGAAATTGGATATGTTTGCCAACAGTGAAACAGACACCAAAGTCAAATGATGGTCTTAAACTTGCAGGTTTGCTGATTTTTACTTTATTTGAACTTTTGAAAGATCACAATCCATAGTTAATTGCAAACAGTAGTGGTTTCTTGAAGAAGTTTGGCAATTAGTATGTAATAAACTTTGAACAGTGGGTTAGTTTAGTTTCAAGTATAAGGTTCTGGAAATAACAGTAAGTCGATCAAGTGCAGATCAAGTGGAGATCATTAGAATGGAACTTGTTTCTGGAAATATTACTCTGTGGTAATGGTAGGAAACTTGCTTCTGGAAATAAACCTTAGCTTGTCGGCATTAGTATGATTGTATTTTTTGGTTCATGCAGTTTTGAGTCTAGTTTAAGAGCTGTCAATAGCATTTGGTATAAGTCTAATGTATAATGGTGGTGTTATTGAGCTTCTTAATAGAACTGTTTATATGATTATTATAACGAGTATGTTAGTGATTCTCATCCCACCCAAACATCCTCCTGTTTGAAAGTTATTTTAACCCTTATATATGTTTCTTTGCATTTGCATACTGTACGTTGAGCGTAAATATAGCATTCAACAAGCAATCCCAAACAGCCCGTTTTATAAGAAGTTTTTATAAGCTATACAAAACAATTCTTTTTATAAGCATTTGCAGTAAGCAAAAATTGCTTATAAGAGGGCTGTTTGGGATTGCTTACTGAAACTCTTTCATGCACATGCTACGGTAACAATTTAAAATGCTCAATCCCTCATAGTATTAGTTTAGCAAAAAAACGCATTTTTCATCTGTATAAGCACAGGTCTAACGGGTGTATCCAACCTCACATGTACTTTATCGAGTATGGACTTCTCAAATTGAAGGTGATCGATCTGGAGATTCAAAAGAAACTAGGAGAGTTAATTGGTATATTCTCAAGGTAGTAATGAATGTCACTTATGCTGATCTAAATAAATTTGTAAACGAAACAAACTACTTTAAGTAAACAATACTTGAAGTCATAGAACAAAGGGAAAATGATGAAAATGAAGTAAGTGAATGTTTCATCACACTGTCACTACGATCTGCCAAAAACATGAAAACAAAACAAATCCAGTGAACTGAATCAATTTTAATTCTAGGACAAAACGAATACTTGAAACAAAAAATGCAAATGAAACAAAGTGCTTAAAGTAGCCAATACTTGAGACACATAAAAAAACAAATAATGAGAATGAAATAAATGCTTCATCACACCGTCAGTATGATATGCAATTTTACGCAAATCACAACTCATCCCATGTATAACTATAAGTTATTCTTTTTTTCTTCGTCGTTTTTTTCCTGAGAAAAGACGGTTGCTTTACCTCGTATGTTTTTCCTTTGCCAAGCAATTCTAGGGTGTCAATGTGCTTTTCCATGTCAACTTTGGGAGATTCGTCATTGACTTGTAAAATTGTTGATAGCACACCTGTCTGAAGATTATAAACGGCCTGTCTCGAATAGTAAGTGTGGAACAACAAATTACCCTTGGTGGTCATCTCAAAGATTTTATCTGTTCTATTTAGTTGAAGATCCAGTTTATAAACCTCAGACCAAATAGCGGTGTTATTGTCCTCTTTCCTCACCCAAAACCGAGTAAAATCCTTACCCCTAGATGTCACAGCTAGAGAACCTTTAATAACGGTTAGTCGATGGTCTCGCCAACTGGGTTCTGGCAACTCAATCATTCCAAAGGTATCAGTGCTAAAATCAAATGTCAATATATAATGATTGTCTAGAATATCTGACCCATCTGAATGAAAATCAACCAACCAATTCAATGTTCCATTAACAGAACAAGCATGTGACGCCAAGATATGAAACGGAGTAGTAGGTAAAGGAATCTCACGCCAATCATCTGTCTTTAGGCTATAAATATATGCACGTTCCGGAGGTAATCTATATTCCGAATAGGATATCCAAACAATCTTGTAATCATCATTAAGTGAATCAAAACCAAACCCGTCTGCAATCTTATGGCCATCATTTCCGTAATAAAAAGGAACATGAGGCAGAATTATTCTGTGCCTAATTGACGGATTCCATAGGCTAAAAAGGCGATTCCATTACATGAACCTACAATATTATAGTAATGACTGTAAGGAACCTCGAATGTTGTTTCGTCATTATATTTCCCTGAGTGACGCATTGGCAATTGGTCTTCTGAATGTAATGTATAGAAGTCTTTATAGTCGGGACTCGGGAGCATACCTGTGTCTGATCAGGACTTTTGGTGGAGACTGTAACGTGTGTGCGCGGATGAACTCAGGGCTAGAAATAGTAGAACACAATGATTTAGAGACTGATCTAAATCGAAGGAGGGATTTAGTTGGTAGCCTTTTGAAGATTTCTAGAATCAACTCATTGCGTATATAATCTGACATTGTGTAGTTCTGCATTTTTCAGTGAGAATATTATAATTCACTTAAAGGATGCAATTAAAATCGCTAGAAAAGTAGGAGTTAAGGTTCATCGGGTGTCGGACTACATGAACATAATATTTTTTTAAGTAAGAGTTAACTACACAAATTACACATTGGAGTATATCGATATTTGTATTTATGTTGTTATATTCCATCACTGTTTATACCTTATAGATTATTTTTATTACTAGCAATCAAGTAAATGGTATCTAAAACCGAGTTAAATATCATATACCATTAGTTTACAAGCCTCTAATACTTACTTTCATATATCGAACACGTTATACCTCCTATACTCTTATTAGTGTTAGTACTTATTGATATGAATATTTGATGCACATATTCTTCTTCTTAATCAAAAACTTTTTACAAAATACTATATAGGCAAATCACAATCCAAATCAGATTTAATTCAATGTGAACTTATGGTCATAAACATAAAAAGCATAGGTACATAATGGTTATTGAAAGTACTCACCAGATAACAGAAAAGATATATAATCAAAAACTTGCTTTATAACAGTTCGATTTGTGTGAGGGTTTTAACTCTTGATGAATTTAGTTTAGAGACAGTGAGGTTTTATACGGCTTACTGCCTTTGGCATTGTGGGTCGGGCCGATCAGTATATCCATGGATTAAAATCTTTGCATTGAGTTTTTGATATGAGTTTACATTTGAATTAATGTTATTGGAAACTATAATTTATCAATTATATATTTTACTATTATTTGAAAGGTGTTGTTAATAACAACCTTTAGGAGTTTTGGTTAACAAGATGTATTTTATTACATAGTCAAGAATGGATAATTATAATTGGCTGACAATTCCAAAAAAGATGGATACAATCTCTAAAAACATGGTAGCACAACAAACAGTCGATTGTAGTTAGATGATTTAAGTTTTTACAATAAATTGTAGTTGAAATCACTTGTTAACCATAATATTAAAGGTTGTCGTTAGAAAACCCCTTGATTTATTTATGTGCAAGATGGAATTTGTATTTTCTATAAATAAAATTCATCTCATCCATCGTCTTTCTACCAAATCTTTAAAAGAACACCGTCACTAAAATACATTTCTTAATTTAACCCACGCCACGCATACACGCAACTTATTCTCTGTCACACCTGAATTTTGTGGGTTTTGTTGGTGGTAATTCGCCTAGAAGCAGGGTAAAGATAATCAGTTGCAATGCAATATCACTAGGTGGTTACCGGATATCATTTGAAATCGTGTTATCACTTTCCAAAGTAAACTATTCGACCCTATGCCTGGGTTACACAAATATCTACTTGGGATAAGACCAAAAGTTTGTTATTGAATTAGGCACAAATCAATAACCCTTGCGCATATAAGTGTTTAAGCTTTTTGTTTGTTTCTCCTGGTATTCACCAAATATCCATGCTAATGATGTCCATCTTTATTTATAGTAGAGAACACTCCTTTCTAGTCAATGGACTTTATGAGTAATCAACGACCATTAATCACCCTAATAAGCCTCCATTATCATAGGAATAATGGTTACATGACCAATTAAGCGTGGTCATAAATGGATCATAACGACCAATTGAATGAGTCAAAGCATTTTCAAATTGAACAACTATGACACTACATTGGGAACCAATACACTACCCGAAGAACCAATACACTAGCATTAGGAACCATCAGTTACTACACTAGCGATGAGAAACCAACACTACCAGCGAGGAACCAATACACTAGCATTAGGAACCATTAGTCACTACATTATCATTGTGACCAACACTAAATATTATACTTATTGAGTCGGGGACCTCATAGGTGTACACTCCGTACCTCTAACAAAACCAGTGTGAACTAGTCCGCAAGTGCACTAAATTTTCCAACAATCCTCCTCAAATTTAGTTCACTTCCTTTGAAAAATCAAACATCAAACAAAACATGTGCATAGCTAAAATATCCCGAGGATTGAATTTCCATCTTAGTACATTACACCTTCAAATATTAGAGAATCAGGGTGTTCTAAGAATTGAACCCTTCAACCCATCTGAATACTTGAGATAAATACACCTGAGTTTCAAACACTTAAAAGCTCTGACACTATACAAGCCATGTGTCCATATCGGTCATAAATGTTGTAAGGCCAAAGTCAAGCTCCAGGCGGCAAACTTCAACATGCATAAATTGGTTCCTCTTATTCATGCTCTTAGCACTTTTTCAAAGAAATTAACCATTAAGAAGTAAGACTTCATCCTCCTTTTCAACGGGTTGAGAGCAAAACCTTGGGATGTAAATAAAACATGTGCTCAGGTCCATTTGAATGTTGAAACTTTCCATATTGAACTCGGCTCCCAAGTTTCCTTAGGAGGGAGTTGGGTGTCTTAGCATTGGTGACTAAGTTGGACTTAACCCATCCACTTTAGCGAGACTTTATAACCAAGTCTCTGGCCAAACCCTTTGTCAGTGATTAGCTGAAATTTTGTGAGATCTAACAAACTCATAGATACCACCCCATTCATGATAAGCTCGCAGTATGCTATATGTCTGACGCCTAAGTGTCTAGACTTCACATTGTACATCGGGCTATAAGCCTTTGCCGAAAATGTAGTGCACTATCACAGCGGATAGAAATAGTGCTATAGGTTTAGGCCACAATGGAATCTCAAGAAGCAAGTTTTCAACCATTAACTTCTTTACCGGCCACTAAGGCATGAAATTCATATTCCATTGTTGAGCGATGATGCCGAGTTTGCTTCTTG
>OU343221.1:288183364-288250285 GCA_910596185.1 Chrysanthemum makinoi
ATACCCTACCAATCGGGTAGACCTAATTGTCTTCGCAGTTGCCGATCCAACTTGCATCGCTGTATCCTTCCAATACCGATGATAACCAAATATAAGAGAGACTATAATGCATAGTTCCCTTTAGATACTTCAAGCAAGACTCTCCTCAATTGTTTGCCAATGATGAGCACTAGGATTACTAGTATACCCGCTCAGCTACCCACTGCAAAAGCCAATAACAGTCTTGTACAAGTCATGGCATACATCAGGCAGCCAATTACCCTAGAATACTCAAGTTAAGATACACCGCCGCCATTATTAGGCATCAACTTCTCACAAGTATCCATAGGGTACTCACAGAGTACAACAAAGTAATTGAATTTTCTCAACACCTTCTCATAAAAAGAGACCGAGAGATAGAAATTCTTTTACTTTCATGTTTAATCCTTATACCAAGGATAACATCACCCTCCCCGATGTCCTTCATGGAGAACCTTGATGACAAAATTCTTTTGTGAAGTCAACCGATTTTGGTCGCAAAGATCAACATGTCTTCAACATATAGACAAATGATGACTCCTTTACCGTATTCATCAAATTTGCTATATACACATTTGTCAGCTTGGTTAAGAACATAACCACTAGACAAAACCACTTCATCAAACTTTTGATGCCATTGCTTAGGTGCCTATTTCAGTCCATAAAGAGACTTAATCAGCATACACACCTTGTTTTCATCACAGCAATGATGAAGCCCTCAGGTTGGTTCATATAAACTTCCTCATCCAATTCACCATTCAAGAGAGCCGTTTTCACATCCATCCGATGAATAATCGGATTGTTAATAGATGCCAAAGCAATCGCCAGCCTTATGGTACTAATACAGCCAAGTGGTCATAAGTATCAAAATAGTCTATCCTTGAATTTCGCTTTAAAGCCTCAATGACTAGTCTAGCCCTGAACTTTTCAATAGTTCCATCTACCTTCATTTTCCTTTTGAAAATCCATTTGCAACCCAAAGGTTTGCAACCAGATGGTAGATCAACCAACACCCAAGTGTTGTTGCCCATGATGGAATCCATCTCATCATTGATTGCTTCTTTCCAGAAAGCAATATCCTGGGACTTCACTGCTTCTTCAAATGTCTTGGGATTATCCTCAACAATGAAGCAATAGGATTATTAGTCAGAAACCTCATCCCTAGTTCCTTCAATTAAGTATAATTGAAACTCGAATCCAAATGACTTTGGATTCCTGATCCTTTTGCCCTTTCTGAGCATAGGTTCTGGTTGTTGAACCACAACCTCATCAGGGACCACTGATGATTCTTCATCAGAGACCTCTGATACACCAATGTCATGAGTTCCATTAGGAATCCTCTGACTTGGTCTAGGGACTGATGAGAATCTATTCGCATCAAAGTTTGCATCCCTCGATTCAATTATGGAGTTAATTGAAACAGATTCATTAGGTTCAATAATGTGACAACTCGTAATTTCAGGTCATTTCTCAAATTTACTATTCATCTCGGGAAATTACTATTCACTTGTTACTATTCATCATTTTTGAAGTCGATTTGATATTTTGAGAGTGTATTTCAAAATTTTACTATCCACAAAACACTATTCATTCCAGGAGAAAAATCACTATTCATGATTCATTATTCATCATTTTTCGTAAACTAGGTTTACGAGTATCAAATTCGCGTAACCGTAATGGTTTAGCAGCAGATTCATGAAAAATCATTAAGGACACTTCATATAGACTAGAGTTAGTCTACATATCATCAGTAACATCATCATCATGTTAGTTCATGCATGGGTTTGCATATTTCATTAACGTATATTTTCCTATTAAATAAACGCTATCGCATAATCATTTATTTTGAATAATTGATCCGACACTTCCAAAAATTATCCTAATATATTTTTATACTTATTTTAAGACTATAAAAGTTATATTATTAGTTTACCCGATGTTTTGAATTTATTTTGTATATAAATTGTTATGTATAAATATTTACGACGGTTTTCGTAAATTCAACTCGATAATTATTTATTCACTCAATTCTTGCGAGATATATATTTTTATAATTTTTATGACTTCAATATATTTTATTTTGATCCGTTAAAATCAATTTCTAGCTAACGTTACCCTAAATAACTACTTATATGTATCAAATACATACTACACTTATCAAATAATACATTTACTTATCAAAATTACCCAAACCCTCCCCATATAAACCCCTAGCCGACCACCCTTAGTCACCATGGTAAAAATAAATATCTTACTTACTAGCTTATATACATATACATATTAGACTAAGATATTTGCTTGTACCAATTATTATCCTAATCAAATACACATACAACACATAATACAAAGGTGTAAAACAAATCATATCCTCTCCATTTCCATCTCTACCATTCGGCCAAGGCAAGAAAAAAAGGAAGAATCACAAGTTTTTAAGAACAAGTAATAATCATAACACTAGTATACTTCTTTTAAGGTTTTGCAATAAAAACCTAGGAGTATTTAGGAAACTTAGTTACTTAAACCTTATCATATAACTAGTAAGCTTTTCATGATCTTTACTAATCTTTCATAATCTTACTTGAGTTATTTTTATCATTTTAGTACAAAAACATGCAAGTATCATATGTATTTATACCACTTTTAATTGTTTTTATTACTTATTATTAGTATAAATCATCCTATAATTAATCCCTTAAAACATATCATTGTTGATGATTTTTAGGAACCCATGACACCCTAAGAAGGTGTATGGTAGGTTTAGAATAGATTTGGTGTTGATTTGAAGTGATTGAAACAAGTATTACGCTAGAAAAATCATTTTCGACAACTTAAGATTGAGGTCTGATCGTTTTTGCAAAATCTGGAAAATTCAGCATGTCATGAATTATTTTGGGTTATATTTCCAGAAAATAGACTTTAAAACAAAACCGTGGTCGCTTGAACGGGTTAAAACCGATTTATAACGAAGAAGTTACGCTATTTTCAAGTTTTGCGACGAAAACTAAATTTCTGAAAATAAGCAAGCTGTCAAGGTTTATTTAAAGGGCAAAAATGAGTTTTAAACATTGTCTAAATGACTTGATTTATCAAAAATATATTAGTATATATTAACAAGAAACCAAGGATTTATAAAACTTAGAAAACGGACTTATAACAACTAAGTTACACGCGATTTAAATAAGGCTATCGTACTTATTTTTACAAGTAATAACACTTACATATTTTTACTAGACCAAAATGGTTATCGCAAGTGACCATGTTTGGAGTCAATTTTCATATCGATAGAATATTTTTGGGAAAACGATGTTTACAAGTAAAAGTGAGTTCACCTAGCCTATTTTCCAAAATGTTCAACCGTTTGTCAAACGAAGTTATAATGAATAATTTACGATCACTCAAAGTTAGTCATTTTCATGAATTGTCAAAGTACATTGTTTTGCGACGAAAAACTATAATTTCTTGATAAATCACTAAACGACTATCGTAGGATGTTGTTTCAACGTAAGTACTTGTAAAGTATTTTATAACATGACGAGAAGTCATAAACATATATTTCGATGATAAACTTCATTTTCAAAAATGTACAAGTGGTATGGATATCATGTGAATTTGCATGTACGACATTGTTTCATGACTTACATTAGTACATATCATTCATATTAGGTTGCAGATAGATATTGCACCTCATTTCAGTGTATCCACTTTTGTCATCATAATCATTGCATCAGGTGAGTCATAGCTCCTATTCTTTTAATACTTTTATTAAACTCTTTGGAGGAGATACATGCTCAACTACTTTTATGACAATCACAATTATTTGCAAACTATGTGTTTATCTGAACTGAATGTTTAGTCATACGTAGTAAATGGATGCCATACTTAGAGTTTCTATATCATAAATCATTGAGCTAACTGACTTGGTATGATCACGATCTAACGGACTTGGATAATGCTGAGCTAACGGACTTGGTATAATGTTGATGTAACGGACTTGGTACAATCATGAACTAACGGACTTGGAACTATTTGAAACTATACGAATTATGTGCTATATCAATTGACTATTGATACATTAAGTTATGTACTATTATGTGAACTCATTTGACGATGTGTGCTTGGACATAAACCATACATATTTTGGCAGTGGGTTGTAAACACACAAGTTGCAAGTTTTGTATGGGCGGAACTTGGAACTGAGTAGATTTGCAATGCCTTTGCTGCATGAACGTTCTTTAAAGGTTTTTCATGACAACACAAACTCTATGAACTCACTCAACCATTGTGTTGACACTTTTAAGCATGTTTTACCTCAGGTATCTAAGACTTACACTTCATGGCATGCATGTGGACTTATCATAGAGTCGTGGTGACGACGCGTCTCACATGGGATTTATGCACTTTAAAAACATCGTTTGGCTTGTATCAAACTTATTTCCGTACGTGTTGACTATCATTTGGGACCTATACTTTGTAAACTCTGATTATTTTACTCAATCAAATGATGTATTTTCCAAATGATACTTTAGGTCGTTCAATATAATCAGAATCGTGATGCTATGGCAGTTACGGCCCAGGTATTCCATTCCGCTGCAAAACAGGTATTTTGGGGGTGTGACAAATAACATAGAACCTAAAAGTTTTCAGCCTTGGATCAGGAGTCCTTAACAAATTAAAACCCCAAACCCTGATATAGTTCAGGTTGGGTTTCCTTTTAGTCCAGAGTTCATAAGGGGTAACCTTGTTCCTTTTGTTAGTGATACGCGTACAACGCGCGTTCGGGGTCAAAGGAACTTCCTTTTCGTCGAGCAAGTTTTTCAACACCCTAGGCAGTGAGCCTAATCGTTGTAGTATAGTATTAGGGTAAGCCTCGGGTATTGATATCGTTCTCTAGGGGAATAGGAATGCTAGTGAGAAATTACTACGCTAACGTTGGGGTTGAGGAAGATTATTTTTTATCTTTTTTATGTTTTTGTTTTGGAAAATGGAAATGTACGAATCTTGGGGTATTGGATTTGGGGGGTTGGTATTTCTACCGATTACTTTATTTATCTAATTACCTAATTATCTAAACTAAGGTCAGTGTAGTCTATGTATATTTTTGTGTGCTCTTATGATGATTAAAAATGTGTTTACTTAGGTGCTATTACTCCCTAGTTATCTCCTATTGATGGTTGAATTGTCACATCCTTATTCTTAACGCGTTGTGTTTTCTAAGGTCGTAGGGTGTACTTTTATCCCTAACTCTTTGAAGCTACCTAAGGTTAATGACTACGAAATCTCTAGGATTCATAAACTTAACACTAAGGTTTTCTTTGGATTTTAGCCTACAATTCCACTAGTAACTATAAGCTAAGGTTCAACAAAGATTAATCAAGCATTAAAAACACAACGATGACTTTAAGCACTCCTAAGCCAATTACAATTAAGATAAGAGACAACCAATCAATATTTAATAACTAGGTTTCATAGATCTAAGCAAACACACAAGTAAATTAGCCGGACATGGAAAACATGCAAGCATACACACAAACAATTAAAGACATAATTGAATTAATGAAGTAAATCACTTATCTTGTTGTAAAATAGGGTATGGAACCCTAAGATATCTTTCAAGACAATTCCTATGTTCGGTTTAGATTTTACTCAACAAAACTACCTCTCAAATACCGAAAATTCAATTTATATATAGAGTTACAATATGACACGTCGCCACTTTAATTGTGACGCCGTCATTAGCGCTTCGTTTGGCCACGTCAACTTTGCGACGGGGCCACCTTATGCTTATGACGTGCCGCTTTCAAACCTCCGACATCGCGGATCCAAATCTAGGTCGTATGAGTTGTGACGCCCTACTTTTTAAACCTGATGTCGCCACTTGTAAAATAGAAATTTGCTCTCTCGAGTCGCCTCAGGTGTGTCGCGACGACGTCAGAATTAATTCGATGACGGCCCCTTCTCAATTTCAGCAGCTTGAGTGTCTCGATTCTTGACTTTGGCCATTTTATTCATATATTCGCGCCTTTTCGTCCGAATAAGTGTCATTCCAGCAATTTGACTTCAAGAGACCTAAAAAATGAAAAGGAACGAAATTAAGTAGTAACGGATACAAAAGTGATCAATTAAGGGCTTAAATGACCCCTCAAAAGTGTACCTATTAAATCCTTATCAAATATCCCTACACTTGGTATTTGCTTGTCCTCAAGCAAATATGCTTTTAGACAATTAATTTATAAGTTAGGGGTCATGAAGCATTAGTTTAGAACAATTCGCAACACATATAACAATATTAATCCTGGACATTTGGTTACACAAATAGCCAAAACCAATAAACACCCCATGCTTAGATAGAACAAATTTATCAGATTCAATAACTTGTTTATATCCATGATTATTCAAAACACTACTTGAAACCAAGTTCTTCCTTATATCAGGAACATGAATAACATTAAACAAAGTTAGAATCTTTCTAACTAAACTTAAGATCTCACAACTACCGACTATGCACCAAGGCTGTTGACTCATTTTCAAGAAGAATAGAACCATCATTCAGTAACTCATAAGTCTTGAACCAACTTCTATCTTTGCACATATGAACAGTTGCACCAGAGTCAACCCACCACGTAAATCATCATCCTCGCACATAATAAGATTCAGATACATATGTAACATAATAAACCAAAAGACTTATTAAACATATTCCGACCTTTCAGTTGAGTTGGTAGAACCACCACTCCTGAACCATTAGTGCCTCGATCCATTGCTTTACCACCAACTTTAACACCTTTGCAATCCCTTTTAATGTGACCGGTTTTGCCACATTTCCAACAAGTAGGTGTTGCCTTCTTGTTAGGATCCGCCCTTGTGTTATCATGATGTTTACGTTTTCTTTGTTGTCATTGTACCTTGTGGAGTTGTTATGCTCCACCATATTGACAACATGCACCAAGAGCATTGCTACTCTTTGGCTTGTCATTATCTCCGCACCCTAAGAGAATTCCTCAATGCCAGATGATCTGCCGAACTCAACAAGAGTTAACTCCTCCTTCTTATGTTTCAAGGTATGCTTGAAATCTTTCCAAGAAGGGGGAAGTTTATCAATGACACAAGAGACTGAAATAGCCTCATCCGTGTGCATATTATGTTGTGTAAACCTTCCAAGTATACCAAGAAGTTCATTGTATTGTTCCATAACTTGTCTTGAATCTGTCATTTTTTAATTTGTGAAATTACTTACAAGGAACTTCCTACTTGATGCATCCTCAGCCATATATTTGACATCCAAGGAATCCCATAGTTCTTTGGAAGATTCAAAATTCTGATAAATGTCAAAGAGTGAATCAGACATACCATTGAGAATTAAGCCTCTGCAAATGTAGTCATCATTCTCCCATTTTCTCCTTCTCCCATTCTGCTCCACAAGAGCATCATCCCCATCATCGAAATAAGTGTAGTCAACATAGACCACACTCATGCTTGGCAGCAAGAAGTGCATCTTCTTCTGTCATCTCCTAAAGTCCACCCCTTCAAACTTGTCCAGCTTGGCAAAGTTTGAAGCTATGTGTTTCATTATCACAAAATATTTTACTTTGATTGTTGGTGGTAATTCGCCTAGAAGGTGGTAAAGATAATCAGTAGCAATGCAATACCACTAGGTGGTTACCGGATATCACTTGGAATCGTGTTATCACTTTCCAAAGTAAACTATTCGACCCTATGCCTGGGTTACACGAATATCTACTTGGGATAAGACCAAATGTTTGTTATTGAATTAGGTTCTAATCAATAACCCTTGCGCATATAAGTGTTTAAGCTTTTTGTTTGTTTCTCCTGGTATTCACCATATATCCATGCTAATGTTGTCCATCTCTATTTATAGTAGAGAACACTCACTCCTAGTCAATGGACTTTATGAGTAATTAACGGCCAATTAATCACCCATAACAAGCCTCCATTATCATAGGAATAGTGGTTACATGACCAATTAAACGTGGTCATAAAGGCCATAATGACCAAGTGAATGAGTCAAAGCCGTTACAAATTGAACATCGCAACACTACCAAGGAACCAATACACTAGCAGAGAAACCATTAGTTACTACACTAGCAGAGAAACCAACACTACCAGCCAGAACCAATACACTAGTGAGGGAACCATTAGTCACTACATTATCAGTAGTGACCAACACTAGCAGTACTAACCACTATTGAGTCAGGGTGTTCAGGGACCTCATGGGTGTACACTCCATACCTCCTAACCCAAAACCAGGTGTGAACTAATCCCACAAGTGCACTAAATTTTCTAACAGGTTTGTACGTAGATTTGGTGGTGGTGAGGGTGAGCTCTTCATCATGCACACGGCTACATGCGGCGATGTAGGTTGCGGCGCATAATGGTGATGTAGGTGGCGGTGCCGTGGTGGTGGTACATGGTTAGTTAACTGCTCCAGTGGTGAGAGTTTTGGTTTTGTTGTGACAAAAAAAAGTTTTTTTTTCAACAACACCACTGTCTTTAAATTTGAAAATGGGTGGTAGATATGAGTTTTTGTTTTCTTGCTTTAGACGATGGTCACAAACGAAGCCAGGATTTTGGTTTCGGGTGAGCCAAATATCAAAGTAGCACTTGACAAAAAATAACATTATTACTCAGTAAAGAATAACTCTAAGTTGACGCCGAAAACACACAAGAAGAAAGCAAAAACAATTGTTACTGTTAACAAAAAATATTTAATTTTGTTGTGATCAAAACAACTTAAGTCGTTAGTGATCTAAACAACTTAATAGCTCTTATTGGAAATATTCTCTTGATGATAGTCGAGGTGACTCGTGGGCTTGGTCTGGGGACGCTTCTGGGCTTTTTAAAGTGAAGCCTCTTGCTATAAGTATCCAAAACTCCATGCTCTCTGATTGCGGTTTGGCAATCACCACAACTGAATTCGCTGGTCCATCGAAGGTAAATATATGTGTTCTGCGGCTTCCTTGAATAGATTACCGTCTCGGATTAATTTGACCTCTCGTGGGGTTCTGTTACCTTCCCTTCTTTGCCCATTTTGTGAAGTCGAAAATGAAGACATGGAACATTGCTTAAATAAATGTCCCAAAGTCATCCCGATTTGGAGGAAAGTTTGGAGTTGGTGGGGTTTAGCCGCCCCCACATATTTCCCCTCCTTCTCTATCAAAGATATTGCCCTTGGAAAAATCGGATCATCTAGTTGCGCCAAGTTGCGCAAGGTTCTGCAAGGAGTTTTTCAATTGCTCTTTGGTCTATTTGGAAGTGGCGAAATAAAGTGGTCAATGCTCACCAAGAGGCTATCGATGGTATTAAAAAGGAGGATATCTTCCCTTTCGTCCAAAGGATATCAAAAGATTGGATTTCGGCCCGTTGCAAGTCTTCCGCCCTTAATTGGAGCTGCTGGATCTCTAAACCTTTTGAGTTATTTCTATAGTTATGTTTTAACTCTTGTATATGTTTAGTGATTGCCCTTCGTTGTTTTTGCTTCTGTAGTGGTTTCCTTCTCGGTCCGCTCTTGGAGTGTTAATAAATCTCAGTCTTACAAAAAAAATAAATAAATAAATTGGTTGTGATCAAAGAATGCTACAATAAGCAAAGTATTAAAAGGGTAACAAACTCCTGACTTATATGTAAATCCGAGTATGTATTACTTTTATATAGGAATATAGGATGAAGAAGACGTACATGGTTAATATGGTCATTTCACTGATTTTAAAGGATGAATTGACAAAAATACCCTGACATGTCATCAAAATTGAACTCTTTCAGTAAAAACAAGTTTTCATGTTATTAACAAAAAAAAGGAAAGCCTGTTACAAAAACGAGACAGATTTTAGTTTACATACCAAATCAGTTTTTTAAGTTAAGGATTTAAGATCATTTGAGGACAAAAGATTATTTACATATCAAGGGATCAATCTCAACTATCTATTTTTATTTAATCTAATGGATGAAATTAATCCAACAATTTAAAAAACTCACTTTCATCCTCTTTTTTCAAATATTAATAACTTTCAAACCGTTAATCGTTAAGCGAAAAAAAAAATATCATTGCGACAAGCATTTAATTATCTTTCTATAGATAGGCACTTTGATATACTTTCGACAATTTTTTTTTTCTTCGTATTTTTTACGTTTTTTTTTAAGTTTTTTCGTTTATTTACGCATGAAATTTACATTAAAAAAATCATATATGATATAACACTATTAGTGTTATATCATATATGAGATGTATATCATATGTGATTTATCATATATGATTTAACAATAGTATCACATATGATATTACATATCGTATGTGATTTAACACTAATATCACATGTGATATTCAAATTAGTGTTAAATCATATATGATATTTCGCAAATTCCAGCCAAGAAAAACGGAAAAAGACGAAAACGCGGAAAAAACGATTTTTTCTTTTTTCGAAGTATATCAAAGTGCCCGCTCATAGAAAGATAATTAAATACTCGCGCGATGGTGTAATTATTTTCGCTTAACGACTAACGGTTTAAGAGATATTTAAATTATAAAAAATATGTGAAATAATAAAATGTTTTAATCTCAGCTATTGATTTCTTTTTAAATGGATGGTGGAGATGAGTCCCTTAGTATGTAAGAAAAGTTTGGTATGTAAAATAACTCTACTCAGAAGTACATTGCTATTTTATGACATAAACCCTTAAAATAACATGCAAGTATAGTTTGATCCTTTATGCTCCTACAAAAAAGAACCAAGTTCAACAATTCACACACGAAAAATTTGCAAAACAGATATCAAATAACAACCAAAATTAAGATTTATAAGACAAAACTAAAATGATAAAGTTGAAAATGTGCTATAAAACTTTGGCTACAATCTGCAACTTTGTCTATTTAGTGCTCAAACTTTTAGTAGTTTTCACTTCTTTTTTTTCCGAAGACATGATAGTTGTGTTCCCTTGTAAGCAGTTCCTGTGATTAACAGTTCCAGGCTATCGTTACATAAAACCAAGCTATTAACTAATTTCCAACCTGTTGCACCATATGGTCCATATCTATCAGCATCAAGATTAGAAGTTTTGAATTTCACTAGTCTTGATTCCCCACCTGTCTCAAGATTATGAACTTTGAACCCCTCATTCGAAATAATGAGAACGAAATTGCCATTTGTGTTAAGTCCGATAATTTTCTTAACGCCATATATAATTTTGTAATCAGCATGCCAATTTGCGGTATTGTCATACTCTCTTCTCACCCAAATACGACAATCATCACCATTTGTATACATCACTGATAGTGAACCGTTGATATGTGTTAAATGTTTGGTTCCCTTGTCACGTTCTGGCAACTCAATGGAACCAAATGTGTTAGTGCGCAAATCAAATGTCAATATATAATAAGTATGGCCCAATTCACATGATGTGTCATCACATTCTACAACCCAATGAAATTTTCCATTAACAAAACATGCCTTTGACACCACATAATTAAACGGAATAGTAGGGGAATCAATCTTACACCAACTATCAGTTTTCATGGAGTAGACAAATGAAGATGTTTCGGTATTATCCCAATCGTAGGAGATCCTCAAAATCTTGTAATCCTTACTAACTGGATCAAATCCAAACCCCAATTCAACATTGCCCTTGCATCTTGGAGAAGGACGATCACGCGTGTCAGTTTCGCGCCTAATTGAAGGATTCCACAGGCAAATAGTCTTATTGTTTTCCGAAAACAGACATAGAATTCCATTACACGATCCAACAATCTTAAAGCCAAAACTATCAGGAAACTCAAGTGTTGTGACGTCAATATATCCGTGCACGGGACACAATGGCAACCGATCTTCGGAAAGTAATGTATAGTTTTCTACGAGGTCGTCCCACCATTTTTTTTCTATGATTATGGCTTTTTGGGGAGCATGATCATGAAAAGTGTGCTCGCGGATGAAACTGGGGCTATCAATAAAAGAACATACTGATTTTGAAAGTGATCGAAATCGAAGAAGGGATTTGGCTGGTAGTCTTGTGAAAATTTCAATAATCAACTCCTCGCATAAATAATCTGACATTGTATAATCCTATGATCTTCATAAAGATAAGAATAAATTTTAGTAAATGGATGAATAATCGAACTTTGAAAACCTCTTAATTTGTTTGGATTTCAAGTAACTTTTATCGTACATGATCCAACAATCTTGCATAAACATTATGAAAATATCTAATTAGTTGGGATTTCAAGTTGGGATATTAAAAACTACTATAGAGGCTTATTTTCAAAGCCAAATAAGAAGATGTTAATAATAAAACCTAAGAGAGAAAGTTAATATTTTAACTTAGTAGCAGCTACAATTGTCACACGTAGATATAATAGACAATAAACTAAAAGAACATGTGTTTTGCAGAATAATTGAATATATATCAAGGAGTTAATTACATAATTGATCCTTGTGGTTTGTCGGATCTTCCAGAAAATGTCTCTGTGTTTTTTTTTTGACGGGTCATGTCCTCGTGGTATGCAAAAGTTACGGGTTTGGTCCTTTGACCAATAATTCTGTTAGTTGACCGTTAACTTCAAGGGTATTTTTGTCTTTTCATATGTTTTGGCAAACCACAGGGACATTTTCTGCAAGATCCGACAAACCACAAGGACCAATTATGTAATTAACTCAAAAAAAAAACTTAAAAAAAAAACGAAAAACTGATTTAAAAATAAATAAATAAATAAATAAAATAAATAAAAAAAACTTAAAAAAAAAACGAAAAATTGTTTAAAAAAAAACGTTTAAAAAAAATATTTATTACACTTAAATTTGTGCTTATTTTTAATGTGAGGGCCTAGAAAACTTTTTTTTTTTTTTAATTATGATACTTAAATTTTGGGCTTGTGTACAACATGAGGGCCTAAAATTTTTTTTATGTACGATTTTTGTATATTTTCATCAATTTTTATACGTTTTCGTCTGTTTTATAAGTTTTATACGTTTTTATCAATTTTTATACGCTTCTTATACGTTTTTATACCCTTTCGTTTTTTTTAATAAATAGGTTTTTAAGTATTAATTAAAAATTTTAAGCGTATAAAAACTGTTTAATAAATTTTTTTAAGCCCTCACATTATAAATAAGCCCAAATTTAAGTATAATAAATGTTTTTTTTAAAGTTTTTTGTTTTTTGTTTGTTTGTTTTTTTTTTTTTTTTTTAAATCAGATTTTCAATTTTTTTAAAAAAACTTTTTTTTTGTTAGTTACATAAATCGTCTCTGTGGTTTGCCAAAACATGCGAAAAGTCAAAAATACCCTTCAAGTTAACGGTCAACTAACAGAATTATTGGTCAAAGGACCAAACCCGTAACTTTTGCATACCACGAGGACATGACCCGTTAAAAAAAAACACAGGGACATTTTCTGCAAGATCCGACAAACCACAAGGACCAATTATGTAATTAACTCTATATCAAGATAAGGTGTTGTAACTTCCAAGTGCTACATGCATGATGTGTAGTAAGCAGAAAACTATATAAGTAAGAGCATAGATAACTAACCGGAAAGTTGAACTTAGAAGTGGATCACGATGATGAAGACGATCGATAAAGGGTTATTAAGTCGCAGAAGAATTTAGTGGCCAAGGGTTTTAAAGACATTCGATGGCCTTATACACATTCTGGTTCGGTGGGCCCAGTCTAGTATTGGTAAATTCTGGTTCGGTGGGCCCATTCGATGGCCTTAAACACATAAGGGAGGAGGGAGTGGGCACGGGTAAGGGATTCGGGTACCCTTACCCGAGCGGTAACACCGCCGCCACCTCTTTGGGTATCAAAATCGGGTACCATTCTCGGTTTACCAAGCCGAGCGTTTAAAGTGATGGAGGAGTGGATTTTTTGACCGTTGGAGCCAAACGGCTATTTCATGCTTCGAATAAAAAAAAAAAAAAAATCCTTTTAAAACCAAATATTACTCTCTTTATTTTCAAATAAAACACACACTAAAATCTCTCAAAAACAAAAAATAATTACCAAAATGTCTTCCGATTCTTCCGAATTCGAATGCATTATTCCGTCTTCGTCCGACGAGATATCCACGGGTAGCTCGTTGCAATACTTGCTTCAATCGGCTTAGTATCTTGAAGACACAGCAAGCTCTAGCCGAACTAGCGTAAATCGTCAAAGGGAAATAGGCCTTCAAACGTTAGAGAATGATTGGTTCGTTACAAGAGGGGGCGAGAAAGGATGTCGAGCGAGCTTTTGGTGCTCTCAAAGGAAAATGGAAAATTCTCGATCGACCTCTCCGAGCTATGACCAAAGCGAAGATTGCGAAACAGGTTCATGCGTGTGTTATTTTGCACAATATGGTTATAAAACGCGAGGGGAGGGCAATCTCACCGGTTCATATAATGGATGAGCCGGTCCAGCCAGTGTACGACGACAGTGTGGTAGCGGAGTTACTAGACGAAGTTCTCCATGACCGTCTTCGATATGATCTCACGGAGCACGTAGCACGTGAATACTTGCCGCATCTCGATGATTAGTGGGTTTTTTATTTTAATCTCGTTATTTTTAAGTATTATGTTATGTTTTTTTTTTTTAAGTATTATGTAATGTTTTTTTTTTATTTAATGAAATGGTATGTTTTTATTTTAAATATTGTATGTGATTTTATGTATGAAAAAAAAAAATCGGGTAGTATAGGTGACCACTCCCTCCACTTAGGGTAGTGTTAGGGTAAAATTGGGTAGTTTTGAGGTGTAAGGTTTTTATTGGATGGAGGTGATGTGGCACCTAGGGTATTAGGTGACCACTCCCTCCTCCCTAAGTACCTCAACTTTAGGTATCTAATATGAACATAAAAATGCAATTGTACACTAGTACAATACAAATAAGATCATATGTAATCGCAAAAACCATTCATAGCTTTTTGCATTTACTTTTTGTAATTGTTGCATTTAATTAATGAATTTTTAATTATATCTTTTGTTTCGCAATGAATTTTTAGTTCATTTTGGTGCAATAGCTTTTCATTTTTGTTGTGAAATGCTTGCTACTTCAAAAGTCATTGCTAAAAAGTTATCAATCAAGTCTTTGTTCCAATGTTAAAAAACATACTAAAAGCTTTTCTAGTAAAAAGTCTTTTAAAAACAACCCCATTAGAGATACTCTAAGAGCATCTGCAATAGTAAAGCTTTACCCATGACTTTTAACTATTTGAAAAAGCTATTTGAGCCATTTGAAGCATTGAGGTAAAGGTTTGACAAAGACTTTTTACAAAATGACTTATAGAACCTCAAATCTTTGACAAAAAAAAAAAACAAAAAGCTATTAGCATTAAGTGAGTTGTGCATTAATTGTGGAAGAAAGCATTAAATGCATCAAGTCTTCAAAGAATTGATGCATTGTATATGCTCTAAGTTCGTAAGTCTCAAAATAACCCTTATGATATATAAGCTAAAATCAAATAAGCTCGTAAGCTCACGTATAAGCCTAAACTAGTGAATTTTTGCCGTGCATGAAACTTAGCAAGCACAAAATTTAAATTAAAAAAGGGCAAATAGCACAAAAGGGGGCTCAACTTATGGTCTATTTCCAATTAATGTACTCTATTCTTTTCTTGCATATAAAGGTGCTCAACCTTTTTTTTTTAGCTGATTTAGGTTTTTTTTCTAACTTTCGTTAACCCACTTCGTTAGTAAATCACGTGTTTGGTCATTGACTTTGTATAACATTTCATGCACCGTCTACCATCACCAAAAAGCTATTTTTGAAAAAAAAAAGTTTAGAAAAAAATTTTCAAAAAAATAATCTGAAAAAAAAAATCGGTAAAAAAAGTTTCCAAAAAAATTTCGAAAAGAATTGTGATTTTTTTTTGAATTTTTTTTGGAAACTTTTTGAATTATTTGAATTTTTGATTTTTTTTTTCTTTTCGAATTTTATTTTTGAATTTTTTTGGAAACCTTTTTTTACCGATTTTTTTTTCTTTTCAAAAACTCTTTTTTCATGAATTTTTTATTTTTTTTGGTGGTGATGTACCGTGAATGAAATGATTATACAAACTCAAGGAACAAACATGTAATTTACTAATGAAGTGAGTTAACAAAAGTTAGAAAAAAAACCTAAATTGGCTAAAAAAAAAAGTTGAGCGCCTTATGTGCAAAAAGAAAAGTAGAGTACCTTGATTTAAAATAGACCTTAAGTTGAGTGATTTTTTGTGTCATTTGCTCATTAAAAAACTGCTAGCAGGGTACGGCGGGTACCCTGTGACTATATTTTGTGGTGAACAAATGTTGTTCGGTTATATGTTTCTTTTTTAACAATAATCATACAAATGAATAATAATCTAAATCTAATTTATGCAAATACAACTAATTAAGCTACAATACAATTAATTTATGTATCAACACATACATATACTGACTTTCAACTGAGACACTTTTTGTTATAAATAATTTTATGTTAAAACATAGCTTGGCCCATAAAACAAAATACAAAGCTATAACCAAATCAATAACGATCAGTCAATTAAACTTCTAAAAATTTGGTTTGATCCAATATCAGGCAACAACAGTATAAACTTTTGTATTAAAACAAAGCCCAATTACATTAACCCAAAAATCATAACCCTAATGCTCAAGTATCTTTCGCAGTCACTCCAACTCATTCCTTATCTCTCCAAATGAAAATCCTAATAACATACACACTTCTAAACGCCAGCCACGCAAATTGCTCCTTGCAGTCACACGAACACAATACTACTTCCTACCCTATTTCCTCCTTAACCCCACACAGCCACACAACTCTTTGTGATCTATGGCCCATACGAACACAAATCCCTTTTAGTTGTTACAGCAACAAGCCGAATATTATAGGTTGAGAGGGTCTCGGATACTGGTAGGTTCTTTTCTTTTCTGTTGATAGATCAATGATAGGTTAACTTTCGAGTTGTTAAGATCTTTAAAGATCTAAACACTATCTATGAAATAAGAAAGAGAATCTGAGATCTTTTGTGTTTATTTTTTTCTTTTTTCGAGTCTTGTATTATTTATTTGTGACGGGGAGTGACTTGAGGGGCTTTTGTATTTGATGTCTGTTCAATGGTCAGTTATGTTTTGTTATAGAGAAAACTAGGTTTGTCAAACTGTATTTTTTGTATTTTGATAGTGTGCTAAACATATGTAAAAGGTATGGTTTACTTGGTTTTTCTTTGTCTTTTAGTTTAAATATGCATGTATACTTGGCTTCTCATGTCATTGGTAAAACGTTTAACAGACCATGCCCTCTTTTCACTACACCTTTTAATTATATTGATTACTATTTGATGTTAAAATTTAGAGTTAATTACATAAATCGTCCTTGTGGTTTGGTCAAAATTATGGATCTTGTCCCTATACTTTTTTTTCCGTGCGTTTCGTCCCTGTGGTTTACAAATCTTATGGATTTTGTCCCTGATCCGACCCAGTCCGTTAAGTTTTTTGCGCTGTTAGTCCTTCGTTAGTGCAGTCCGTTAAGTGTTTTGCGCTGTTAGTCATTCGTTGATAAATTTTGCACAGTTAGTCCTTATTTTTTAAAATATAGTTTTCCCCAATTAGTCCCTCCGTTAATAATAGTTATCGCCCGATTTTTTACGTTTTTGTCCGTTTTTAACCGTTTTCGTTTGTTTTTATCAGTTTTCCCCTCGTTTTTTCTTCGTTTTTCGTCCGTTTTTTTATGTTTTTATCCCTTTTGTGCTTTTTATATGCTTTCGTTTGTTTTTACGTTTTGTCCGTTTTATCCGTTTTGTTTGTTTTTATCCGTTTTCGACCGTTTTTTATATTTTTATTCGTTTTCGCCAGTTTTTTTAAGTTTTTGTCCGTTTTCGCCCGTTGTTTTACGTTTTTGTCTGTTTTTCTTACATTTTGAAAAAAAATATCAAATTTTAAAAAAAATTTGAATAAAAAATTTAAACAAAAATAAATTTTTTCAAATATTTAAAAAAAAAACGGACATATTGAAAAAAAAATTCAGAAAAATATTTTTTTTCAAATATTTTTTTTTTTTAAATCTTAAAAAATTTCCGAAAAATATTGAAAAAAAACGGACATATTTAAAAAAATATATATATATTTGAAATATATTTTTTTTATTCAAATTTTTTTTTTGAAACGGACAAAAACGTAAGAAAAACCGATAAAAACGTACGAAAAACATAAGAAAAACGGACAAAAATGTAAGAAAAACGTAAGAAAAACGGATGAAAATCGATAAAAACGTAAGAAAAACGGACAAAACGTAATAAAAATGGACAAAAACTATAAAAAAAACGAAAGAAAACGGACGAAAAACGTAAAAAACGGGGAAACAGGATAAAACGAACTAAAAACGGATAAAAACTGACAAAAACGGGTGAAAACTATTATTAACGGAGGGACTAATTGGGGAAAGCTATATTTTAAAAAATAAGGACTAACGGTGCAAAATTTATTAACGAAGGACTAACAGCGCAAAACACTTAACGGACTGCACTAACGAAGGACTATCAGCGCAAAACACTTAACGGACTGGGTCGGATCAGGGACAAAATCCGTAAGATTTGTAAACCACAGGGACGAAACGCACTGAAAAAAAAGTATAGGGACAAGATCCGTAATTTTGACCAAACCACAAGGACGATTTATGTAATTAACTCTAAAATTTATGTTTATGATGATTGTACTTATAGCTTTATGAGGTTGTATATTTTAGTGGAGGGGTGATTTAAATAGTGCATTAATTGTGTAGGTTGAATAGTGTAGTTTTAGTTTTATTCGTACTTCAAATAGTTGTAAATTATGCATTTTTACTTGTATTTGTTTAAAAATCTATTTTAGAAAGTCTTAAAAAATTAATAGGAGGGAAGATGCTAAATTCTTTATAAGCAGTATAGATAAGTTACTCACCTGTTAATCGAATTGATTATGAATTAATGGAGGGGGGACTATAGATGGAAATCATGAAAAAAGATAATAGTCACAAGGGTTTTTTCAAGACACTTGATGCATTTAATATAGCCTCTCGCTACGTGAGCCTAGCCCAATATTTGTACACTCTAATGTAAAACATCAGACCGATTCTCTCATATTTGCTATTGTGTATTAATCTTAGGGTGTGTTGGTTATACCATTTTAGAATGGGTTTTGGTGTGACGTGACACTAAATATTTGTTTGGTTATTTCTTTTGAGAGGAGTAATGGATTGAGAAATCAAAGATTGATAGGTGAGTATTTAGGTGGGTTTCAAGTGGGTATGTGTACTTTGTGAGCCATCTTCATTTGTCTCTCTCTATATGCGTGATTATTTTTGTTATTTTATTATTTAAATAATATATTTTATTTAAATAAATTATTATATAATATATTTAAATAAATACAATTTCTCTTCTCTAAACTTACTCCAAATCTTATATCATATTCAAATTCTAATCCAACCCCACTTATAAACCAAATGGGCCCATATTGGTAAAATAGTAGATTTTCCTTAACGAATTAAACGTTGAAAATCACTTTCTTTAAAAAAAAAGATAATAGTTTAGCTGGCTGCTGAAAACGTTATTATTAACAAAAAAATGTTTATAATCCCTACCAAATACATAAAATGGTTCTTAAAGCAAGTCTCATGCTTTATATATCATTAAGAGCTTCTTCATACTTCACCAAAATGATTTTATGTTCATATGATTTATATAAAGAAGTTGGCTATTTTCTCGAAAAGTAATGTAAAAAATTTATCTCCAATTATGAACTAAAAGTGAAGGAAAATGTATCAAAAGAGTAATATATTATGATAAATATGGCCATATGCATAGACGGAACTTGGAAATTTTTCTTGGGAGGGCCGAAATTATTAGAAGTTTTTACTAGCCTTTATCCTTATATAAAAAATATAAACATAGTTATTTGAGTTAAAGGAAGACATGAACGATGAAGCCTAAATGACATACAATTATGAATTGCATTCTGAAATTTTGAAGAACTTGTAAAAATGTAGCATCACTAGTATCAACTAAGTGTGAGCTCATTAGAAGATATGGAGATACAACAAATTTCAGTTGAACCCTAAACATAATACAGTGAAACTACATTTCAAAATATACCAAAGGAAACTATCAAAACATCCAAACTGATGGTAAACTATAACTAGCTAACAACAAATGCATGAATCACGATAATATATTGGTTTTATATACAAGTATATTTAACCAAGAGTATTAAATTTTGACTTCTCAGAATACACTGTCATTTCACTTTTCTAAATACAGGCGTAACATGAAAGTTAACTAGGAAACTACCCTTAAAATATCAAAAAATTCCACTATTGCCCCCAAAAAAATTTTTTTTTGGGGGGGGGGGCACAACCCTCCCTATCCCTTATGAAGGTCTAACTATGGCCCTATGAGGGTCTTTTTTTTTTCTTTCTTTTTTAAAATATATATATATATATATATATATATATATATATATATATATATATATATATAGTTATCTTTCATACTATTTTATAGGGGGGGCACAACCCTCCCTATCCCTTATGAAGGTCCAACTATAGCCCTATGAGGGTAATTTTTTTTAATATATATATATATATATATATATATATATATATATATATATATATATATATATTTATCTTTCATACTATTTTATAATACAATTAGCTTTTTTAAGGCATTTAATACACTAAGTTTTAAAAATTCAACAATATAAGAGCATCCATTATGAATGTTTAAGAATAGGTCTAAAAACTTATGTAGATGTCTAAGAATTTTTGTACCATAGTCAGAAACCATTTCATGCCTAGGTGGCATGAAGAGGTCTAGGATTTTGGAGAGGTCCAAGAAATGTATTATGAATTAATGTTGGAACAATTTACAAACCTCAAAAGCTTTATTCCATAGTAGGAATAGGTTCAATATAAAAAGTTTTATGAATTAATGACATTATAAGATGTAACAATTTTATAAACCTTTTAATAGATTCGCCATAGTGGATGCCCTAAGTATAAAAGTTAAATGTCCTAAGTATAAAAGTTAAATGTGCAACTAAATTAAACACAATTCATTGATTCATAATTAATATACATTCTTAAAACCTTCATTTAATGATATATACAAAAAGTTAAAATATAAAGTACATGTCATGTAAGATGTTAATTAATGATACTTTAAAAAGTAAGCCCTCGGTTAGAAATTTCAATTTTATATTCTTGACTGTTAAAAGTAAGGCTCAGATCTACAAATGTATGAATAGTACAAAACACCCGCCATAGCTGCAACCACATTCCCTGTGGCTACCCTGCCAAGATACGGGTGTCATTAAATTCTAGTCCGATAAACCATTTGCAGAAAAGGATCATCATCGCCTAACTAAAGCATATTGTTAATGAAAGTAAATAATTTAGTCATCTCAAGATGGCAAAGGCCCTGATCAATAATATGTTCTTGCATATTTTCGGTTCCAGTTCCACAAAAGGCCCTGATCAATAATAGACTGCAGTTCTCAAAGAAAGATGGGAAGCGAAGAGGATGATGCGAAAAAGTAATCGCACCAAATTACTTGCCACATCATTCTCTTCTGTCACATCTTTCTTTGTGAAATGCGCTCTACCGATGATCGGGTCTATTGTGGGATCAATCTAGCAACATGCATAATACAAGAGAAAATTACCAAAAGAGGCCCAAAATCCAAGGTTGGTCCATTTTCTATACACTCTGCTTAGCATCCATTTCGCATTTTGGCATTTAATTTTAGATGCTCTAAAAATGTACACCAATCAGATAAGCAAATATGTAATTTTTTACAGTAACCAGTAAGGCTCAGATCTACAAATGTATGAACGGTACAAAACACCCGCCATGGCTGCAACCACATTGCCTAAGGTGTGGCTACCCTGCCAAGATACGGTTGTCAGTCTGATACACAATTTGAAGAAAAGTATCATCATTGCCTAGTTTAAGCATATATAATGTATGCTCATATAAAAGTAATTCTAAGCCCCCGGTTAGAAACGTCAATTTTATATTATTGACAATGAAAAGTAAGGCTCAGATCTACAAATGTATGAACCGTACAAAACACCCGCCATGGCTGTAACCACATTCAAAGGTTTGGCTACCCTGCCAAGATACAAGTGTCATTGAATTGTAGTCCGATAAACCATTTGCAGAAAATATTCATCATCGCCTGACTAAAGCATATATAATGTATGCACATCACTTGACAGTAACCAACAACTTATTTCTTCGAAATCTTTTCTGCAATACTTATTAAATGGCAATGCTCATATAAAAGTAATTCTGTAAGCCCCTGGTTAGAAACGTCAGTTTTATATTATTGCTAGTGAAAAGTAAGGCTCAGATCTACAAATGTATGAACCGTACAAAACACCCGCCATGGCTGCAACCACATTCAGAGGCTTACTTTTTACTTGGGAAATTGAAAAAGATACACCAAAAGATTTACCATATCCAACTGATTTGATAGTTTTTTTTCCCACTTTTACGTTTCCCATATCAACAAAAAAACACACACACAACCCATAATCTGAACCAAATCTAAGTCACTTGACAATCAAATCAAGGTGAAGTTCAATGTAGCAAGCAGTGTATGGACACATTACTTCGTATAAGTCCGTAAAAAAGTTTTTGGATAGCAACAGTAGTATTGTGATATGCATTAGCAAGGCTCAGATCTGAAAAACAACATTAGGATGTAACCACCCATGGCTGCAAAATAATGCTATAAAATTGCTGTAAAACCCTAAAAATCATAAACGTGTTAAATGACCATTTTGCCCCTTTATTTAATGTTTATAAAATACGTAAAATCCGTCAAGCTCAGTAGATGTAAAATTTAACCTAACTCATAAATATATAACTTGTACGAGATAAATAAAAGAAATACACATTTACGTCTAAAATAACTACACGTTTTAATTGGGCCGAATACTACCTAAATAACATTAACTTAACTAAAGCCCATTCAAATGTAAACCAAGCCCATGTTTTTCTTCTCTTGGCTCAAACCGTATACCCCCCTCCCTTTTTTCTTCATACGCTCCAAAAAATGTACACACTACAAACCCTAATCATCAAAAGTGACGACACACATGTTTTTCTATTGTTTGGTGGCTGCAAATCAAGTAGAAGGACGAAGGTTTTGAGTATTGAATCTCTTGCAAACTCGTTGGTGGTCCTTGGATTCGTTAGTATTCTTTCATAGTCCATTTGGTACACACATCTTTTTCCATTTGATTCATACGCCTCATATGATCATAATATAAATGATATAACATGTAATTATTGGCAAAAAAATGGTTTTTGATAATTAATTGTAATCGGCTAAAGAAAATGGATGAGAAACATGTGATTATATGGTCTTTAATTAACCCTAAAATCTGGACATCATAATATGATGAATTTGTGTGTGTTATATGTCGAATTTCATAAGTGCAATATTCTGGGTTTTTGTTGGGAAAACTTATTTTATGTCTTAGTTAAGTTTTCCAAGTGGTTTGGTCGAATTTGGAGTTGTCTAAGTCGTATTTTTGAATTTTACAAGATCAAGTGTCAAAGTTGGGAAAACGGGTCTGAAATTTAGGTTGGATTCATCTAGGTGTTATCTGATGATACTTGCATGTTTTTTAGTGATTCTTGAGCCTAAATTGTAGTACTTTGAAATATCTTTCTGGAAATATAAGCCTTGTAGCATTTGCATACCTGGAAGTATGATTTTTAAAATTTTGCAGTTAAAGTGTTTGAATATGATTTTCTGAGTTTAAATTTGTGTTGTAATATTTGATTTCTAGTATTAAATCCATGAGGTTCTGGAACTTTTCCTTTGGTGGCTATAATGTTATATTGTGTGACACCTGTAATTTTTAGTTTGATGTGTGGAGTAGGGTGAGTGTGTTTGTTTAGGCTATACTTTCGGTGTGTGTAAATCTGGGTGAGTTCTGGATAGGTCTGCACTTATGATTTTCCATAGGCCATTTGACATGGAAATATAATCCCCCAATTTTTTGAGAGTCTCTTAACTCATATGGAAACCCCTGGGAATTTCCTTGATTTTCTTTGAGCTAAGTAAGTATTTTATAAAAATCGCTAAAGTCTGGTCCAGATTCGAAATACTAAAAGACAGAAACTTATGAACTTGAAATTAAGTATAAATGGGAGATAAGTTAAACAAGATTTATAAATAGAACACATATGTGATTTATGATATGTCCTAATGTAGATTTAATGAAGCGGAAACGTCGAACTTGCTTGTGTACCTTACTCTTACGCACACACATTTGAGGTACAGATATTCTGACCTTTCTTATAAGGTTTCTCATGATCTCTTTGCATCTTTGATCTCTTGCCATTTTGATATTGAACCATTGCTATTGACCCTCTGTTATTGAACCTCTGTTACTGAACCATTGCTATTGAACCTCTGTTATTGAACCACTGTTACTGAACCTTTGATACTGAACTTTGAGATTGAACTGTTGCTACTGAACTTTGATATTGGACTGTTGCTATGAACCTCTGAATTGTGAACCATTGATATTGAACCTTTGATTGTAAAGACTTATATATTGCTACACTTTGAACCTTTGTTTGACCCTTCAGATTGATACCCGAGCCAAATATTGTTATCCTAGCCATGATGGTAACATGGCCATGTCATTGATGCACCAATGGCATGACTCTAGTGTGGTTAAGTGATGTTCCACACCGTCCCTATACTGTATTGATTATGCGCGCTTCGTTGTTATTGTTATGGCCATTATTGTCTGCAGGGGCGTATGGATGCATCCTAGATTTGTACTGTATTGTTATTGATATTGATTGATCTGTTCTGGTGATGTGGTGCGTGTGTGCAATACACCCCCTCACAGTCTGGGAGCTAGCTACTCCATTGGTTACTGAGGTCTCCCCTCCTACTGGATTGGTATTCCGAGGTCACCCCTCCGAATACAATGGCTACTATTGGATACTGGGCTGCTATTGCCACTATTGGATACTGGGCTGCTATTGCCACTCCGAATACAATGGCTACTATTCCGAGGTCACCCCTCCGAATACAATGACAACTCTTACACTTTTGATATACCTATATTGTACCTTCTGTATTCCCCAACGCACCATATTCTGTATTAATTGTCCATTACTCAGTACCCTTATGTGACTCACTCTACTACCATGATATATATTCCATTTCATTGATCTGTCATACTCTTATTCCGTTACTTCAGACTATCATTCCATTCACGTACCGGGTTATTATATGATTATTGAATTTGATTATGCTTTTACATGTTTATGTGACTACCGTTTACCTGCTACGATATGATTAATATGCGATTATATGATTCACATGTTGTCATCTGATTATATGTTATCTTACTGTTATGTGACCCTTTGATTGGTCTGGTGATCATGTTTGAGTGTAATCAGTTGATTTATCTGTTTATCATGGATACCTTCGTTTAATTATGTTCATGGGCTATGATTATCTGTTGGTGTTCTTATTGCTAATTGTTGACCTGCCATGCTTATATATCTGTTATGATACTGTCATGTTATTAACTGTGGGTTATTTGACTTGTGTGATTGCCATGCTCACTTCCTAATTGATTGCTTCCGTTTTCTTTTAGTTTTTCGTTTGGCTTATATGTATTCTGATTTCCTGATTTGATTGCATGCTATTCTTATGTTGAGTGGATGCGACGTCTGCTATGCTTGCTTATGTTTCGGTGCTTGTATGTCTGCTTGTTTATGTGTGATAATCCATATGTCATGGATGCGTTGTTTTGCTGTGTTCTCCTTTGATTGCTGTTCTTTCCAGATATCTGTTACTATCTTATCCTTCAGGTTTCTCATTGACTCATTGTTTCCTTTCCGTTGCGACCGCGTTACTGTTTCCTTTGTTTCAATTCGAATTCTGATTTTGTTTAGCTTTCATTTTGTTATATCTGTTCACTGGGCATTTTAAGCTCAGCCGCATTTCATTTCCTGCGGCAGGTTTTAGGTTGGAAGATGGGCTTTGTCGGGCTGAGAGTTGGATTATCTGAGTGGACCGACCCTAGTTATTGTAACACCCCCAACCCGACAAGGGTAGAAGTGTCACATTCTGGTGTCATATCAGAACATACAATTTAAAATTTTGTAAACAGAAGCCTTATAAAATAATTTTTCAGGTCATATAAACGAATGACTTACAAAGAAAATACAAAATCCAATATGTCCCAAAACAAAATAAAATCTAATAAAAATAGCTCATCAATTCAATCCAAAGTAATAAGGTAACTAGGGTCAGTCCACTCAGATAATCTAACTCTCAGCCCATCCAAGCCCATCTTCAAGCCTAAAAACCTGCCGCAGGAAAAGAAACACGGCTGAGCTTAAAAAGCCCAGTGAACAGATATAACAGAACGAAAGCTAAACGAAATCAGAGATACAAATGAAATAAGGAAACTGATAACAAGGTTGCAATGAAATGAGAACAATGAGTCAATGAGGATCCTGCAGAGATACAATTATACAAATATCCAGAAAGAACAGATAACAAGGAGAATGAAGCAAAGCAAGGCATCGATGACATATAAATAAGCACATACAACAGGCATACAAGGGATCAGGAAATCAGACAACACATAAGCCACACGGAAATCAAAAAGCTAGCGAAAGCAAGTAATTAGAAAGTGAGCATGGCAATCACACAAGTCAAGTAACCCACAGTCAATAACATAACAGTATCATAACATAAATAAAAACATGGCAGATCAACAATAAGCAGATAAGGATACTAACAGAAGGTCATAGTCTACGAGATTAAACAAACGAAGTATACAAGATAACCAGATCAACAATTGATTTCACACCAGCATGGTCACCATACAAATAAGAGGTTCACATAACAATAGGATAACATGTATTCAGATGACAACAGTTGAAACATATAATTGCATATTAATCATATCGTAGCAGGGTAAACAATAGTCACATAAGACAAGCAAATAGCACAATCAAATTCAATAAACATATAATAACCCGGTACGTGAATGAAATGGTAGTAGAATGAGTCACATAAGGGTACAGAGTAACGGCAATCAATACAGAATATGGTGCGTTAGGGTAAACAGACGGTACAATATAGGTATATCAATAGTGTAAGGGTTGTCAGAAATCCATCCCGAGCCAACAGACAATGCAATCATATCAATAGTGGCAATAGCATCCCAGTAAACAATAGTAACCATAGTATTCGGAGGGGTGGCCTCAGAATACCAGACAATAGGAGGGGAGACCTCAGTAACCAATGGAGTAGCTAGCTCCCAGACTAAGAAGACGCGTATTGCACACGACATCATTCACCAGAACAGATTAGATACATATAACAAATCTAGGATGCATCCATACGCCCCTGCAGACAAAAGTGGCCATAAAATATATATCCAAAGCGCGCATAATCAATACAGAATAGGGACGGTGTGGAACATCACTCAACCACACTAGAGTCATGCCATTGGTGCATCAATGACACGACCATGTTACCTTCATGGCTAGGGAAACAATATTTGGCTCGGGTATCAATCTGAACGGTCAGACAAAGGTCCACAATATAGCAATATATCAATCATAAAATCAGAGGTTCAATATCAGTAGTCCACAATTCAAAGGTTCATAGCAATAGTCCAATATCAAAGGTTTAGTAACAGAGGTTCAATATCATAGGCTCAGTAACAGTAGTGGTTCAATAACAGAAAGGTCAATAGCAATGGTTCAATATCAAAGGTTCATAGCATAAGTTCATAATCAGAAGGTCCATATCACAGGTTCAATATCAGAGGGTCAATAGCAAAGGTTCAATATCAGAGGGTCAATAATAAAGGAATCATAGCAATGAAATATCATAAGCGAAACAAAGTCGAAGGATCAGAAAGTCATGAGAAACCCCTACTGAAAAGGGATAGAATATCTGTACCTTAGCTAATGAAATGAGAGCAAATGGAAGGAACGCAAGAGAAACAACGTCACGCCTTCTTCAACGAATCTACACGGATTAAGGTTCGTAAAATACTTATTAGCTCATTTAAGTCATAACGGATTTATTTGTTATATGAATCGTATTAATATTTTTAGAGTTATTAATTGTATTCTCATCTTTAGTAATGGACGAAATTAAAATACTTTAGGGTAATAATCATTAATTAGCCAAACTTAAGGGTTACAAATGATAAATGGCAAAAATTAAATGTTTAGTATGACAAATATCATAATTTAAGGCTTTATTAGATTATACTTCAAAGTATAGGGTTCTCATGGTAAATATCTCAAAGTTTAGGGTTATTAGTGACAAGTATATTGAAATTAAAACTCAATATTATTACTTTGATACTCTAGGGTGTAATGTGTCTCTTACTAATAGTGCAAGGTTTGCATGCGACAAAGTCTAAAAATGAGGGTTTAAAATGAAAATATCAAAATATTAAAACGTGCATCTTTTTTTATTCCATACGTACCATTTATTTTTTTTTTTGTTTTCACATCTCAATTTTTCATTCGACTTTACCCTCGCTCGCGGTTCAAACGGCTAACCAACGCGACTCGGAAAATACACCTAGTGATTACCCCCGACTCATCTTCCCCGGAACACTTTAAAAACTCCAAAAGACTCAACAATAAATCCCGCGATCACCATCGAAGTTACCCCCACAAGATTCCATATGCATGTTCGATCAATATTCAAGCTCGTTCGCGGTTCAAACAATTAACATTCACGACCTAGTAAAAATATATTATGATTAACCCCCGGCTCACCTTCCCGACACACTTTCAATCATACAAAACGGTTTACTCATTTTCCCCGCGATCATCCCTAAACATGACCCCGACAAGACCAAGAACAATTCATTTGTCTTTTTCTTTTTTTTTTTCTTTTTTTTTGTAGGTATATATCAGCTAGGCCAAGGTGTATTAGTATATGGTTATTCCCTTATCAATTTGACACAAGATACATAAAACATATGTGTCGTGTACATGGTAGGCCAAGACAGATTCAAAACCAGATTTTATTTGTGACATACTCATGAATATAACATGCATCAAAGGCGAATCAGATTCAATGATTGGTTTTTACATATGGGTCGAATTATATGATTTCCTAGTTATGATTTCATAACTTATAATACTTATAATTTCATGTATGGTTATATTTGATTCATGCATGCACTCTTATGGAATACAGCCTCACGACAGAAAATAAGAAACAAAGAAGTTTCATTGAAACAAGTGGAGGATACCAACCCTTGGTCCTTGTCGAATGGAAGAATGAGGGGAAAAAAAGGAGAACCAAACTCACGACTGTCTTAAACCATCCACGACCAGCAGCCTTCGAAACCTCTCTTGCCTGCCTTGCTTGCTTGTGGATAGAATGGAAGAAGAGACCAAAATATTTGCCGCCACTTTTAGAGAACCTGGGTTTCATGTGTGAGGTATTTGTGTGTAAAGTAGGTCACGAACAGAAAAGAGGAGGGGGTTTAAGTGGGTTCGGTTGCTAAGGAAAAGGGAGGGCTAAAGGGCCAAGTCCAAATCTTCAAATGGGCCTCTACATTTAAGTTATCATGTGTTTTGAAATTTGTTCGTGTAATATGTTTAGACGCAAAGTGTCAAAAGGTTTCATTTATTTTGAACATTAGGTTTGACAAAACTTTTACAAGTTAGGTTAAATTTTACATTTAATGAGCTTGACGAATTTTACGTATTTTATAAATTTTAATTAGAGGGGCAAAATAGTCTTTTCACGCGTTTTAGATTTTAGGGTTTTACAACTCTTCCCCTCTAAAAGAAAATTTTCGTCCTCGAAAATTGAAGTCGCAGATCATAACGATATCGGTTTCAAAGCGTACAAAACTTATACGTAACAGATGTCGATGAGATTCTCACAAAGAGGTACAGAATTCCAAACGATCATGAGGGTTGACAAATAACGGATATGAGCCCTAGTCCATTAACGTACCAACCTCAGGCATTTCCCAAAACGTCGTATGATTTCAATAAGTTCAAATTATATGATCTCGGTATTATCACGGTGATCAGGCGTCATAATACTTGCATCACATAACAAGTCCTTATTGTCATCATATCCTGTCTCGGGTCATGACAAACCAAAAAACCAAAATCACAACAAAACAGATACACATACAGGTAGCAAGTAACATACCAAGGAAGGCCAGATCACATAAATACAGCATATGCTACATCAAACAACTTACCGTAACACAAAAGAAGGAAGGCCACCAACCTGCTCGAAACGGTTCCTCATGACTCATTACTGACGATCCAAAATAAAGCTGAGATATCACCAAAATGCTAAACCATAAAACTTCACGATTCAAATCAAGTTATGAAAAAATCAAGGAAAAGCAACACCGATCAAAATCACTTAGCAAAATATCAAACAGCCTCAAAACGCGTGACAACTAAATCTGAGTAACACAAGTAGCGCCCAATCATATGAAGTAGATAAACCTTCTCAGCCACCAGTTGAATCTTGTCTCAGTCTTTGCGCCTTTGGTTGATCCGTCCAGCTCCCTCCAGCAGCATCCTAATGTCTCCAGCAGCATGGCAATCGGGTGCGGCTTCTGCTTCACGAACCTCTCTAGCTCAGGAACTGCTGTAGCAATGCAGGGTCGGCACCATCATCTTCGATTCTACGAGTAGTCTCCATCTAACGATCGACAAACAGATGTGCGAAGACAATCAAACAAAATCAAATTAAAAAAAAAGAGAAGGTCCAATCAGCGAAGACAAAAGAATATCGAAGTCAAATCTGAACGACAATCAAAAGGAATCTGAAGAGATCAGAACAGACGGAAGCCTAGTGTCTACCCAAGTCCTCACAGGTCAATCCTAAGGTCAACAAGACGAAACCTTTGCTCTGATACCATAATTGTAACACTCCAACCCGACAAGGGTAGAAGTGTCACATTCTGGTGTCATATCAGAACATACAATTTAAAATTTTGTAAACAGAAGCTTTATAAAATAATTTTCCAGGTCATATAAACGAATGACTTACAAAGAAAATACAAAATATTAAAACATGCATATTTTTTTATTCCATACGTACCATTTATTTTTATTTTATTTTTCACATCTCAATTTTTCATTCGACTTTACCCTCGCTCGCGGTTCAAACGGCTAACCAACGCGACTCGGAAAATACACCTAGTGATTACCCCCCAACTCATCTTCCCCGGAACACTTTAAAAACTCCAAAAGACTCAACCATAAATCTCGCGATCACCCTCGAAGTTACCCCCACAAGATTCCATATGCATGTTCGATCAATATTCAAGCTCGTTCGCGGTTCAAACAATTAACTTCACGACCTAGTAAAAATATATTATGATTAACCCCCGGCTCACCTTCCCGACACACTTTCAATCATACAAAACGGTTTACTCATTTTCCCCGCGATCAGCCCTAAACATGACCCCGACAAGACCAAGAACAATTCATTTGTCTTCTTTCTTTTTTTTTTTCTTTTTTTTTGTAGGTATATATCAGCTAGGCCAAGGTGTATTAGTATATGGTTATTACCATATCAATTTGACACAAGATACATAAAACATATGTGTCGTGTACATGGTAGGCCAAGACAGATTCAAAACCAGATTTTATTTGTGACATACTCATGAATATAACATGCATAAAAGGAGAATCAGATTCAATGATTGGTTTTGACATATGGGTCGACTTATATGATTTCCTAGTTATGATTTCATGACTTATAATACTTATAATTTCATGTATGGTTATATTTGATTCATGCATGCACTCTTTTGAAATACAGCCTCACGACAGAAAATAAGAAACAAAGAAGTATCATTGAAACAAGTGGAGGATACCAACCCTTGGTCCTTGTCGAATGGAAGAATGAGGGGGAAAAAAAGGACAACAAAACTCACGACTGTCTTAAACCATCCACGACCAGTAGCCTTCGAAACCTCTCTTGCCTGCCTTGCTTGCTTGTGGATAGAATGGAAGAAGAGACCAAAATATTTGCCATCACTTTTAGAGAACTAGGGTTTCATGTGTGAGGTATTTGTGTGTAATGTAGGTCACGAACAGAAAAGAGGAGGGGGTTGAAGTGGGTTCGGTTGCTAAACAAAAAGGAGGGCTAAAGGGCCAAGTCCAAATCTTCAAATGGGCCTCTACATTTAAGTTATCATGTGTTTTGAAATTTGGTTCGTGTAATATGTTTAGACGCAAAGTGTCAAAAGGTTTCATTTATTTTGTACATTAGGTTTGACAAAACTTTTACAAGTGAGGTTAAATTTTACATTTAATGAGCTTGACGAATTTTACGTATTTTATAAATATTAATTAGAGGGGCAAAATAGTCTTTTCACGCGTTTCAATTTTCGGGTTTTACAGTTACCATATGATTTTGGACTTATTTTGAAGAGTGATTGTTTCGATATTTCATTTCATTTTATTGACATTTTGGATTTTGTATTTTCTTTGTAAGTCATTCATTTATATGACTTGGTATTTTTATTCTATATAGTTTCTGCTTGTAAAATTTTAATTGTATGTTCTGATATGACACCAGAATGTGCACTTCTACCCTTGCCGGGTTGGGGTGTTACAATTGCCATGCCAAGATATGGTAAATCACATCATTTGATTCATCAAATAAGACCATCGTTATCACAGCCTCTTACATATCACATCACTGTTGCCAGTCAAAAGTCTTTTTTTTAGTCTATTTAAAATGATAACATTTACAAATTAGGTATTGTAGATCAGGAATATTTTGTCATTCAACATTTGTTTGCATGTGATTTTTAGATTTTCAACTGTCAGTTTTGACAATAATATAGGTCAGGAATCAACTGTCATTGAAAACCAAATAATATACGTCAGGAATCAAGTGTCATTAAAACCAAACAGTATTGATTTTGCCTTTTGTAGGTGTGGTTTTTCCTATTTAAGAGTGGACACACTTAATTCAACATTAACCTACTTCACTTTATTCTAAATATGTCAAATGGTAAAAAAGTTACATTCAAGCCTAATGCTGATGATAGGGAATGGTCAATCAAGGCACTAAGAGAGGTCATATTTCCTGAGATTGAAGAGAGATATGGCCCAAATGCTAAACCAAGGGACCAATTACCCGCTAAAATTCTAGCTAGAAGACCTAAGACAACAAGTTTACAGCGATGAACAAGTAGAAGGTGGTAAACCACGTGGTAGTGTTAACAGCAAGGTACCACATTGCAAGAAAGGCAAGTCAGCCTATAATGATGTACCAAACCAACAAGGATCTGTTTCTGAGGGGCTGTAGTTGTCTAGGATCTTTTCAAATACAAGACGTTTGATCCAGATCGGGACTTTTGATACAAATCACAATCTTTTGTAAATCTGTTTGCAACTTATTTCTTTGAAATCTTTTGTTCAATAATAATTAAATGACAATGCTCATATAGAAGTAAATTTGTTTGCCATTTATGTTCTCACATAGTCTTAACAATCACAAAAAAGTAAATCTGTTTGCCATTTATGTTCTCATGACATGGAAGATTTGATGTGACACTTAGTGGGCCAAGGAAAAAGTACTAGAGATGGACACATGTCATAATATGAATGGAGTCGAGCAGTTGATAGGTTGAGCATGGCCAAAATGGAAAAGGGATGCTAAAAGTGTCTACAAAATGGACCAACCTTGGGAAAAAAGGATGCTAAAAGTGTCTAGAAAATGGACCAACCTTTAACAGTGAAAAGTAAGGCTCAGATCTACAAATGTATGAACCGTACAAAACACCCGCCATGGCTGCAACCACAATCAAAGGTGTGGCTACCCTGCCAAGATACGGGTGTCATTGAATTGTAGTCCGTTAAACCATTTGCAGAAAATGTTCATCATCGCCTGACTAAAGCATATAATGTATGCATTTGGTTCAACAAACACTAACTAAATTATCCGCTATTCTTATAGGACAGATTTTACGTGATCAAAGATTGCTTCCAGGCAGATAAATATATATCATAAGTCATTCGTAATATCTGATAATTAAAGTAAGAGACACCTTTTCGACGCCTTCGGGAAACCACGGGATGCCGTTCATCACTCCGGCTGCATAATAGAGTCGCATTTGCGAGTCAAGGATCATTGTGGCCCAAAATGGGCTAACCATGACCCAATCAGCATTAGCAGGTCTAAAATGCATCATTAAATCCACCCACAATCCAACATGTTGTAATTTCAAAATTGAAACAGGAGAGACATTAGCTAGGATACACCCGCACCTAAAACTTTGAACTATAGACTTGTAACAATTACGTACTACATCACTTAGCCAACCCCTGTGTCCCTCGTCTCTGCCTAATAATCCTAGCCAAAACTGGAGATTAGCAGTCGTCCCTCCGCTGCCCCATGGGAACATAAATAACTCCTCGTTCTTATTCTTCTTTTGTTTATCCAAGAACAATTTTATTTCTGGACGGACAAAAGCTCTGAACATTGTCCCTAGACCATTACGACGGAGATTCTGAAATGTCCAGTGGAAATAAGGATTATTTTAAAAAGATAGAAGCTACATCATTGTTATTAAAATTATAAAAAAATGTTATCACTAAATACCTCTTTGAACGGTTTGAGTTTGATTTCTTTCCCATCCGGTCCAGTGACAGCAGGAAGTACAGGTTTCACATGTCGCCTTAGAGACCTTCTTGGTGTAGTCGAAGGTTTCTGCATATATAGGGATTGAAAGACCTTGCTCAGCTTCCTCTCCCATTCAAAAGGAACGCGTACAGTTGTAACCTTATTTTCCTCACAATCAATAGCGTCAACATACTTCACATCAGCAGGAGTGCTAATTACAGGACTAAAAGCAGACTCTGACATCGCTGGCACATGTTGGTCATCGTAAAAAAGAAGAACATCCTGAAAAACAATTTATCTTGCGTGAATGTGCGTACTGGTTAATTTTTTTTAGATTTACATGTTCAACGAATATTTACCGGGTTAAAAGGAGAATCTGAGATTTGTGCCTCACTCATCACGTCCTTCTCATCCTGAAAAACAATTTAGTTTGTGTGAATTTCATAACATATTTTGGAGTCCCTTCATTTGCACTAACCAATATTGAAAATATGCTTAACATGTTCAAAGTATAATTACCGTATTAAAAGGAGACTGTGAGTTTTGTGCCACACTCATCACACCCTTCATTTGCATATCTTCATCAACTTTAACATTATTCTCATCCTGAAAAACAAAATAATTTTGTGTCAATGTCATGTTCGTTAATTTTTTTATTATATTAACATGTTCAAAGTATATTTACCATGGATACAGGAGACTGTAATTTTTTATCCTCACTCATCACGCCCTTCATTTCCACATCTTCATTAACTTTAACAACATTCTCATCCTGAAAAAAGTTTAATTTGTGTGAATGTGATGTTCGTTTTTTTATTTTATTATATTAGCATGTTCAGAGTATACACCATGCATATAGGAGACTGTAAGTTTTTGTCCTCAATCATCACGCCCTTCATTTCCACATCTTCATCAACTTTAACAACATTCTCATCCTGAAAAAAGCTTACTTTGTGTGAATGTCATGTTCATTTTTTTATTATTATTATATTAACATGTTCAAAGTATATTTACCATGCATAAAGGAGACTGTAAGTTTTTGTCCTCACTCACCAGATCCACATGTTGTTCAACAAACGAGTCTCGACCTATAAAAAAGATTAATATTTTTGAATGTGCGTGTTACCAGATTAAAAGGTGAATCTATCTTTAGATTAACATGTTCAACACATATTTACCAGATTAAAAGGTGAATCTATCTGTTGGGGCTCATTCATTTCTTGCTTGTTTGGCACATCTTGCTCAACGTCACAAACATTCCCATCCTAATCAAATGCACGTGTAAACAGCCAAAATATTGGGTATGTATTAACTCATAAAATAAACAAAATAACTGGCATACATTACCTGAACATCTGTAGGATCTTGAGGTGAGTCAAAAAAGTCATTTATTACTTCTTGCACTTGTTGTGAAGATAAATCGTTCCTAGGACTGAATATATCTTCTTGCACATTCAGATTTGCATTAACATCAACATCCTTTACGTCATGATCTACATCCATATCACCGTCATTTTCAGTACCGGTCTGAAAAAAATATAGTTATGTTAAGTACTTGGTTGGCTAATTGCTGTGTACCGAATGCAGAAAAAATCAATGTTTATATGATAAATTGTTATAACAAACCTTTGAGTCATCATCTACATCGATACTACCATCATTTTCAGTACAGGTCTGAAAAAAATAAAAATTAAATTACATTTGTTAATTAATTACAAAGACTTATTACTGTGTACAAAAAAAACAAACACACCTAGTCTTCCCAAAAGCAATATATGGTTCTATTATACATAACAATTAGAAAAACATACAAACTCAAACATACAAACAACTACAGAAAAACGTAGAAACTAACATACAAACAACTACACAAAAACATACAAACTCAAACATACAAACCCTCCATAAGCTACAACTTAATATACTGAACAATCTGGATGTGTAAGCAGAAGTAGCGATTCGTTGAAGGGGCTCATGAAGAAGGACCCTGCGTCTGCTTCAACACGAAGATTAATAAATTCTTGTGACCGAACTTGGAAGACTTCAAGAGTGTGATCCATTTGGTAAGGCTGATCAGATTCAAAAACTGGATCCCCGATCTTCGTAAATCCAATTAATTTTAGTAAATGAGGAGTGAAAATGTTAAATAGTGTTTTAAAGGATTTTATTTTGTTACCATCCAACATTATCTCCCATAAACAGACCGTGTGCCACTGATCTCCTATCATGTTGTCAAAAATGACAAGAGACTCTCTTAGCTTTGAAATATAGAAAGGTACAGGAATCCGAACTCGTAAGCTGTCAGGTATATCTAATACCGAAAAGTTGTGGTTAACCAAATCAAAAGAGACAATCATATAACATTTTTGAGAGGAATATAAAGTCCGTTCAGAAGCCGTCCAATAAATAAAACTACCTAATACCGCCTGACTTGACCGTTTAAGTCGGATTGATTGACAAGGCATATGTTCACTTTCTAACTTCTACCAGCGCAAGGAGCTCAATGTAAACACTGAAACATTCCATGTTCCGTGTCCATCAAGCGGATATGAAATCTTTAAAATGGTAGGGTCAAAAGTGATTGGATTAACACCAAAACCGATAACAACTTTATCAGATTCAGATTGACTTAACCAACCAGGGATAACTATAGCATCTGATTTTCTTATTGACGGGTTCCAAAGAACAACCATCTTAAAAGCATCAAAAAGACACCACAAACCATGAGAGGTGCCAATTGGCAAAAGATTCAAAAATCTGAGACTTGTATTACAAATGACTTTAGGAATACTTGGAAAAAAGAGACGTTGTTGGAACAAATTGACATTATCATCAACAAAAAATATAAATTGTGACTCAACAAATCCTTGCTGATAGTGAATAAGAAAACTATAAGGCAGAGTCGTGCGAACACCGAAACCAATAAGGAATTTGGAGATGTCGATGAACGACTTCCTGTTAGGATCCAATATTTATTGTGTTTCATGATTCGGGTGGTCTTGGATGATGGAAATACATGTTAGCCATTTAGAGAGAGAAAGTAAAGAGAGGGGTGTTCTTGGTAGAGAGTTACTTAACAAATGAAAGGTTAGATTGAATGAGAAGCACCACCCCTTCCAAGGATGGAAGGGGTATTTATAGTTACAAAGCTAACGTCCTCCTGACGGACTGTGGATCAGGCATACAGTGGGTAAAGACTCGTCCTTCCTCCACGGTGTTGCACTAAACTAAACTACGCTACAAACTAACTAATAAACTACTAAATTCCGTAAATAACGACATGTCTACGAGCTAACATATGCTAGACCATTATTGGGGTGACCGACACTTTAACATGGAATTTTCTAATTCTTAACAATCTCCCCCTAAGGGAGGTCACCCCATGTTTTACATTTCGAATTCTAGCATTCTATTTTGTCTTCTGTTCTGAGCTCGTATACTTCAATTCTTCAATGTTCCGCAATCTTTGTGCTTTAGTAGCGATTCTTCAAAGTCCGCATTGATTTGTACTTTTAGTGGAGGTCTTTGAACTGATCCACATCATTGATGATCTTCGAGCTTTATTTGAGATCATCAGCCACAGTAAATCTCTGGATCACCTTTGTAGTGTTGCCTTCATGTGATGTTGTGACTTTTGGACCGACTTGCTCACACTTTAGGGGTCATGACATCTTTCCATCAGAGTAGCGGAAGCTTTACTGGTTCATGATATTTGCAGCGTCGTAGCAGAAGCATAGTATAAAAATATCAGAACCAGGTTATGTAGATATGCACCAGTCATGATTTCTTCAATAAGTGTGGATGTTGTGAGCATGCGGGTTTAGATTGACTCATCAATTCTGATCAGCTGAAACCGTCCAAATGTACCTGCAAACAACAATTAGCAATAAAACACATGAAAATGTCTTTGATCACTTTCGTTGAATTGAGGTACACGGCCCACGGTTCCCCGTTGATCAGTACAAGTACTGCCTGTGATCAGGTATAATTCCGAAGAATCTCCTTGACAGGGTTTCGCAGCTGTTCTAGCCGTTCTCAAACCGGAACGTCTCAAAGAAGACAACACGGAGTGAGTGAACCAGCGAATTGAGATTCACTGATTGATGAAAAATTGATTTGAAAACAATTGCGTATTGCTTAGAAGAAAGAGTTTTGCAATACGACGAAGGTTTTATGAGAAAGATCAATTTTCAATCAAAAATACTTTTTGTATTTGAAAAGAGTACACATTCAATGTGCTAGAGAAAAGAAGATTTGCACATCGAACGGTTTTTCCAAAAGTATTTTTTCAATCAGAGATACTTTTTGTGTTTGAAAACATGAATACACATTCGATGTGCTAGAGAAAAGATGATTTGCACATCGAACGGTTTTTCCAAAAGTATTCGTCAATTCCATTCCTGGACCAAGGTTGATTCAAGAATGAATCGCCCCATCGTTTCTATCCAGTTGTCACAAGCTTGATCTTTTGAAAAGATCTCACATGTCACCCACCAAGAGCTTGATTGATGATGGCTCTAGAAGGATTTCCATCTTCATCGTGAATACTTTTACATATCACTCGGATGTTCTGGCAATACCACAAGGATAATGCGTAAGACTCTTAATATATACTTACTTTCCACATTGTGTGAAACAGCAAGTCTTCATTAATTTTGTGTCCTAATGAGATATTGTGGATGATCTCTTGGCTCTAGACTCAATAGTGCACATTTGGTTTCCTATGCCGGAGACTAGGTAGAGGGTCTCCTTCTTCAATATCAACAATCTCTAAGAGAAAGTCGATAGATAATGTCAGTTCCCCGTGAGAATGAAACAAGCCCTTTTAAGAGGAACTTGAGTAGCTTGGGAAGTTTAGTGCAGTGCGTCACTGGGTCCATGATGTCTTGTCTTCAATACCAGTGTTACCTTAGTAACCACCAGTAGCATATGTATTGAACCCGGTTACTGCCCTAAAGTTGAATTATTGGAGGGCTATTTATTTTCACCCTTTTCACATTCAATTATTTTTCATTCTTCAACCCCTTCAGTGCTTACTGAGACTTCATAACTAGAACCTTGTTGGGTTTGTTCCAGTACTAGCTCTGTCTCATTCGGCACTCTTCCCATATTCTCATGTTTCTCCTTTTTTTCAATATACCTAAGGACTCTACACTATCTAGTGGATTGTCCCTGGGTAGATCCCTTCGGTTCTGGCGGATCGTGGGAACAAATACCTAACCTCACCATCCTTATAACTCCATGCATAAAGTAAAATGGTCGGTCTTTTGGTACAGTTCATTCTTCTTTGAAATCAATTGAAAAATCATTTGGAAAAACCAATCAAGGTACTGGTGACAAAATATCAAAGTATTTTGTACCTTAATTGTTTTTGATCATATAGAAAAGCTCCCCCTCAACATGTGCATTATGTATATTGAAATTGTTTAGCACATGGAGGCAAGAGTTCTTTGAAGTAATTTCTTGATCACAATTTCCATTGAAAAACCATTTGATTTTCTTGGTAAAATTCTCCCTCTCAATATGTGCGTAGGATATTTTAAATCATTTTATCACATAGAGGAAAGAGTTCATTTGAAGTACATCCACGATCACAAAATCCATTAAGAAACCATTTAAAACTCAATCAAGGTACTTAATGTTCAAACATAAAAGCCTTTATACCTCGATAGTTTGTTTTCTTTTGAGGTATAAAGCCTTTTTATTCAAACTATCGAGGTCCAATAAAGCTCCGTTTCTTCATTTGATGATGAAGAAAACCATCTGATGATGCAGTGAGACCTCTTACGTTGCACTTTATCATGCCAACTTTACATAGAAGTCAAATTAAGCTCTGTTTCTTCATTTGTCAACCCAAGATATTGTTACCCTTTACTTTCGGCATCCAATCAACATATTTTGTGGGATCCGGACCGGGAACATTCTTATGAACCATGATATCTGCATGCGTTAGAAAACATACAAACAAATATATGGTGGTCGACAACACCCAAACAGCAATCGACTAATAAAAGTCAATCCAACATATCAATCAGTTCATATAAGGCATGGGAATAATGTGTTTCATCAAACTATAATCATCTAATCCTAACAATCATATCCTAAATTCCTAGTCCTTCGACATAGGTAAATATCATTTTTAATTAAGCACGTAGGATAATTAAGAAATCCCGTTAGATGATATAGATTTGAAAACATTATCCCCCTCAATCAATTACTCATTTTTTGAAAAGTTTAAAAGCGCTGAAGTCATTGATTGAGTTTTCAATATATTTCGAAAACTCTGAATAAGATTGATTTTTAAGCAACTTATTTACCACCAATTTTTAAAAACAACAAATATTTTTCTGAAGAATTTTAGATGGAAAAACATTTGTGTAGAAACAGCAGTCTTTTTGATGACATGCTTTCCTTGTTTTGTTTTAGGATAAGTGCACGAATTTTGAAAAATGGTTTAGCGCAGCACTTTCCTTTCTTGAAGAATGGGTTGCTTTCTGAAATAATAGCAAACCATGGTTTAAGCACGGGTTACAGTCTAAAAATAACTGCAAGCCATTATTTGAAGCCTGGGTTACAGTCTGAAATAACTGTAAGCCATATTTTGAGACATGTTTAGAAAAGGATATTTACACCTCCTGCTCTAACTTCATCTATGGTCCCGTGCCATTATTGAATGGCATTTCTAAGACCGTAGATGTTATCGATACCAGAAGACATGTCTAGAGAAAACAATATTTTTGGAATTTTCAAATTTTTTGATTTTTATGGGTTTTTGAAGGTTTTATATTTTTCTATTTTCTTTTTGTTGGTTTTATATTTTTGTATTTTGATTTTGATAAATATTTACAGATAGAATAGATGATATAGTTTAAGAAGATGATGATACGAGTACCGAGATAAGGATATCGAGCAGCCCCGTTGTAGAAGATAGAAGTCATCATCTCTTAAACGTTCACCACCAAAGCATCCGAGGCTTCAGAATAGACGATAGAACATGAGCCTTTGAGAAACAGAGACTTTGGCAGCTTCCCCCCAAACTGAAAATCCTTTAGCTGAGCAGATTCAAAGCTTTCTTTCAAGCTTCCATTAGCCAGGTGTACAAAGAAGCACACCATTATCATCGATCCTGCTGCTCCTTTTAAGAATAATCACCGTGATTCTTCGTTCGAGGTTATATCATCCAATAGAACAACAGCAACGTATCATCCCACATTTAAATAATCTTCTCAAATTCCTTTTCCACTGAAGTCTGAAGCAATCCATTCCAAAAGGTGTCAAGAGAACAATTCCCCCAAGTAGTTGAATTGATGCAGTCAGTCTCTTTGTATAATGCTCAAGAACTCTCCCGAATACACATCATGAGGGGAATGAAAACACCTCCCCATGTTCACATTTTTCTTCCCTGATGATCGTGTATGAAGCTCAAGAACCCGAAGTACACCAATACCCAAGAGCTCTCCCGAATACACATCATGAGGGGAATGAAAACACCTACCCAATGTTCACATTTTTCTTCCCTGATGATCGTGTATGAAGCTCAAGAACCTGAAGTACACACATTCCCAAAGAAAGAATAACCGATAACATTGAAGAAGCATGCCGAATCACTGATTATCTCTGCGGATGTCAACTCCGGAATAAGTGATTAAATCTCTGAATCACTGATTAAGCACTCAAGTGAGACAACTGAGCATACCCAATGTACACAATCTCTATCCCTCATGTTATACATTTATCTCCCCTGAATATGTCATACTTGTGTACCTCTTTTATCTTCAGAAACTTTCTCTTACATCTTTTCCCCCACGTAGTTGGAATAAGAGCACTAAACGCCACGATGAGATAAACATTGAGTTTCTCTGCGGTTATGACATTCGTCTTCCCGGGATATCTTCAATCACTTAGAAGAATTAAGTTCATCAAGTTTACTCGCGTTTAGATGCTTATCTCCTTGCCCCTTTCTGGTTTTGATACTTCAGAATCAGCAACAAATAATAAGCCCGTATACTAGAAATTTGTTAAGAAGAACATCATAAGCTCAGATGTATCTGTGAGAATCAACTTGCTGAAGAATATGAGCAAGTCTAATGGGGGATAAAATTTGGCTTTACAATCTCCCCCAATTAGTGCTCTCCCCTAAACTGACGAAGATTTTCAAGTGTTCTTCTCAGCCCGGATTAAGAAGAAGTCTTTAGATCATCAAATGCAATTTGTCTTTAGCCTTCTAACATGTAGCAGAAAATGTAGAACAGACTGTAGACTCGACCTTCTTCAAGATTGTCCGAATGGGGAATAGATAGTTAACATCTCCATCTCACCAAGAAAGCATCCCAATTAACTTACATCTTGCAATTCCCCTTAACTAACATCCCTCCCAATCAAACAAGAACAGAAAGATGTTCATCAAGAAAATTAGCAATCAGCCCGCAACGAACACACGAAATGGTAATACCAAGCAAACAATCACATCAAACAAGAACAGAAGGTTGTTCGGAATCATCATGTTGATGTGCACGTGAAGCATTAACCGGAAGCACTTGTCTTTAAACTCATCAACCCGTGTGAAGATGTCAACCAACGACTCTTAGAAGAAACTCCATGTAACGATGACCCGATAAGAAGAAGCTCGGTTCTTACATGAATTAGGAGCCGTTTGACCATTTATTCTCTAATATCAATCAACCATGCAAAAAATTCACACTTCTTCTCCCCCTCAAGAATTGCATACGGAGATGCCATTCTTGATTAAGTAAGTGATTATCATCCAAATGCATTCTATTCACACTTCTCCCCCGCAAAATTAGCACATGATGTCGCCATCTTCATTATATTGAGCAAGTGGAATAAGAGTAATTATCAATAGTCCGGTTCACTTGATGACTGAAGCGCATGGAAAAAGCATGAAGCATGTTGATGAGAATGGTCATAATAAGAAGATTTCTCTTCTTCCGAAGATAAAGCGCACTGAGACGTACACTTTTCTTTTCTTTAGAGAACGAGGCATTAACTGTCGTGTTCATACGTTATAAATCTCTCTCTTTTCATCTACTCTTGGCAAACTTATAATCAACCCATTATCATTCAGTAGGCTCTTTGTCGTGACAGCTGATGGAGAAAACCCAATATGATGAATTTGACCCTGAAGTAAACTAACCCGAGCTCGTGACTTAAACTTGCACATATGTAACAAAGAGCGATGTCGAGACTTCATCCTCCATTGAATCTCTAAGTACTCTATACTCTACATCCAACCAACCATCAAGTAGTAGACGTACATCACCTCTTGAAAATCCACAATTGAATGTGACACTGAGCACTACAACGTAACTCCTTAAAGTGATAGTTATTTTGAGGTGATAAGAGCCCAATTCCCTCAAGTGGTAAAAGAAAAAGTAAAAGTCACCCAACAATAACTAGATTTCCAAGTCTTCGTTTTTGATAATAAGCTCGAACAAGGATCTTGAAGAATCTTCATCCAACCATCCCCGATACCTTCAGATACTAAGTACACTCGCCCGAGATATTTTACTTCAACCTCAAATAAATAATACTGAATTAACGCCGTTGTCACATCTTCTGGTTATAAGCTCAAATCTAACCTTTTTGACATTTAAACGAACTTTGATAATGGTTTCATCCCGACCATGGTTAAAAGCACATAACCCCATAAAACCACGCAATAACCAAACTGCCATGACGAATATCCAAACACACATCCAATTTATGAAGTACACCCTTTTATCCCTTCTTTAAAACAGAAACCGTAACACCAGCATCAGAAGACCCCGAAATACGCTTTCCTTTCTCCAAGATGGTTCCATCATCACGGGATGTTACAATTCTATAGTTTAAACCGAGAAATAGTTTCTTTCGCGGGATTTTACAAAACCAAGAATAAACTGTATGATAGTTCCGGAAATGCACTTTACAATTACCAGGATGTTTCCATTGTCACGGGATTTTACAGGTCTATGATTTAAACCGAGAAATAAGTTCTTTCGCGGGATTTTACAAAATCAAGACAAAACCGTAAACAATGTCATCTTGAATGTGTTATGACAATTTGGGTTTCGGTGAATATCTGTTATAGGGGAACATGTAGCGGTTCATCAACGGTTCATTATCCAACATCAACCAACCAATCCACACTTTGGTAAACACATCATTCACGCATTCTGTCGGCTATGGTAGTGACCACATGGAGAAGTAAACTCGATATACCAAACTTGATCTTGAAGTAGAATTCCCCAGATTTGTTACTTAAACTTGTACTCATCCTTGTGAAAAAGAAATGGTGTACCCAATGTAAAAATCGTCTTGATGTATCCTCAACTGTGTGAGACACCGGAGTGATAGTTACGTAGTGGGTTAAGCGAGAAAGAATCATAACCGTAACTAAATAGTCAAGTCTTTATCACACTCTATAAATGCCCAAACAAGTCATCTTCGCGGAAGGGTAGAAAGAAAGAAGATGAAATAAGTAAACACGCCCAGAAAAACCTCACTTCAATTTCAAATAAGAAATATCGAACTCAAACAATCCCGTAGTCACCCTAGTTCCAATATCAATTCAAGCCAAGACATAATATCTTTCGTGAAAATGCATAAGCCAAAGTATCAAACCCCATAACACAACAAATCTCATCATCATACCCAATCTCATCATCAACTCTCAAAACCAATCAAATCTTATCGACAAATCTCATAATTAAATCTTATCAATTGCAAATCTTGAGAAGCCCATCTTTAGTAACATACACTCCAAAAGCTCATATAATCAACACAGGAACCCCGTAGTCATTATTCTTCAAATATTTTAGTTCAAGCCGTGACTTTGAATCCACCGTGAAAATTATAATTAGCAACATATCACTCATTAATAAAATAAAAGTTTCATCTAAATATTTTGATAAATAATTCGGACAACATTTTTATTTCGCTGTCAAATAACATGAGCAGCCCGTTTCAGTTCAAGCGTGTATCAAACAGTTCATGACCCATTATAGCCCAATCATTTTATGTGAAGCCCATGAATTAAATCCAGCCCACGATCCAACGTATAATACAACACATGACCCCAAGATTATGTAACCGGGTATAAGAGTGACTTTACCTAAAGATTGGGTCATTATCACATAAACCTAATCTCACCCCCAAACAAAATATCCGCCTCCCACACCACATCTGCTCATACCAAACCTTTTCTCATCATTCATCCTCCTCTCTCAACACTTCTCATCTTCAGCTTCTCAAACCCATGAGACGGATGGACTACCAAGTTCTTGACCTCGCCACAGGGATGGCGTCAAGGTTTTGGACTCGAATATCCTTAAGTTGCCACAGGGATGGCATCAACAACTCGCTAATGTTCACAGGTAGGTAAACTATGTTCCCATTTAACGAGCTAAGAAAACGGTTTTAACAAAGTTGTTACAACCATTTCTATGAATCGTACATAAGCACCGATTTTGTTCATGATAGTAAAAAGAGTAAAAAACAAAGGGTTAACAAACTTGTTAATCTCTTTATCTTTTGTGTTCGAATTGTATATGAAACAAAGTAGATCAATGATGATGTTCATTTCGTGTATTAGACCTTAAAAACGTCTTGATGATTCTTTGAATAACACGAAATGAGTCTAAGATCTATGATGTACAATTGAGTCGATCTATGATGTTGATTGTTTCTTTTCATGTGTGTGGCCTTAGAGGCTTGATGATGCTTTGAGAAAAACATGAGAAACAAAGTAGATCAATGATGATGTTCATTTCGTGTATTAGACCTTAAAAACGTCTTGATGATTCTTTGAATAACACGAAATGAGTCTAAGATCTATGATGTACAATTGAGTCAATCTATGATGTTGATTGTTTCTTTTCATGTGTGTGGCCTTAGAGGCTTGATGATGCTTTGAGAAAAACATGAGAAACAAATCTGAGATCTTACTGTTTTCGACTTATGTTTTGAGTTATGGTTGAATGAGAGTTGAGGAGTGCTTGTAAGGTTCTTGGGTTGAGTCTAGTTAAGGATGAATGATTGGTTTTGGATTCAGTCATGATATGTCAATATTTTGCTCATGCCTTACTTTAAAAATGCCTTGGACTGATGATGTTTCAACTGAAGTCGTGTAGTATTTATGGTACAAGGTTGGTCTTGTGGTTGATTCTCGTTGGCAATTAGTATTGATGTTGAGGTCGTGGTCTCCTTCTTCTACCATTCTGTAAGTTGCATAAGGTCCAAGACAAGTCGCTATCAATTTTGCAAAGCAAGTCGCTAACTCTTTAAGTCAAGTAGCAAACATTGAGTCAAGTCGCTAACTTAGAGTCAAATCGCTAGTATAGACAAGTCGCTAGGTTAATGACAAGTCGCTAGCCTTTCAGTTTGACTCAAAAGTCAAACCGTCACCAAGTCGCTTCATTTTTTTTACCACAACTCGCAACTTGTAAAGACAAGTTGCTATCAGATTTAGACCAACTCGCCATTGACCTTTTGACCATACACTGAATCTGGACAATAAGAACAAGTCGCTATTAAGAACAAAGAATCTGGACAAATATTGACAAGTCGCTATGAAGTGTTTTGAAAATTTCCGATGAGTTTATCCGACCATAAAAACGTTCAGCTTCAATAGACCCAGAAAAGATGCATAAAAATGTTTCCTTTTATCCATGTATGACCACGTGAAGATGACAACTTGACCGAAAAACCATAAACACTGCATAAGGTTCTCGTAAGAATACTTAGGACAATAATGCCAGATTTTGTAAAGACGATGGATGACCAGATTCAGAAAATGATAAGAACAAAAGTTACAAAACACTAAAAACCAACTGCAACACTCTTAAAACCATTTTTTAAACCATGTAAGAATCAGTTTATAACAACATATTCATCAATCAACATCCAAACCGCATCAAACCAACCGACCAAAACCGCATAAAAAAACCATTCGAATCAACAAAACAACACAACCCTGGATCTGATGCCAATTGTTAGGATCCAATATTTATTGTGTTTTAAATATTTCAATAACCAACTCTTCGCATAAATAACTTGGCATTTTCTAGTCCTGTTACAAATTATAAGAGTATATTAGTCTTAAAGATTTTTCCATGTTTAAGGAATAACATGTTACATAAAAAAACAAATCAATGATACCCAATCTCGTCGTCCACGAGGTATGTTACATAAAAAACACACATCAATATTGTACTTTAAGACTTACTAGTACCATGTTTCATCCATGTTCTTCCCCTTAAGCATAGAACAAGGCTATATATGTTTAGTAAATCTCTAAAATGCATCACTGGATACAAAAGCACTCTATGCAACTAAAGTAAACCATGAGTGTTCTCGCGTCGTCTTGTATATTTTCATGAGACATAAGATGTTAATAACTTTAAACTATATATTGATCCAGCACAAACAAATAACTAATGCATTACCATAGGTACATCAAACACGCTTGATAAAAATCACCAATTATACATGCAAATTTTGTCTTTTTAGTATTAAATCAATCCGAATTTGAAGACAAGTTCAACAAGTTGTCATAAGATAATGAAATCACTTACCGGAACCGAAAGTGGACGATCGAGCGATAAAAAAAGGATAATAACTTTAAAAATCATTATATTTGTTCAAAAATACTCTTCTGTGTATCGAATAATTTTTTTTTGCTTATACAGGTATTAAACTTTCAAATTCGGACTTTTTGAGGTACTAATCTTTCAAATTTGGTGTTTTCGAGGTACTTTTGTGACATTTTTGCCCATGAATTTTTAACAATTTGAAGCATAAAATTGTCACAAAGTAACTCAAAGAATCCGAAATTGAAAATTTAGCACTCATACAAGCAAATAAAATTGTTCGATACCCAGAAAAGTATTTTTAAACAAATATGATTCTTTTCAAAAGATGTCAATGAGAAAAGAGGTCGAGTGTTTTCTAGGGCTTCCATGACTTAATTATATGGTTTTGGTCTATGGGCCCAATCCAAAACTTGTAATTTTGTAAAATTCGAATAAATGGATCACTTTTTTTTTATAACAAGTAGTTAGATACTTAGATCCAATCATCCAAATCTATGGGTTTTGCGGGTGATGTGTGCATTCGCGCCATGTTGTCGGGGTTTACCTGTCACGTTACCTAGCGTAACTCGTGTGAGATTTCTCTAGTACCCAAACGTTATCGAAACCCAGAATCGGGAGAAAAACCATAACTAAGAATCATCGTGATTTTCATATGATATACTAGTTATAAGAAATATTTTTTATGAACACCGGTTTTATTAAAATTCAAGAGAGGACTAACAGAACTCAGTCGTTGGTTTTTAAAAGGAACAGTTCATCATTTGTGGATCAATTCAAGGAGATTTAAGATTAAATGAGCTTAAGCTAAAGTGCAATGATTAGCTTCGTAGCAGCTCAATTAAAGGAAGGTTTTTGTGTCTAAAGTACGGGTTGTGATCTTCTAGCAGGAGGGTGTTTGAACTTTGTATTTTACTCCTATTTATTTGGCGGGGTATATTTCTGCAGTTCAAAAATAAAGAAGACAACAATTCAAGGCATTCCAAACATTTTGATATAATCAATCAAGAAAACAATTTTTTTTTTTTTTTTGGTTTAGTGGAGTATATCTCTGAAACTCAAAACATACAGAAATATGCTAAAAGCCTAAAAGTAGTAATACTTCATAATCATATACTCATCACTAAATACACATATTTTGATATGTGAGCTATTCTTTAGCGCCAAGGAAATTTAATACATGAAAAATCATAAAGAAGGTGGATATAACAAAGCATCAAGAGTAAGGAGCGTAACATCAAACCCCATTATTATTTCGATGGTAAGAATATGCAAACATTCTGCCTGTCGTTCCCGTCCAAGAAATGGTTTCCCCACATGAAGTACCTTTATCTAACAATTCAAGGCTTTCAACATAAGTTTCGGTCTCAATATCATCACATCTAGTTCTAAATCTCATAAGCCTTGTGAGGTCCCTTGTTTCATGATTATAAACTTTAAACCATTGACCCATTGTGTTAAACACTAAACATCCATTTGTGAATGGTTTCATAACTTTCGCTCTTTCAAAGTTACGCATATCCAAATTAATAACCTTAGACCAAGAGACAACATTGTCATGCTCGATCTCTCATGACCGACATACAGGTATTGTCATACTTATCAGTATATCTAGAAATGACAGCTAGAGAATTGTTGATGACTGTGAGTTGTCTTGTCTTCCACATGGGTTCGGGCAATGCAATTGTCCCAAATACATGGCTATTCAAATGGAATGTCATAATAAAGTGATCTTTCTTGCCATGGTATTTTACCACCAAATGCAGTGCTCCATTTACAAAACATGCTTGATTTGGCTCCACTATAGAAAACGGAGTATTAAAGAAAGGGATCTCTCTCCAAGAGTTTGTCTTCATAGAATAAAGAAACGATTTGTATTCACAGTAAGATATACACACAATCTTGTAATCATTGGTGATTGGGTCAAAACCAAAACCTAACACTACATCAGGGCGAGCCACTACATGAGGGCAAGCAATACCAGGGTGTATCAAACAAGGATGATCAGGAACAATTAGTTTGCGCCTAATTGAAAAGTTCCATAGACAAATTCTGCATTCATCATTAGAATAATCAAACAGACACATGATTCCATTACTAGAACCAACAATTTTGGGATACAGTCCCGGGATCTTAACTGCCGTTATGTCCTTGTAGGAAAATTCTCCATCACACAATGGCAATTGATCTTCCGAATGTAATGTATAGATGTATTCAACATCACCATATTTGTTGTTTGTCTTGTGTACGATGAGGTCTTTTTCCACAGATCTAGATTTATGCCTGTGGATGAAATCCGGGCTAGAAATACGAGAGTACCATGATTTTGAAAGAGATCTAAATGTGAGTAGGGTTTTGGGTGGTAGTCTTTCAAAAATTTCTTCAATCAACTCTTGGCATAGGTGAATAGTCATTGTGAAATCTTACTGAAACACACACACAAATAATGTACGTAAGTATTGAGCTATTTTTCTATATGTTTAGTACTTATAAGCTCATCAAATCATATAAAGAAGTAAAGTAGCATAACAGTTTTTTCATCAATCCCAAGCAAACCTTATTTAAAACATATTAGAGGCAAGGATGATATGTAACTAAAGAGGTAAGAACATTGATAAAAAATATCCAACTTGAAAATCAAAATACCCTATTTTCCTAAAACATAAATTTTTAATGCATATGTACAATACTTTTAAAGCATATGTTGGGGAAATATGGAATTATGATGTTTAAGTTAGGGAAATACGAAATTGCCCCGATAAAAAAACTCACCACAAATTTAGGCGCAGAACAATTAAGTGGATTATATAATCGCAGTGCAATAATTAATATCGTCGTTTAAAAGTTTTCTAGCGCTTGAATTCTTTATATAGCTTTTGTTTTCAATGGGCCTATCAAATACCTTTAAGTTTGAATGTAAAAGGCCCAACCGAGTGAACCGACGTTTGTTTCTTTTTATATATATTGGACGAGTCATTTTATTTTTCTTACGCATAAATCCATGTTTATCAAAGGACAAAAATCCACCATCCATCTAGTTTGATCTAATTGTGGTGATTAACCTAAGATTTAGTAGATAAACCTAAGTCCATGTTTTTTTTCTTGTGTTTTTGTCTTTCGTTTTTATCACATTTTTTTTTTCTTATTCACCTTTTTTTGTTTAAATTAACGTTTTTTTAACTTTTTAATTCGCGTTTTTTTTAATTCGTGTTTTTTTCTTCGATTTCATACGTTTTCATCTGTTCTTATACGTTTTCGTCCGTTTTCATACGTTTTCGCCCGTTTTCATCATTTTTCTTTCATTTTCGTCCACTTTTTCATACGTTTTCATCCGTTTTCAGACGTGTTTTTACTCTTTTATACGTTTTCGCCCGTTATCATACAAATTCGTTAGTTTTCTTACGTTTTCGTCCATTTTCTTAAGTTTTCGTTCGTTTTCGTACTTTTCTGACTATCACGAGTGATTTCTGTGATATTCAGAATATCACTTGTGATTATCTGAATATCACTTTGTGATTCTAAAAAACACAAGTGATATTTTGTTAATATCACTTTGTGATTTTCTGAGTATCACATTGTGATATTCTGAATATCACTTGTGATTTTCTGAATATCACTCTGTGATATTATGAATATCACTCTGTGATATTAGGAATATCACTTGTGATTTTCTGGATATCACTGTGTGATATTTTGAATATCACGTGTGATTTTCATGTTACAAAACATTAGTTGAAAATCACTTGTAATATTCAGAAAATCACTTGTGATATTCAGAAAATCACTTGTGATATTCAAAAAATCACTTGTGGTATTCAGAATATCACAAGTGATATTCTGAATATCACATAATATCACTTGCGATATTCACAGTATAATTTGTGATATTCAGAATATCACTTGTGCTATTCAGAATATCACTTGTGATATTCAGAAACGTATGAAAACGTTTAAAACGGCCGAAAACATTTAATAACGGACGAAAACGTAAGAAAACGGACGAATATGTATGAAAACGTAAAACACGTATGACAGATCGAAAACGTATGAATAATGGACAAAACGTAAGAACGGCGAAAACGTATGGCAGGCGAAATGTATGAAACACACTAAACATATGAAACGAAAACATATGAAACGGATGAAAAATAGATGAAAACGTATGGAAACGCAGCGAAAACGTATGAAAGGGAAGAAAAAAAAACGCGAATTAGAAAAACGTAAATCGTGAATTAAAAAAGAAAACAAATAAAAGAAAACGTGAATATAAAAAATGTGAATTTTAAAAAAAACGTGAATATTAACAAAAACATTTATTAAAAAATCCGTGTTTAACCAAAACGTGAAATAATTAAAAAACAAAAACAAAAAAAAGAAAAGAAAGAAACAAAAAACAAAAACAAGAAAAACATGAACTTAGGTTTAGACATATTAAATCTTAGGTTAATCCCCACTATTATATCAAACTAGATGAATGGTGAGAATTTGGCCCTTGATGAGCATCAAAATAAGAGTAAGCATTTGAAAATTCCTCATATATTAGACTTTATATGTATTTTGATAGGATGAATAAACTTTTGGAGGTTTTTACTTTTATTATTACTAGACGAGTATCCGTGCATGGCAACGGGATTTTATAGGGACAGATCGTTTAGTGATAAAAAAAGTTTATAGGTTATAAACGAAAAATAATAAAAGTTTGAAGATTTGGGGATTAAAAATAACGTTTTGAAACCTGGTTCGACCCGGGTGATTCAACCGGTTGAACCGTTCCGGTCGAGAACGGGTCGATTTAAACCGAGTCAACCCGATGGTTTAGATCGAAAACGAGTCAAATTAAACTGGGTCAACCCGCCGGGTTTGAAGCGTCCCGGGTCAACCCGGTTTTCGATGTGTATTAATAGTTGCTTTTTAAAATATATTTTTCAACAATTCTTTTCTTAGTTCAACTTTTCACTTTTTACCATTTGGTTTTCCTTTACATATAATACTAGACGAGTACCCGCGCCTAGCGGCAACGGTGTCTAGTTTTCTATAAAATTCCGACGACCCATAAGTTTCTTTCAAAAAACTGTATTTGTAGCGTTAGAGCATCATTTTCGAATAACTATAATTCTGATGCGTGGTTGCATAGCAGCAGAAATATACAGTTTTCAAGAAAATTATGTGAAGTCGATCTAAGTGTGGGAGTATATTTCTAATAGGATTTAAGTTATTAAGATTTTAGTAATAATAGATTCAAGCATTACAAAAAGCAACGGTATTATGTAGTTAGCTATTATATTGTAGTTTAGAGGTATAGCAATGTGTGTGACCGCCTTTTCTTGTTTTGTTAGTAATTTAGGCATTGATAACTATTTTTTTGTACATGTGTAGCTTTTATCATTTGGTGTGTGGCTTTTCAACTTGTAACCTTACAAATTCAATATCACTATAATAAGATTATCTTGTACTATTAATTTGCATAGATATTTAAGCATTGTTCAAAGCTATTTGTTTGGGTACAAATAATTATCGCTAAAGATAACAATACTATTCAATTTTTGTGATTCTAATAAACTTACATAACATTATTTATATACCGGCTATACAATATATATTAACTTTTAAAAGACGATTCATATATGCTAGTCCTTTAAGTGGTGCAAGACCAACATTTTTCAAAATAACATTATACAAATGACAAAGTACATTTGTCAAAGCAAAATAAACAACAAAAAACTGCAATTACTTGGTCTCTCATTTTTTCAAATTTGTCACGGGTTCCACAACCACTACATCATTTGTCATATAATTTTGTCAAATTTGAAACTTGGTTGGACCCGGGTATTTCAACCCGTTGAACCGTTCCGGTCAAAAAAACATGTCGATTTAAACTGAGTCAACCCGAAAGGTTGGGTCGAAAACAAGTCAAATTAAACCAGGTCAACCCGCCGGGTTTGAAGCGTTCCGGGTCAACCCGGTTTTCAATGTGTGTTAATAGTTTTCTTTTGAAATATATGTCTTCAACATTTCCACTTTTAGTTACTTTTAGGTTTTTCCATTATATATAGTATATAGCAGGGTACTCGCGCATTTCGGCGGCGGGTATCATGTGACGATTAACCGGAAAAATAGATCTCGATGAGACATGATTCACCAGTTTGTATCGGTTTCAACGGGTCCTCTCTGGTTCATTTTCGGATGGCTTTAATTTGTTAGCCGAACCGGTGGCGACACCGGTTCCCGGTTGAACACGTTAGTCCGGTCCGGTCCAGTTTTCAAAACTATATGTAACATAAACTTGTTAGCTTGTATGTGACAACCCGTACTTTCAGGTCATTTCTCGAAACAATTCATGCTTCACTATTTCAACATTTATCGTAAACTAGGTTTGCGTGTTCCAAATTCGCGTAACCTTAATGGTTTAGCGGCGAATTCATGATCATATCATCACGAACATTTCATATGGACTAAGTTTAGTCTACATTTCATTAACATCATTTGCATCATGTTAGTTCATTCATGACATTGCATTTCACATTAAACGCGTAAATTTTATATTAAATAAACGTTATCGCGTGAGTTATTATTTTGAACATTTAATCCGTTATTTCTAAAAATGATCCCGATATATTTTTATACTTACATTTAGTTTCTAAAAACTATATTTTGAGTTTACCTAGTGTTTTAAATTTATTTTGTATATAAATCGTTAAAGTTATATTATTACGACACTTTTCTTAAAAACTACTCGATAATTATTTTATCACTCAAATTTTACAAGAAATGTATTTTTACAATTTTTATGGTCTCATTATACTCTACTTTGATCTATTAAAAATTTACTTGTACCTAAAAGCTACCAATTACCTTACAAGTTATTATAAACTACACACTTTACTTACATTTTTTTTTAACAAATACTTACACATTATATATAAAAAAAAAAAGATATTTTTGCCAATCCCTCCCCCCTTGGCCGACCAAGGGGAGGGTGGCAATTAATGTTGGTATGGTTTGCTTGATTGTATAGATTTATACATTTACTTAAAGTCTTACTTGATTCACTTATCTCATTCATTCTCAAATTATTTCAAAGTTAGTAAAAAGTGTTCTCTCCTCTTTCTTTCTTCCTCTAAAACCGGTTCATCACAAGGAGTAGCAAGGGATCAAAATTTTTCAAGTTCAAGCATAAACAATCTAGATTACACTCTTATATAAGGTTTTGAAATAAAAACCTAGGGTGTTTAGGTTAAATCCTTGTTCTTATCACCTCATCATAGTAGCTTGTAAGCATATTACTTTCATTTTTCATCTTTCATTTTCATTTCATATTTATTTCTTCATATTTTGTGCAAGCATGCAAGACATATGGTTATTTATACCATTTTACATTGATTTTTAGAGTTTTATATATAAAGTCATCCTATAATTATTCCCTTGTTATATATTGGTCTTGATGATGTCTAGGAACCCATGACACCCTAAGAAGGTGTATGGTAGGATTAGAATAGCTTTGGAGTTGATTTGAAGGGATTGGAATAGGTTTAGTACGAGAAAAACTATTTTCGACAAGTATATAAAGTGGTCTGTTCTTATTTTGATTTTCTGGAAAATCCGACAGTAGGCACGAATTTTTGGCTTTAATATTTAGAAAATATACTTTAAAACGAATCCGTGGCCGCTTGAACGGATTAAAACGGAGTTATAACGAAGAAGTTATGAATTTTTCAAGTTTGACGACGAAATATATAATTTCTGAAATTTCAGCAACCTATTTTAGTTTTGTACGAGTCAAAAACGAGTCCTAAGCTTTACAAATTATTTCGACTTATCAAAAATATATTAGTATACTTTGATACGAAGCTAAGGACGTATAATACGTAGAAAACGGATTTGAAACGACTAAGATATACACATTTTCATAAAATTGCCGTAACTATTATTTTTAGAAAAACTATATAATTTTACTGAGACAAGTGTTACGGTAACTAAAACGACCATATTGGAGGCTGTTTTTAACGATGATGTAGAACTTTTTGTAACGAGATGTCTTCTAATAAAATCGAGATCATCAAGCATATTTTTAAAAATGACCAACCATTTGTATAGCGGAGTTGTAATAAATTATTTACGGTTGTTCAAACTTTGCCGAAACTCATTTTTAAACAACATTTGGACAAAATCACCATCTTTAACCTTTATTATCTCTATGTTCGAGACCTCTATGACGAAAACTCCTGTACTAAAACTTCTAGATTTTGATACAAGCTTTCCAAAACCGTCGAGTTCGTTTCCTAACGTTCGACGTACACCATTTTACGACTAGCTTTTCGAAGCCATTTTTGTCACTTTCATGAAATTTCCAACGACTTTATTTTACGACGAAAAGTGATAATTTCACAATAAATCATTTATAAACTATTGTAGGATGACATTTTGACGTAAATACTTGTAAAGTGATTTAAGAATGTTCAAGACGTCAAAAGAGTATTTTTCGACGATAAGTATTATTTTCAAAACTCGCAAATGGTATAAATAACATACGAAATGCATGCATATCATTACATCATAACTCATTACATATCATATCATTCGTAATAGGTCCAGATTAAAGTATCACGCTATACCTCAGTGTACTCACTCTTGTCATCATACCAGTTTATCAAGTGAGTTTTCATAGCCCCGTTTTACATGCTTTTAATTATTTTCAAACCTACGGGGGAGAATACATTGCACAACATTTTATTACGATACCAAGTATGTTAAATTCATTTACATTGCTTAAGTTACCGCATGCCAATTGAAAGTCCCCATTTCCTGAACATGAACCGTTAATCTTAGAAGCGAGGGTGAATGGATAGATCTATCGAGGGTGACGCCTCCATCCGGGTTGGTGAATCCCAACTAGTAATACGGATGCATTTCATTTAATAACATTATTGAGTTGTCTGGCAAACACTCTGTTGGGGCCTACATTATGAACAGTCTAGTTTCGGTGTCATGGGCTTATAGCAATTGTAACATTTTTATGTGACATGATTGTCATACACCTGAACATTTTTATGTGACAAGATTGTCATACACTGTAACATTTTATGTGACATGATTGTCATACCCGATCTATACTTGCAGTAAGTATAAAACATTTACCAAACCTATGATTTCTCACCAACATTATTGTTGACCGTTTAGCAATGTATTTTCAGGTAACTAAGGCATACTCATCATGGCATGGTTAAGGAACCCTTTTGAGTCGCGGCGTCGACTTACATCATTGTACATTATGGCACTTTCTTTCAAAACCATCGTTTGGACTTGTAATATATTTTATTTCCGCAATCTTTATAAACTTTTGGGACCTATACTTTGTAAACTCTGATTGTTTTATTAAATCAAACGATGTTCTTTTCAAACGACACTTTAGGTCGTTCAATATAACTGTGATTGTGGTGCTATGACAGTCTATCCCCATGAATTCCATTCCGCTGCAAAACAGGTAATTTGGGGGTGTGACTGATTGGCATCGAGCTCGGTTATAGAGAACTTGGTTGCATCATTGACCCTAGACTATAACTACATCATCATAGCATCTCATCATTTCATCATAAATATAGTCACTATACATGTAGGTTTTATACGCACATTTGGCGAGTTATTTACTTTCATTTCAAATCGATTGTCACATAGATGCCTTCAAATGCCCATCCCATTATACTCACATCACTTTGACATGGAGAATGCCTTGTCATTCCCTATCACAATTTTAACATCAGTTGACTCAACACCGATAACATCAGATGATGACACTAAGACCTTTTAGGAGGACGAAGTTGCACCTACACCATCACGATCACTATTGATTCCGGTAGGATCGGGACAATTTTATCACTCATTGGGACAGATCATACCATTTGGTAGAAATTATAGGCTTAGTCCTAATGAACCTATTTTCTTAACTCACCACAAGGATTTCCATTACCATCATTGTCATTATTTTCATCATCATTATCATTTCGAGCACCATCCGTACCATCACATCTCATACACGATACTCATACACCTCTGACTTGGCAGCTTGGGAAGCGTGCGTGATTTGACACACCATTACCATCTACCACTAAGACTATAGACACTACACCATCTCATAGGTTTGAGGACTGTGAGAGTTCTAGGGCTATTGTTGCTAGACCGCTTACTACTCCTACACTTGAAACACGATTAGACCACCAACAGGAACATATAATAAGTACCTTTCTAGCTAACGTAATCTTTATCATTTATTATCTCTACAATAATCACCACCTTGTTTATTTCATTCCTTACTCCAATTGCCCAATTTTCCATCATTTCACGTCGATACATCACTATCTTACTAGGGGTTAGGCCAACTTTATTCTTGACCAATTAGTAGACTATTACTACTCGATAAGGTTCTCCTATGTATCCTATAAACCATCCAACAAATTTTATTCCAAATTATTCTGCTACTATTTCATGAAATTATTTCACTTGATTTTATTTCGAACTATTTTATCACCATCTTAGAAACGTTGTTTCATAAAGTTTTAACGCAAGTTGTTTTATTACCAACTTATCAATTGGTTTCAGTCATTTTATCAACTATTTAATATCCTCATGCGAAACGATTTTCATGTTACTCTGAAAAAAAAATAAAATAAATAAATAAATAAAAAAATCATTGAGCCATTATCTTACAAAACAAAACGTTGAATACCATCTAAAACTTCGGAGGAACATAATACCATTTCAACAAAAACAAGCATCACATCATTTGTCCTTGATTATACATGGCCTGATCACCTATGTATAATTCAGGAAGAATTATGTCATGAAAGTAACAAGCATCATTTCAAATCTCCTAAAACAATTCTCATTTAAAAGCAAAGTTTTATAATCAGATAAATCGTGCATAAACATTCCTTTTTGTTAACACTCTATAGATGCTTACGCCATTTATCTCTCACTCAACCGATAAGTTAGGATTTGACGAATGACTTTTTTTTAAGGAAAGACTTCCTATACCATCTGTGAGGAGGATTCCTCGATACAAGAAAACAATGAAAGGATTTTGGAATTTCCAACAAGGGCTAGAAGTAAGTAGCGAGACGTTTCAAAACTCAACAAAAATCTTAAGACATCACGAGACATTTCGAACCACTATTTTGGATTAGAATCCAAATTCTGCTATTTCATAAGTACTAGCTAGACCGAGTTACAAGACTTAGTACTAATCGAATACACACTAAGCAACACTATAGGATAAACCAATTCTCCTCCTAATTGAGACTACTGTAACATTTCATTAAACAAAGCTTCAACAATATGTGAACTTCCCTACAATGAGTTTCCCTTAAAGGAAAAATTTGGTTAAATTAAGGTTATCGATATAAACTTCCTCTAAGGCATTGTGTTCTCTAGAAATTCCAAGTAACCTCACTTCTATATCAAGAGATGCCACAGGTTTGAACATGTCGGACAATCAATGACTCCCCATCTACAAGTGAAACTAGAACAAACATTCTTCGACATAGTTTGAGCTGATACCTATTTTCTTGCTAGCATGATAACAATATTAGTGATGAACTATTTTGGAAGCACTCAATATCGGAACAAATCTTGAAAACCAACCACTACACCACCTTACTTAAATATTTAAGGTTTGTGACTTTACAACATGGAGCATGGAAACACTTCGATAATCAAACAATAAACATTTTAGTCATAGAGACTAAGCACCTTAGGCAAGTAAGACTCAGGTCATGACATTCGATAGGACTAGAAACGCGAGGAATCACAATTGTTACCTATAATCTATTCTTTTCAATGAGGTCCTTTCCGACGGATTTAACATTTTGAAATCTAACACGAGACACGTGGTATCAATTCCAGTTGTACCTATTATAAGCTATTCGATTCACCTTAGATTGCTGACAGTCATTTCAAGATTTCCATGAAACCTACTAGGACATGATTACCGCCTACTATCCTCAGCTCAATGGTTAGAGCTAGAGAGCAATTCCCATTAGATGATATGCTCAAGCCAGTATGACCTTCTAGAAATGGTTAGGCAAATCATTCTCCATCGACAAGTTTCTTTGCAACAATAGTTAGCTCATGAACATATTGACTACACCATTTGAGGCAATCAGAAGGTTGAGGTATCAATCACTTATTCAAGGATTAAAATCAGGAAAGTCCAATTCATTAGTCCATAACTCATTCATGAAACAAACAAAGAAATTATACAAATCAAGAATCAGTTACAAGTAACAACATATAGCTAGATAAGCTACATCGTTATATCGATGCAAAATTTGGAGATGTGTCCCATAAGCCGCAAACCATTAGAATTTCAAGTTGGTAACAAATTATGTTCAAAATCTTGCCTTGGAAAGCGAAGTGCGATTCAAAAAAACATTGGACGAACCGATACGACTCATATATCCTCACCTTTCACCGATGACACTGTAGAACCCAAAACGAACTGAATTCGTGGATCAATTCCTTTTGATGGGCGAATGTGACAACCCGTACTTTCAGGTCATTTCTCGAAACAATTCATGCTTCACTATTTCAACATTTATCGTAAACTAGGTTTGCGTGTTCCAAATTCGCGTAACCTTAATGGTTTAGCGGCGAATTCATGATCATATCATCACGAACATTTCATATGGACTAAGTTTAGTCTACATTTCATTAACATCATTTGCATCATGTTAGTTCATTCATGACATTGCATTTCACATTAAACGCGTAAATTTTATATTAAATAAACGTTATCGCGTGAGTTATTATTTTGAACATTTAATCCGTTATTTCTAAAAATGATCCCGATATATTTTTATACTTACATTTAGTTTCTAAAAACTATATTTTGAGTTTACCTAGTGTTTTAAATTTATTTTGTATATAAATCGTTAAAGTTATATTATTACGACACTTTTCTTAAAAACTACTCGATAATTATTTTATCACTCAATTTTTACAAGAAATGTATTTTTACAATTTTTATGGTCTCATTATACTCTACTTTGATCTATTAAAAATTTACTTGTACCTAAAAGCTACCATTTACCTTACAAGTTATTATAAACTACACACTTTACTTACATTTTTTTTAACAAATACTTACACATTATATATATAAAAAAAAAATATATATTTTTGCCAATCCCTTCCCCCTTGGCCGACCAAGGGGAGGGTGGCAATTAATGCTTGTATGGTTTGCTTGATTGTATAGATTTATACATTTACTTAAAGTCTTACTTGATTCACTTATCTCATTCATTCTCAAATTATTTCAAAGTTAGTAAAAGTGTTCTCCTCTTTCTTTCTTCCTCTCCTAAACCGTTCATCACAAGGAGTAGCAAGGGATCAAAATTTTTCAAGTTCAAGCATAAACAATCTAGATTACACTCTTATATAAGGTTTTGAAATAAAAACCTAGGGTGTTTAGGTTAAATCCTTGTTCTTATCACCTCATCATAGTAGCTTGTAAGCATATTACTTTCATTTTTCATCTTTCATTTTCATTTCATATTTATTTCTTCATATTTTGTGCAAGCATGCAAGACATATGGTTATTTATACCATTTTACATTGATTTTTAGAGTTTTATATATAAAGTCATCCTATAATTATTCCCTTGTTATATATTGGTCTTGATGATGTCTAGGAACCCATGACACCCTAAGAAGGTGTATGGTAGGATTAGAATAGCTTTGGAGTTGATTTGAAGGGATTGGAATAGGTTTAGTACGAGAAAAACTATTTTCGACAAGTATATAAAGTGGTCTGTTCTTATTTTGATTTTCTGGAAAATCCGACAGTAGGCACGAATTTTTGGCTTTAATATTTAGAAAATATACTTTAAAACGAATCCGTGGCCGCTTGAACGGATTAAAACGGAGTTATAACGAAGAAGTTATGAATTTTTCAAGTTTGACGACGAAATATATAATTTCTGAAATTTCAGCAACCTATTTTAGTTTTGTACGAGTCAAAAACGAGTCCTAAGCTTTACAAATTATTTCGACTTATCAAAAATATATTAGTATACTTTGATACGAAGCTAAGGACGTATAATACGTAGAAAACGGATTTGAAACGACTAAGATATACACATTTTCATAAAATTGCCGTAACTATTATTTTTAGAAAAACTATATAATTTTTACGAGACAAGTGTTACGGTAACTAAAACGACCATATTGGAGGCTGTTTTTAACGATGATGTAGAACTTTTTGTAACGAGATGTCTTCTAATAAAATCGAGATCATCAAGCATATTTTTAAAAATGACCAACCATTTGTATAGCGGAGTTGTAATAAATTATTTACGGTTGTTTAAACTTTGCCGAAACTCATTTTTAAACAACATTTGGACAAAATCACCATCTTTAACCTTTATTATCTCTATGTTCGAGACCTCTATGACGAAAACTCCTGTACTAAAACTTCTAGATTTTGATACAAGCTTTCCAAAACCGTCGAGTTCGTTTCCTAACGTTCGACGTACACCATTTTACGACTAGCTTTTCGAAGCCATTTTTGTCACTTTCATGAAATTTCCAACGACTTTATTTTACGACGAAAAGTGATAATTTCACAATAAATCATTTATAAACTATTGTAGGATGACATTTTGACGTAAATACTTGTAAAGTGATTTAAGAATGTTCAAGACGTCAAAAGAGTATTTTTCGACGATAAGTATTATTTTCAAAACTCGCAAATGGTATAAATAACATACGAAATGCATGCATATCATTACATCATAACTCATTACATATCATATCATTCGTAATAGGTCCAGGATTAAAGTATCACTATACCTCAGTTGTACTCACTCTTGTCATCATACCAGTTTATCAAGTGAGTTTTCATAGCCCCGTCGTACATGCTTTTAATTATTTTCAAACCTACGGGGGAGAATACATTGCACAACATTTTTATTACGATACCAAGTATGTTAAATTCATTTACATTGCTTAAGTTACCGCATGCCAATTGAAAGTCCCCATTTCCTGAACATGAACCGTTAATCTTAAGAGGTGGGGAATGGATAGATCTATCGAGTGGTGACGCCTCCATCGGGTTGGTGAATCCCAACTAGTAATACGGATGCATTTCATTTAATAAACATTATTGAGTTGTCGGCAAACACTCTGTTGGGCCTACATTATGAACAGTCTAGTTTCTATGGTCATGGGCTTATAGCAATTGTAACATCTTTATGTGACATGATTGTCATACCTGTAACATTTTTATGTGACATGATTGTCATACCTGTAACATTTTTATGTGACATGATTTGTCATACACGATCTATACTTTGCGTAGTCGTATAAAATATTTACCAAACCTATGATTTCTCACCAACATTATTGTTGACCGTTTTAGCAATGTATTTTCAGGTAACTAAGGCATACTCATCATGGTATGGTTAAGGAACCCCTTTGAGTCATGGGCGACTTACATCATTGTACCTTATGGCACTTTCTTTCAAAACCATCGTTTGGACTTGTAATATATTTTTATTTCCGCAATCTTTATAAACTTTTGGGACCTATACTTTGTAAACTCTGATTGTTTTATTAAATCAAACGATTTTCTTTTCAAACGACACTTTAGGCCGCTCAATATAACCAGATCATGGTGCTATTACAGTCTATCCCCAGAATTCCATTCACAAAACAAAAGTAATTTGGGGTGTGACATTGTATGAAGTTTTGTGTGTATTATTAATTTGTATAATGTGTATAATAACATGTACTTTTCATTTTAGGGTGTTTAAATTGTATATTTTGGATTATGTTGTAGCTTCTTTAAATTGTACTTTATGAAAATTTTATTGTACTTTTTAGTAAGGGGTGTTTTAATTGATTGTTTTTAATTTGATATATGTGCTTTTAATTGGTTGCACACTGTGAATAAATTATTGTACTTTTAAGTAATGGGGTGTTTTAATAAGAGTATTAATTACACTATGCATTTCTCTATCATTTGACCAATATCAACAATTCAACTTTTTAACTTTTCACCTTTGAATGTTTTTCTATTATATGTAGTAAAGATAGTAGGGTACCAGTACGTTTCGGCGGCGGGTACCCTATGACGATTAACCGGATAAATAGATCTCGATGAGACCTAATTCCACCAGTTTTTATCAGTTTCAACGAGTCCTCTCTGGTTCGTTTTCGGATGGCTTTTATTGGTTAGCCGAACCGTGGCAACACCGTTCCGGTTGAACTTTGTCCGGTCCGGCTTTCAAAACTACATACCATAACTTGTTAGCTTGTATAAAAGTGCCTGGTGTTTTATCAATTTGTATAATGTGTATAATAACATGTACCTTTCATTTTAGGGTGTTTAAAAATAACATTAATTAGTGTGTTTAATTATTTTATATTTTGGATTATGTTGTAGCTTGTTTAAGTTATACATTGTGAAAATTTTATTGTACTTTTTAATAAGGGGTGTTTTAATTGGTTTTTCTAATTTGGTATATATGCTTTTAATTAGTTGTACAATGTGAATAAATTATTGTACTTTTAAGTAGTGTTTTTAATAAAAGTATTAATTACACTATGCATTTATCTCACCTTTAACTTTCAAAATTCACTTTTTAAAGGGATTGACCATACCACTTTTATAAGATAGATAAGAAGAAAGAGTTATGATCAAATAAGAAGATTACTTAAAATAAGAAGGAATAAGAAGAACTATAAAGCAAACCGAGATGCACCGACCTAAATTAGATGCTTCTCTATAATCTTAGATGCATTATAACGCACCATAGTGTGTTTTCTAGCTTTTAATCAGATGCATATACGTATATTAGATGCATTTCATGATTTATCTTGTTTTTTGTTCCTCTCAAGACGCGTGCGAAATCATGAAAATCAATTTGCATCATCTATACATCAAATTAACTTTCGAAACTCAAGATGTTGCATATATATGAATAGAAATGCATCTAATACAAGTCGTTGCATCTCAAATGCGTGGTTTTGGTCACTTCTCACCACTTCTTATTTTAATTTACTTTTCACTGAATCCCTACCCAAGAAACTAAGAAGAAAATGTATTTGTTTAAAAACTCTCAAAATAAGAACTAAAAAAAGACTAATATACCCCTTGTGCTTAAAATGCTATTTCTATTAATGAAATCTTTTGAATTTTCTTCTATTATTACTAGACGAGTACCCGCGCCTAGCGGCAGCGGTTTCTAGCGTCAGATAATTAATGATTTGTCATATTGTGGTGAGTGTTTTGTATAGCGTTTAAAATAAACGGACTGATGAAAATGCAATTGTAAAAGCGATTGTATTATACAATAACTAAAGTCTAGACAAAATTCTTAACATCTATCAAACAACATATAAAGACATTTAATGAAAATGAAAGTAAACATTACATCAATGAGAGATAAAAACTAACAACACAGCTACTTGTCGGTAAAAAACTAACAAGGATGAGATTAATTGGTGCCGTTGTTAAGAACGGTACCAAAAGTAGAAAATGAATTTGACTAGTCCCAAAAAAAAAAAAAAAAAAAAAGGCTAATTTTGGCTATTTTGTAAAAGATTTGGAAGATTAAGTTAACAATTTTTTGAAATAAGGTATTTAGCCTATTGAAAAGTTAAATGTGCACTAAACGGACATATTTCTCTTAAATGTAAAACATTATAATCGTTTTTGAAGAAAAACTTATATATATATATATATATATATATATATATATATATATATATATATATATATATATATATATATAGGAGAGAGTTAATGTGAGATCAAACTTAAAGTTGTAAAAATAAGATCAAATCTAAAAAACCACTAAAACATTTATAAATAAGAATTTTAGCAATCATACACAAAAAAATAATATTTTAATACAAATTAACATTTTAGCAACTACTAACCAAATGATACATAAGTTTGGATTAGTGATACACCTGATACACATTACACTAATAAATATTCCAAAACCTGATACACATATATAAAACCCCGACACATTAAACTTCTAATCAAAGTGTATCACCTAGGTTTCATAAATTTTAAAAAAGAAATTCCATCTAAACCAATTTTAGTTGTAGTAAATAAAAAAATTATTTTTATTGTAAGAAGAGTATCTCTTGTCAAATTTTAGTTCGATCTCATTTTAACAACTTTAAGTATGATCTTATTTGATCTAGATTCTATATATATATATATATATATATATATATATATATATATATATATATATATATATATATATATATATATATATATATATATATATATAGCTATAGATCGTTGTGTAAAAAAAAGTTTATGGGTTATAAACGAAAAATAATAAAAGTTTGAAGATTGGGGGATTAAACATAATGTTTAAAACCCGGTTCGACTTGTGGTTCAACCTTGAACTGTTCTCACGAAAAAATTGTTTAATTTAAACTGAGTCAAACCCGACATCTTTGGATCAAAACGGGTCAAATTAAAACAGGTCAACTCACCGGGTTTGAAGCGCCCGAGTCAACCCGATTTTCGATATGTATTAATAGTTTCAAATTTTTTTACTTTTTCTTTTATATAGTACTATTTGAAGATGCCGAATGGGCAAGCTAGCTTCATAAGATTACTTAACAAAGTTTAATTGGACGTAAAT
>OU343221.1:288250385-288393597 GCA_910596185.1 Chrysanthemum makinoi
AAATATCTTCAACATGTTCAAGTATAATTATTGTATTTAAAAGAGCCTGTGATTTTGTGCCACACTCATCACATACCTTCATTTCACATCTTCTCAACTTTTAACATTATTCCTCATCCTGAAAAACAAAATAATTTTGTGTCAATGTCCTGTTTTTTAATTTGTGTATTTATATTAACATATTCAAAGAAGTATTTACCATGGATACGGAGACTGTATTTTTTATCCTCACTCATCAACGCCGCTCATTTCCACATCTTCATTACTTTAACAACATTCTCATCTGAAAAAAGTTTAATTTTGTGTGAATGTGATGTTCGTTTTTTTATTTTATTATATTAGCATGTTCAGAGTATACACCATGCATATAGGAGACTGTATTTTTTGTCCTCACTCATCACGCCCTTCATTTCCACATCTTCATCAACTTTAACAACATTCTCATCTGAAAAAAAAGCTACTTTGTGTGAATGTCATGTTCATTTATTATTATTATTATATTAACATGTTCAAAGTATATTTACCATGCATAAAGGAGACTGAAGTTTTGTCCTCACTCATCAGATCCACATCTCGATCAACTTCACAACGACTCTCGACCTATAAAAAAGATTGATATTTTTGAATGTGCGTGTTACCAAATTAAAAGGTGAATCTATCTTTAGATTAACATGTTCAACACATATTTAGGATTAAAGGTGAATTTATCTGTTGGGGCTCATTCATTTCTTGCTTGTTTGGCACATCTTGCTCAACGTCACAAACATTCCCCCTCCTAATCAAATGCACATGTAAACAGCCAAAATATTGGGTATGTATTAACTCATAAAATAAACAAAATAACTGGCATACATTACCTGAACATCTGTAGGATCTTGAGGTGAGTCAAAAAGTCATTTTTACTTCTGCACTTGTTGTGAAGATAAATCGTTCCTAGGACTGAATATATCTTCTTGCACATTCAGATTTGCATTAACATCAACATCCTTTACGTCATGATCTACATCCATATCATCGTCATTTTCAGTACCGGTCTGAAAAAAAATATAGTTATGTTAAGTACTTGGTTCGCTAATTGCTGTGTACCGAATGCAGAAAAAATCATTGTTTATATGATAAATTGTTATAAAAAAACCTTTGAGTCATCATCTACATCGATACTACCATCATTTTCAGTACCGGTCTGAAAAAAATAAAAATTAAATTACATTTGTTAATTAATTACAAAGACTTATTACTGTGTACAAAAAAAACAAACACACCTAGTCTTCCCAAAAGCAATATATGGTTCTATTATACATAACAATTAGAAAAACATACAAACTCAAACATACAAACAACTACAGAAAAACGTAGAAACTAACATACAAACAACTACACAAAACATACAACTCAAACAACAAACCCTCCATAAGCTACAACTTAATATACTGAACAATCTGGATGTGTAGCGAGTACGATTCGTTGAGGGGCTCATGAAGAAGGACCCTGCGTCTGCTTCAACACGAAGATTAATAAATTCTTGTGACCAAACTTGGAAGACTTCAAGAGTGTGATCCATTTGGTAAGGCTGATCAGATTCAAAAACTGGATCCCCGATCTTCGTAAATCCAATTAATTTTAGTAAATGAGGAGTGAAAATGTTAAATAGTGTTTTAAAGGATTTTATTTTGTTACCATCCAACATTATCTCCCATAAATGACCGTGTGCCACTGATCTCCTATCATGTTGCCAAAAATGACAAGAGACTCTCTTAGCTTTGAAATATAGAAAGGTACAGGAATCCGAACTCGTAAGCTGTCAGGTATATCTAATACCGAAAAGTTGTGGTTAACCAAATCAAAAGAGACAATCATATAACATTTTTGAGAGGAACCTAAAGTCCGTTCGAACCGCCCATAAATAAAACTACCTATCACCGCCCCCTTGACCGTTTAAGTCGGATTGATTGACAAGGCATATGTTCACTTTCTAACTTCTTCCAGTGCACGAGCTCAATGTACCACTGAAACATTCCATGTTTCGTGTCCATCAAGCGGATATGAAATCTTTAAAATGGTAGGGTCAAAAGTGATTGGATTAACACCAAAACCGATAACAACTTTATCAGATTCAGATTGACTTAACCAACCAGGGATAACTATAGCATCTGATTTTCTTATTGACGGGTTCCAAAGAACAGCCATCTTAAAAGCATCAGAAAGACACCACAAACCATGAGAGGTGCCAATTGGCAAAAGATTCAAAAATCTGAGACTTGTATTACAAATGACTTTAGGAATACTTGGAAAAAAGAGACGTTGCTGGAACAAATTGACATTATCATCAACAAAAAATATAAATAGTGACTCAACAAATCCTTGCTGATAGTGAATAGTGACAACGCATATGTTCACTTTCTAACTTCTTCCAGCGCTGGGAGCTCAATGTAAACACCGAAACATTCCATGTTCCGTGTCCATCAAGCGGATATGAAATCTTTAAAATGGTAGGGTCAAAGTGATTGGATAACACCAAAACCGATAACAACTTTTCTTCATTCGATGACTTAACCAACCAGGGATAACTATAACAACTTGATTTTCTTATTGCAGGGTTCCAAGAACAACCATCTTAAAGCATCAAAGACACACCAAACCATGAGAGGTGCCAATTGGCAAAAGATTCAAAAATCTGAGACTTGTATTACAAATGACTTTAGGAATACTTATAAAAAAGAGACTTTGCTGGAACAAATTGACATTATCATCAACAAAAAATATAAATAGTGACTCAACAAATCCTTGCTGATAGTGAATAAGAAAACTATAAGGCAGAGTCGTGCGAACACCGAAACCAATAAGGAATTTGGAGATGTCGATGAACGACTTCCTGTTAGGATCCAATATTTATTGTGTTTCATGATTCGATGTTGGAAATACATGTTAGCCATTTAGAGAGAGAAAGTAAAGAGAGGGGTGTTCTTGGTAGAGAGTTACTTAACAAATGAAAGGTTAGATTGATTGATGAGAACACCACCCCTTCCAAGGATGGAAGGGGTATTTATAGTTACAAAGCTAACGTCCTCCTGACGGACTGTGGATCAGGCATACAGTGGGTAAAGACTCGTCCTTCCTCCACGGTGTTGCACTAAACTAAACTACGCTACAAACTAACTAATAAACTACTAAATTCCGTAAATAACGACATGTCTACGAGCTAACATATGCTAGACCATAATTGGGGGTGCCGCTCTTTATCATGGAATTTCCAATTCTTAACAATCTCCCCCTAAGGGAAGTCACCCCATGTTTTACATTTCGAATTCTAGCATTCTATTTTGTCTTCTGTTCTGAGCTCGTAGACTTCAATTCTTCAATGTTCCGCAATCTTTATGCTTTAGTAGCGATTCTTCAAAGTCCGCATTGATTTGTACTTTTAGTGGAGGTCTTTGAACTGATCCACATCCTGATGATCTTCGAGCTTTCTTTGAGATCATCAGCCACAGTAAATCTCTGGATCACCTTTGTAGTGTTGCCTTCATGTGATGTTGTGACTTTTGGACCGACATGCTCACACTTTAGGGATCATGACATCTTTCCATCAGAGTAGCGGAAGCTTTACTGGTTCATGATATTTGCAGCAGCGTAGCAGAAGCATAGTATAAAAATATCAGAACCAGGTTATGTAGATATGCACCAGTCATGATTTCTTCAATAAGTGTGGATGTTGTGAGCATGCGGGTTTAGATTGACTCCTCAGTTCTGATCAGTTGCAACCGTCCAAATGTACCTGCAAACAACAATTAGTAATAAAACACATGAAAATGTCTTTGATCACTTTCGTTGAATTGAGGTACACGACCCACGGTTCCCCGTTGATCAGTACAAGTACTGCCTGTGATCAGGTATAATTTCGAAGAATCTCCTTGACAGGGTTTCGCAGCTGTTCTAGCCGTTCTCAAACCGGAACGTCTCAAAGAAGACAACATGGAGTGAGTGAACCAGCGAATTGAGATTCACTGATTGATGAAAAATTGATTTGAAAACAATTGCGTATTGCTTAGAAGAAATAGTTTTGCAATACGACGAAGGTTTTATGAGAAAGATCAATTTTCAATCAAAAATACTTTTTGTATTTGAAAAGAGTACACATTCAATGTGCTAGAGAAAAGAAGATTTGCACATCGAACGGTTTTTCCAAAAGTATTTTTTCAATCAGAGATACTTTTTGTGTTTGAAAACATGAATACACATTCGATGTACTAGAAAAAAGATGATTTGCACATCGAACGGTTTTCCAAAAGTATTCGTCAAATCCATTCCTGGACCAAGGTTGATTCAAGAGTGAATCTCCCCATCGTTTCTATCCAGTTGTCACAAGCTTGATATTTTGAAAAGATCTCACATGTCACCCACCAAGAGCTTGTGATGATGGCTCTAGAAGGTTTTCCATCTTCATCATGAATATTTTTCATATCACTCGGATGTTCTGGCAATACCACAAGGATAATGCGTAAGACTCTTAATATATACTTACTTTCCACATTGTGTGAAATAGCAAGTCTTCATTAATTTTGTGTCCTAATGAGATATTATGGATGATCTCTTGGATCTAGACTCAATAGTGCACATTTGGTTTCCTATGCCGGAGACTAGGTAGAGGGTCTCCTTCTTCAATATCAACAATCTCTAAGAGAAAGTCGATAGATAATGTCGGTTCCCCGTGAGAATGAAACAAGCCCTTTTAAGAGGAACTTGAGTAGCTTGGGAAGTTTAGTGCAGTGCGTCACTGAGTCCATGACGTCTTGTCTTCAATACCGGTGTTACCTTAGTAACCACCAGTAGCATATGTATTAAACCCGGTTACTGCCCTAAGGTTGAATTATTGAAGGGCTATTTCTTTTCACCCTTTTTCACATTCAATTATTTTTTCATTCTTCACCCTTCAGTGCTTACCGAGACTTCATAACTAGAACCTTGTTGGGTTTGTTCCAGTACTAGCTCTGTCTCAGTCGCCACTCTTCCCATATTCTCATGTTTCTCCTTTTTTCAATATACCTAAGGACTCTACACTATCTAGTGGATTGTCCCTGGGTAGATCCCTCCGGTTCTGGCGGATCGTGGGAACAAATACCTAACCTAACCATCCTTATAACTCCATGCATAAAGTAAAATGGTCGGTCTTTTGGTACAGTTCATTCTTCCTTGAAACCAATTGAAAAATCATTTGGAAAAACCAATCAAGGTACTGGTGACAAAATATCAAAGTATTTTGTACCTTAATTGTTTTTGATCATATAGAAACTCCCCTCAACATGTGCATTATGTATATTGAAATTGTTAGCACATGGAGGCAAGAGTCTTTTGAAATAATTTCTTGATCACAATTTCATTGAAAACCATTTGATTTTCTTGGTAAATTCTCCCCCTCAATATGTGCGTAGGATATTTTAAATCATTTTATCACATAGAGGGAAGAGTTCATTTGAAGTACATCCACGATCACAAAATCCATTAAGAAACCATTTAAAACTCAATCAAGGTACTTAATGTTAAAACATAAAAGCCTTTATACCTCGATAGTTTGTTTTCTTTTGAAATGCTCCCCCTCAATATGTGCTTTGAGATTCGAAAGCGTTTAGCACATATGAGAGAGCAGCCTGCACAATTGAATAAAAAAAAGCGATCACCTTTTATCAAATTTCATTATTAAATCACAAATTCTCCCCTGATAAAAAATATCAAACCCTTTGAGATTTTGGATCTCAGGTGATTTAATTAGGTTTAGAAAACATGGGAGAAAATATTGCCTTGTTTAAATACTCATCTTGTTTTTGGATAAATGCTCCCCCTCAACATGTGCATTATGTATATTGAAATCGTTTGGCACATGGAGGCAGGAGTGCCTTTGAAGGACTAAAACCAATTCCATTAAAACAGATTTGAGATTTAAAACACGATTTCTCCCCTGATCAAAACTTTCAACCATTGAGATTTTGATCCCAATTGATTAAAATCATTTAGAAAATTTTGGGGAAAGACGTGGCAAGATTTAATTTTGAAAAATGACAGATAAGGACCAATTATAGACATTAAAGATTGTTTAGTGTCGGTATGATTTTTAAGAGATCTTTAAGTAAAATAACAATTTCACAATCAACAGAACGAAAAAATTTCATTTTGACAGATCTTTAAGTTTTAAAGAAAATCATACCATGACATTACATTAAATCTTTAGATCACCACATTTTAACTTATCAAACCTGAACTTTTATGAAGAAATTCGTTTTTGAAAATATTTTATTTTAAATCACTCTCCCCTCAATCGTGACCAAAGTTGATAATTGTGACTTAGATTTTGATAAAAAGAAGTCCGGTGATTTTCAAATTTAGTCCAATTTATTTTCAAAACAATATTTTCCATTTTCAAAACAATTTATTCAAAGTTTTAGAAAACGATCCCTGCACAAAGATACTTAGGTGGTTAAGCTTGTTTTGTTGTTGTTGCTTAGGGTTTGAAGAAACCATCTGCTGATGCATGAGACTTCTTCGTTCATTTTCATGCCAACTCCCATAGAGGTCCAATTAAGCTCCGTTTCTTCATTTTCATTTGATGATGAAGAAAACCATCTGCTGATGCAGTGAGACCTCTTACGTTGCACTTTATCATGCCAACTTTCCATAGAAGTCAAATTAAGCTCTGTTTCTTCATTTGTCAACCCAATCTATTGTTACCCTTTCCTTTCGGCATCCAATCAACATATTTTGTGGGATCCGGACCGGGAACATTCTTATGAACCATGATATCTGCATGCGTTAGAAAATATACAAACAAATATATGGTGGTCGACAACACCCAAACAGCAATCGACTAATAAAAGTCAATCCAACATATCAATCATTTCAATAAGGCATGGGAATAATGTGTTTCATCAAACTATAATCATCTAATCCTAACAATCATATCCTAAATTCCTAGTCCTTCGACATAGTCAAATATCATTTTTAATTAAGCACGTAGGATAATTAAGAAAGCCGTTAGATGATAAGATTTGAAAACATTATCCCCCTCAATCAATGACTCATTTTTTGAAAAGTTTAAAAGCGCTGAAGTCATTGATTGAGTTTTCAATTATTTCGAAAACTCTAATAGATTGATTTTTAAGCAACTCATTTACTACGAATTTTAAAAACACAATATTTTTTCTGAAGAATTTTAGACGGAAAAAATTTGTGTAGAAACACAGTCTTTTTGATGACATGCTTTCCTTGTTTTGTTTTATAACTGCACGACTTTTGAAAATGGTTTAGGCAGCAACTTTTCCTTTCTTGAAGAACGGGTTGCTTTCTGAAATAATAGCAAACCATGGTTTAAGCACGGGTTACAGTCTAAAAATACTGCACCATTATTTGAAGCCTGGGTTACAGTCGAAATACTGTAACCATATTTTGAGACATGTTTAGAAAAGGATATTTACACCTCCTGCTCGAACTTCATCTATGGTCCCGTGCCATTATTGAATGACATTTCTAAGACCGTAGATGTTATCGATACCATAAGACATGTCTAGAGAAAACAATATTTTTGGAATTTTCAAATTTTTTGATTTTTATGGGTTTTTGAAGGTTTTATAATTTTCTATTTTCTTTTTGTTGGTTTTATATTTTTGTATTTTGATTTTGATAAATATTTACAGATAGAATAGATGATATAGTTTAAGAAGATGATGATACGAGTACCGAGATAAGGATATCGAGCAGCCCCGTAGTAGAAGATAGAAGTCATCATCTTTAAACATTCACCACCAAGCATCCGAGGCTTCAAATATACGATAGAACATGAGCTTTGAGAAACAGAGACTTTGGCAGCTTCCCCCCAAACCGAAAATCCTTTAGCTGAGCAGATTCAAAGCTTTCTTTCAAGCTTCCATTAGTCAGGTGTACAAAGAAGCACACCATTATCATCGATCCTGCTGCTCCTTTTTAAGAATAATCACCGTGATTCTTCGTTCGAGGTTATATCATCCAATAGAACAACAGCAACGTATCATCCCACATTTAAATAATCTTCTCAAATTCCTTTTCCACTGAAGTCTGAAGCAATCCATTCCAAAAGGTGTCAAGAGAACAATTCCCCCAAGTAGTTGAATTGATGCAGCCAGTCTCTTTGTATAATGCTCAAGAACTCTCCCGAATACACATCATGAGGGAATGAAAACACCTCCCCATGTTCACATTTTTTCTTCCCTGATGATCGTGTATGAAGCTCAAGAACCCGAAGTACACCAATACCCAAGAGCTCTCCCCCGATACACATCATGAGGGGAATGATAACACCTACCCAATGTTCCATTTTTCTTCTTCCCTGAGATCGTGTATGAAGCTCAAGAACCTGAAGTACACACATTCCCAAAGAAAGAATAACCGATAACATTGAAGAAGCATGCCGAATCACTGATTATCTCTGCGGGTGACAATCTCTGCGGATGTCAACACCGGAATAAGTGATAAATCTCGAATCACTGATTAAGCACTCAGTGAGACATTGAGCATCCCCAATGTACACAATCTCTCTCCCTCATGTTATACATTTATCTCCCCTGAATATGTCATACTTGTGCACCTCTTTTATCTTCAGAAACTTTCTCTACATCTTTTCCCCACATAGTTGGAATAAGAGCACTAAACGCCACGATGAGATAAACATTGAGTTTCTCTCAGGGTTATGACATTCGTCTTCCCGTGATATCTTCAATCACTTAGAAGAATTAAGTTCATCAAGTTTACCTCGGTTTAGATGCTTGTCTCCCTCCTGCCCCTTTCTGGTTTTGATACTTAAGAATCAGCAACAAATAATAAGCCCGTATACTAGAAATTTGTTAAAAAGAACATCATAAGCTCAGATGTATCTGTGAGAATCAACTTGCTGAAGAATATGAGCAAGTCTAATTGGGGATAAAATTTGGCTTTTCAATCTCTCCCAATTAGTGCTCTCCCCTAAACTGACGAAGATTTTCAAGTGTTCTTCTCAGCCCGGATTAAGAAGAAGTCTTTAGATCATCAAATGCAATTTGTCTTTAGCCTTCTAACATGTAGCAGAAAATGTTGACCAACTGATCAGACTCGACCTTCTTCAAGATTGTCTGAATGGGGAATAGATAGTTAACATCTTCATCTCACCAAGAAAGCATCCCAATTAACTTACATCTTGCAATTCCCCTTAACTAACATCCCTCCCAATCAAACAAGAACAGAAAGATGTTCATCAAGAAAATTAGCAATCAGCCCGCAACGAACACACAAAATGGTAATACCAAGCAAACAATCACATCAAACAAGAACAGAAGGTTGTTCGGAATCATCTTGTTGATGTGCACGTGGAAGCATTAACCGAAGCACTTGTCTTTAAACTCATCAACCCGTGTGAAGATGTCAACCAACGACTCTTAGAAGAAACTCCGTGTAACGATGACCCGATAAGAAGAAGCTCGGTTCTTACATGAGTTAGGAGCCGTTTGACCATTTATTCTCTAATATCAATCAACCATGCAAAAAATTCACACTTCTTCTCCCCCTCAAGAATTGCATACGGAGATGCCATTCGTGATTAAGTAAGTGATTATCATCCAAATGCATTCTATTCACACTTCTCCCCCGCAAAATTAAAAAAAGCACATGATGTCGCCATCTTCATTATATTGAGCAAGTGGAATAAGAGTAATTATCAGTAGTCCGGTTCACTTGATGACTGAAGCGCAAGGAAAAAGCATGAAGCATGTTGATGAGAATGGTCATAATAAGAAGATTTCTCTTCTTCCGAAGATAAAGCGCACTGAGACGTACACTTTTCTTTTCTTTAGAGAACGAGGCATGAACTATCGTGTTCATACGTCATAAATCTCTCTCTTTTCATCTACTCTTGGCAAACTTATAATCAACCCATTATCATTCAGTAGGCTCTTTGTCGTGAAAGCTGATGGAGAAATATGATGAATTTGACCCTAAAGTAAACCAACCCGAACTCGTGACTTAAACTTGCACATATGTAACAAAGAGCGATGCCGAGACTTCATCCTCCATTGAATCTCTAAGTACTCTATACTCTACATCCAACCAACCATCAAGTAGTAGACGTACATCATCACTTGAAAATCCACAATTGAATGTGACACTGAGCACTACAACGTAACTCCTTAAAGTGATAGTTATTTTGAGGTGATAAGAGCCCAATTCCCCCAAGTAGTAAAAGAAAAGGTAAAAGTCACCCAACAATAACTAGATTTCCAAGTCTTCGTTTTTGATAATAAGCTCGAACAAGGATCTTGAAGAATCTTCATCCAACCATCCCCGATACCTTCAGATACTAAGTACACTCGCCCGAGATATTTTACTTCAACCTCAAATAAATAATACTGAATTAACGTCGTTGTCACATCTTCTGGTTATAAGCTCAAATCTAGCCTTTTTGACATTTAAACGAACTTTGATAATGGTTTCATCCCGACCATGGTTAAAAGCACATAACCCCATAAAACCACGCAATAACCAAACTGCCATGACGAATAACCAAACACACATCCAATTTATGAAGTACACCCTTTTATCCCTTCTTCGAAACAGAAACCGTAACACCAGCATCAGAAGACCCCGAAATACGCTTTCCTTTCTCCAAGATGGTTCCATCATCACGGGATTTTACAATTCTATAGTTTAAACCGAGAAATAGTTTCTTTTGCGGGATTTTACAAAACCAAGAATAAACTGTATGACAGTTCCGGAAATGCACTTTACAATTACCAGGATGTTTCCATTGTCACGGGATTTTACAGGTCTATGATTTAAACCGAGAAATAAGTTCTTTCGCGGGATTTTACAAAATCAAGACAAAACCGTAAACAATGTCATCTTGAATGTGTTATGACAATTTGGGTTTCGGTGAATATCTGTTATAGGGGAACATGCAGCGGTTCATCAACGGTTCATTATCCAACATCAACAACATCATCAACCAACCAATCCACACTTTGGTAAACACATCATTCACGCATTCTGTCGGCTATGGTAGTGACCACATGGAGAAGTAAACTCGATATACCAAACTTGATCATGAAGTAGAATTCCCCAGATTTGTTACTTAAACTTGTACTCATCCTTGTGAAAAAGAAACGGTGTACCCAATGTAAAAATCCTCTTGATGTATCCTCAACTGTGTGAGACACCGGAGTGATAGTTACGTAGTGGGTTAAGCGAGAAAGAATCATAACCGTAACTAAATAGCCAAGTCTTTATCACACTCTATAAACGCCCAAACAAGTCATCTTCGCGGAAGGGTAGAAAGAAAGAAGATGAAATAAGTAAACACGCCCAGAAAAACTTCACTTCAATTTCAAATAAGAAATATCGAACTCAAACAATCCCGTAGTCACCCTAGTTCCAATATCAATTCAAGCCGAGACATAATATCTTTCGTGAAAATGCATAAGCCAAAGTATCAAACCCCATAACACAACAAGTCTCATCATCATACCCAATCTCATCATCAACTCTCAAAACCAATCAAATCTTATCTACAAATCTCATAATTAAATCTCATCAATTGCAGATCTTGAGAAGCCCATCTTTAGTAACATAAACTCCAAAAGCTCATATAATCAACACAGGAACCCCATAGTCATTATTCTTCAAATATTTTAGTTCAAGCCGTGACTTTGAATCCTCTGTGAAAATTATAATTACCAACATACCACTCATTAACAAAATAAAAGTTTCATCTAAATAATTTGACAAATAATTCGGACAACATTTTTATTTCGCTGTCAAGTAACATGAGCACCCTTTCAGTTCAAGCGTGTATCAAACAGTTCATGACCCATTATAGCCCAATCATTTTATGTAAAGCCCATGAATTAAATCCAGCCCACGATCAAACGCATAAACCTAACGATTATATAACCGGGTATAAGAGTGACTTAACCTAAAGATTAGGTCATTATCACATAAACCTAATCTCACCCCCAAACAAAATATCCGCCTCCCACACCACATCTGCTCATACCAAACCTTTTCTCATCATTCATCCTCCTCTCTCAACACTTCTCATCTTCAGCTTCTCAAACCCATGAGACGGATGGACTACCAAGTTCTTGACCTCGCCACAGGGATGGCGTCCAAGGTTTTGGACTCAATATCCTTAAGTCGCCACAGGGATGGCATCACACAACCTCGCTAATGTTCACGGTAGGTAACTATGTTCCCATTTAACGAGCTAAGAAAACGGTTTTAACAAAGTTGTTACAACCATTTCTAGGAATCGTACATAAGCACCGATTTTGTTCATGATAGTAAAACGAGTCAAAAACAAAGGGTTAACAAACTTGTTAATCTCTTTATCTTTTGTGTTCGAATAGTATATGAAACAAAGTAGATCAATGATGATGTTCATTTCGTGTATTAGACCTTAAAAACGTCCTGATGATTCTTTGAATAACACGAAATGAGTCTAAGATCTATGATGTACAATTGAGTCGATCTATGATGTTGATTGTTTCTTTTCATGTGTGTGGCCTTAGAGGCTTGATGATGCTTTGAGAAAAACATGAGAAACAAATCTGAGATCTTACTGTTTTTGACTTATGTTTTGAGTTATGGTTGAATGAGAGTTGAGGAGTGCTTGTAAGGTTCTTGGGTTGAGTCTAGTTAAGGATGAATGATTGGTTTTGGATCGTCATGATATGTCAATATTTTGCTCATGCCTTACTTTAAAAATGCCTTGGACTGATGATGTTTCAACAACTGTCGTAGTAGTATTTATGGTACAAGGTTGGTCTTGTGGTCGAGTCTCGTTGGCAATTAGTATTGATGTTGAGGTCGTGGTCTCCTTCTTCTACCATTCTGTAAAGTTGCATAAGGTCCAAGACAAGTCGCTATCAATTTTGCAAAGCAAGTCGCTAACTCTTTAAGTCAAGTAGAAAACATTGAGTCAAGTCACTAACTTAGAGTCAAATCGCTAGTATAGACAAGTCGCTAGGTTAATGACAAGTCGCTAGCCTTTCAGTTTGACTCAAAAGTCAAACCGTCACCAAATCGCTTCATTTTTTTTACCACAACTTGCAACTTGTAAAGACAAATTGCTATCAGATTTAGACCAACTCGCCATTGACCTTTGCCATAATCAATCTCTGACAATAAGAACAAGTCGCTATTAAGAACAAAGAACGGATAAATATTGACAAGTCGCTATGAAGTGTTTTGAAAATTTCTGATGAGTTTATCAAACGACCATAAAAAACGCTCAGTCTTCATAGACCCAAAAAGATGCATAAAATGTTTCCTTTTATCCATGTATGACCACATGAAGATGACAACTTGACCGAACAACCATAAACACTGCATAAGGTTCTCGTAAGAATACTTAGGACAATACTGCTAGATTTTGTAAAGACAATGGATGACCAGATTCAGAAAATGATAAGAACAAAAGTTACAAAACACTAAAAACCAACTGCAACACTCTTAAAACCATTTTTTAAACCATGTAAGAATCAGTTTATAACAACATATTCATCAATCAACATCCAAACCGCATCAAACCAACCGACCAAAACCGCATAAAAAAACCATTCGAATCAACAAAACAACACAACCTTGGCTCTGATGCCAATTGTTAGGATCCAATATTTATTATGTTTGATGATTCGGGTGGTCTTGGATGTGGAAATACATGTTAGCCATTTAGAGAGAGAAAGTAAAGAGAGGGGTGTTCTTGGTAGAGAGTTGCTTAACAAATGTGTTAGGAATTAGAAATTCCCTGTATTAAAGAGTCGGTCACCTCAAGTATATGTAATCGTTAGAAAGCTCGTAGTCATAGTACTTTTATGTTAAGTAGTATTTAGTTTAGTAACACCGTGGAGGACGGACGGGTCTTTACCCACTGTATGCCTGATCCACAGCCTCTTGTGTGGCGTTTTATTGTAAGACTATAAATACTCTCTACCTCCCAAGGTAGAGAGTTGGAGCTCATAATAATATCTTTCACTTTCTCTCACTAAGTTCCCTAAACCTCTAATTTTCTCTCTCTAGAATTCCATTTATACGCCACTTTGTGTTATGGTTTGATGTGTATGTGAAAACTTATATCTAACAATTGGTATCAAGAGCCATGGTTAGATCATATCTTGCACATCTTTGGATTTCTAGTGGTTTTTAGGTGGTTTTTGAGTTTGAAAAAGTTTAGTGGTTTTTGCATCATTTGGTTGATTTCTTGTGTTAAAGTTTGGATTTTGTTAGTACTTTTATGTTTAGAATCATCACAAGTGTTTAGGTTTTCATTTGGTAAGCTTGAATCATCTTGGTTGGGTTGTTTTTGGATTGAAAAGTGATGTTTATGTGGTTTTTTCTTGCTAGCGACTTAACTCACGGATTACTTTCTTCGTAGCGACTTGCTTTACAAATTTGTAGCGAGTTACAGTTTTAGACCTAGCGACTTAGATCTAGCGATTTATAGTACAAGTAGTGGACTCTCCACTACGTCTACAGGTAGCGACTTGGTGGTAGCGACTTGATCTGTAGCGAGTTGCTCTTTAGCGACTTGTATCTTTAGCGACTTGAGTAGCGGATTGCTGCCAAAATTTTGCTAGCGACTTGAGGCTTAGCGAGTTACTACTTAGCGACTTGCATTTGTCTAGCGACTTGGGACTCTAGCGACTTAGTGGTGTAGCGAATTAAGTGTTAGCGACTTGGTGCATTATCTTCTAGCGACTTGGGTGATTGTTTACTGTTTTCTCTTGATTTAGTAAAATCCCGTGAAAGAATCTATTTCTCGGTTTAATCATAGAGTTATAAAATCCCGTATTATCTGTTAACATGTCTACCAACGTTCCTACTATCATCTCCACTGTTGCAGAGGATGTTCAAGCAGCTGGATCAGATACTCGTCCACCCATGCTTGACAGAACTGACTACGATTCTTGGGCTCAACGAATCAGATTGTACTGCCTTGGAAAGGAAAATGGTGTCAACATTCTCAAATCCATTGATGAAGGACCATATCGAGTTGAGACGACTAGAGACATACTTGATACTAATGAAGATGGTACTCCTGTTTACGGAATGGACAGACCTAAAATGTATGATGAGCTTGATGATAAGGAGAAAAAGAGATTCGATGCAGATATCAGGGCTTCAAACATTGTTCTTCAAGGTCTTCCTAAAGACATCTACAAGCTGATCAATCATAACACTGATGCAAAGGCAGTTTGGGATAATGTTAAGATGCTTCTCTCAAGTTCAGAATTAACTATGGAAGACAGAGAATCCCAACTCTATGACGAATTTGAACACTTCAAGATGAAACCAGATGAGAGTGTCTATGAGTACTATGTGAGATTTCATAAGTTAGTGAATGACATGAGGAACATCAGAATGACTATGCCTAACATTCAGCTGAACTCAAAATTTGTGAACAACATGAATCCCGAATGGCACAAGTTTGTCACCGCTGTGAAGCTCACTAAAGGATTGAAGAATACAAACTATGAGCAACTCTATGCCTTCCTCCTTCAGAATGAGAGACATGCTATGTTTGGAAAATTGATTCTCAATCAGTTCAAAACCAACCAGGGAGAGACAAGCTCGTCTAATGACTCAACTGCCTTCTACTCAAACATCGGAATCACAACCAAAGCATCACAAGTCATACCCTTGGGTAATGGTAATCACAAACTCATTCCTGATCCTATGTTCAAACAAGCTGATGCTGATGCACACGTGGGTAACTTCATTAATCAACTAGCTCTTCTGATTAGTCAAAACATGAATTCTCTCCCACAAACCAACAACAACCTCAGAACAGCATCTAACCCACACAATCAAGCCACTGTTAAAGATGGAAGGATCGTGGTGCAACCAGTTCAGGAAGACAGTATGATCAGGGAAGAGGTGGAGCTGGTAGAGGTTATGTTGGCAACCCGAATCGAGGAAGGAATGGTAACCAAGGTCAAGCTAAGCCAATCAAATGTTATAACTGTGGTGGTGAGGGACACATTGCAAGGAACTGTAAATCTCCAAAGCGTCCCACGAATGCCTTGATTACTTCGAGATAAGATGTCTGCTGGTACAAGCTCAGGACAATGGTGCTCGCTTTGGATGAAGAGGAATTGTTGTTTCTAGCTGAGGGCAATGCCAAGACCTATGATGCAGATGTGGATGAGCAACCTATTCAGGAGATAGGTCACAATCATCAGAATGCCTTTCAAGTCGTTGATTGTGATGCATACGACTCTGATGTGGATGATGGACCTACGCACACACAATTTTTATGGCTAGCATTTCTCCAATGGTTTCTCCCAAGGTCTCTTCTTCACCACTAGCTGGCCCATCCCAAGACAAACTCATCTCAGAGGTATTAAAACTATACGATAATGCTGATGTGCAAAAGATGCATGACAAAGTACAATCAACTGAAACTATTGAATCAAATGTTGAAAATATGGGTAATATCAATATTATCCCATATGATCAATACGTGAAACAAAGTGAAAGTGAAGGTGTACCAAGTGATGCATCTTCTGCAGTCAACAATGACTATGATTTTGATGAATACACCGTGCATGTGCCCCGATGATTCTGTAATTTCTGAACTAAATGCCTATAAAGAACGTGTTGCTATTTATGAACAACGTGCTAAATTTGAGTTGACCACTCGTGAGCAGGAAATGGATGACCAAGTGCGTACAGTCATTAGAAAAAGTAATTTTAGAGAAGAAGTATTGAAACAAGAATTAAATTCCTTGCAAGAAAAACTTTCTAAAACAGCTAAGCAAAAACAAGAACTTCAAGAAAATGTGAAAATGCTTAAGCAAGAATTTAATGCAAAGGAATCAAAACTCTTGAGAGATTTTTCTAATCTGAAAACTTTGAAAAACAAGTTGTACATACAAGGAAACACCATTCAGACTGCTCACATGGTCACTAAACATAGAGTTCTAAGCGATAAGCATAGTGTTCCCATTATAGATAAACCCAACCCTGAGTACGGAAAGATAGCAAAAGCAGCTCAAAGTATGATCTATGATGGCAATGAGATTCTTAAACCTAGACAGAAACCTAGTTGCGTTGAGTGCACTGAGGAAGATAAGAAATCAGATGAAGTCACTAGGGAAAGGATGAACAAAAATTAGATGATCCTAAATGCAAAGAGAAAAAAATAATTATCACTCCCCATGACTACAAAAGGAAAACTGGATTTCCTTGAACATGTTTAAGCCTCCGACATTGTTGACTCCCGAACAAGTTTTCTGGAAAAAGGATTTAGATAAGCGAAAGCTGAAAATATTGTTGAAACAAACCCTCCCCTATGGAAAATGCCTAGAGCGACTGTGTATCCTCCTAATACACCAATGCATCTTGTTCCTAGAAAAATTGCCACTAAAAGCAAGACCTTAATTAGCCAATATGTTATATTTCAACTATTTGTTGATTTTGAGAAAACTTGCAAGAAAAGGATCACACCCACTGGTATAACGGAAGGAGAAATGAAAGAATGTTATTTAACTGAGGTCATGCCTTTCTTTAAACTTCTGAAAGATCACTTTGAGAGTCTTAAAAAGGGGATAGAAACTGATATCAAGGGAATGGAAAAGGAATTTGATGCAATGGTAGTTGAAGTTAGTGATTATGAGCGTGCACTAAAATATAATGAGATTGAGAGGAAGAACTTGCATACCTTAAATGAGACTCTTATTACTGAATGTGTTGCTCAAGATATCTTTTTTCACTGCTTCAAATTGCTCTATTAATGCTTCCAAATTTCATGAACTATCTGTGGCCCTGAAAGTCTCCCATGATCGTGTCATTGAGCTTGAAAAAACTAATTCTAAACTAAACGAGAAAATTGAACTGGATGATCACGACAATTTGGTTAAACATTTTTCTAAACTGGAAGTTGAGCATTTTAATTTACAACTAAAATATCAACATCTTAAAGAAAATTTCAAAACTTCAAATATCAAGACATCTTCAGATGCTCCAGAGTTTGATGCAGTTTTTCAAATTAACAAACGTGATGAACATATTCAAGCTCAGTGCAACACGATCAAAAAGTTGAAAGCCCAAATCTCTCAATTAAAGGGTCAAAAGAACAATATGACAGCTCCCAAATGCCTCCTCCTTTAGATTCTCAGAATTCTCAAACTTTTCATCTTCAAAACTTAGTTGATGCCTTACAAAAGGAAAACAAGAGTTTTCTAGAAGAAAATGAAAAGTTAAACGACATTTTAAAGAGTTATATGATTCAATAAAAGTCACCCGTGACCAAAACAACGAAAAAATAACGTCTTTACAAAATGGAAATTGAGAATCTAGAAGTCAGGGAAATGGGAAACTGCCACTTGTTTTCAATAAGAATGTTGTCTCAAAGTCACCCTTAGACTGCAAATACACTGTGACAGTTAAATATATTCCTCCTCATCTTAGGAATAATGAACATGCTTTTCATGAATACTGTGCTCACCTTAAGGATAGTCTAGAATGTCTCCGTGAGATTGTCGAAGAGGATTTCATTAACAAACCTCTTGATAGTGAAATTAGGTTTGCTTGCCTCCAGGCCAAACGATCTCAAGAGTTGCTAGAATGTGTAATTGCAACATGTCCCAAATCCTTAACCTTAGGTGCAAAAGGCAAAGCTGTGATGCCTTGTTCTATGCCTAGTGCCAAGCAAGAAATCCGTTCTATGCCCAGTCTTAAGAAAGGAAACACTAATGTGCCTTCAAGTAGTTCAGATTCCAGATATGTTAGTGCTAAGAAAGTGAACTTTAGTGTGCCTGCCAAAAGCTCAAATCACAGTCTTAAGAAAGTATACACTAATGTGCCTTCTAGTACTTCAGATCCTTGCACATCAAGTTCAGGAATGCAAAAATTAGATCAACCAACTAATGTTCCCATTCCCTCTACAGGAGTAATCAATGACTTTAAAGCGAGCAGGTCAAAGTCTCAAGACAATACAAGGAATGATAGGACCTTGCAAGCTAAGAATGTGCATTGGAAGAGAGTAGAAGACCAATCTAGGAACTTTAAGCTTGAGTTGAATAAAACGAATCGTGTTGATTCTAGTATTAGCCTTAGGCGTACTGTAATTAATTCGATTTCTGATACTATTTGCAAACCTTGTAATGATGTCTGCTTGAATTCTCTTGCTAATCATGAATGTGGTGTGAATGCTTTGTCTAATGCTGTCAAATGCCCGTTAAAATTGTTAATGCTAATAATCGTGCAAATAAGGCAAAAAGGCAAAACGAAAGATTGTTAGAAAACAGTGGAAACCCACAGGAAGAACTTTTATAAAGATAGGTTATTATTGGATACCTTTTGGCCATAAGAATAATCCGTTTTGTTCTCAAACTGCTAAGATTATGCCCACTAGAAAATGGATGCCTACTGGTAGAACTATTCCCTTAAGAAGTGAACATACTTTGAATAGGTCAAATACAGACACCAGCATTGCATCTATTCCCAATGATTTCATTGCTTCTACTTCTGATATGGATGTTCTGTTTCTGATGTGGGTGTTCCAATTACTGTGACTAACCAAGTGGAACCCATTCTTGCATGGGGATCCCAATTATCCAGTTATCCATTCTTGTCTGTGTTCAACTGCAGATCATTCAAATCGTGCTGTGGTACCTGGACTCAGGCTGTTCCAAGCATATGACTGGAGACCGGTCGCGGCTCATGAACTTCGTGAGCAAATTCATCGGACAGTTAGATTCGGTAATGATCATTTCGGTGCAATTAAGGGTTATGGTGATTATGTTGTTGGTGATAGTGTTATCTCTAGAGTATACTATGTGGAAGGTCTTGGTCATAATCTGTTCTCTGACGGTCAATTCTGTGACTCTGATCTAGAAGTAGCCTTCAGAAACATACTTGTTTTGTTAGAGAACTTGATGGTAAGGAACTTTTAAGAGGAACTCGTGGTTCAAATCTTTACACCATCTCTATAGAAGATATGATGAAGTCTTCTCCAATTTGCTTGCTGTCAAAGGCTTCAAAAACAAAGTCATGGTTATGGCATCGACGTCTCAATCACTTGAACTTCGGCACCATCAATGATCTCTCCAGAAAGGACTTAGTTGTAGGTTTACCTCGACTAAAGTATGAAAAGGATCATCTTTGTTCAGCATGTCAATTGGGAAAAAGCAAAAAGTATGCCCATAAACCCAAACCTACTAACTCTGTCACAGAAGTTCTTCATATGGATTTATGTGGACCAATGAAGGTGCAGAATATCTTTGGGAAGAAATATGTGTTAGTTGTGGTTGATGATTACTCTAGATTCACCTGGGTCAAGTTCTTAAGGACAAAGGATGAAACTCCGAATATCATCATCAAACTCATCAAACAGCTGCAGGTTCGACTTAACAAAACCGCCGTCAAAATTATCAGACAGACAATGGAACCGAGTTTGTTAACAAACAACTTAGTGAATTCTATGAAAGCATTGGAATCACCATCAAAGAAGTGTTCCACGAACTCCTCAACAGAACGGTGTAGTTGAAAGACGAAATCGAACTCTTGTTGAAGCCGCTAGAACAATGTTGATTTACTCAAAGGTTCCAATGTTTCTCTGGCTGAAGCTATTGCCACTGCATGCTACACACAAAATCGTTCCCGATTCACACCTGTACATGGAAAAACTCCATATGAACTTGTCCACAACAGAAAACCTAATCTCTCTTTCCTTCGTGTGTTTGGTGCATTGTGTTATCCAACTAATGAGGGTCAAGACTTAGGCAAACTTAGGGCTAAAGCTGACATTGGAGTATTTGTAGGATATGCACCAAACAAAAAGGGATACCGAATCTACAACAAAAGAACCCGAAATATCATGGAAACAATTCACGTTACGTTTGATGAGCTGACCGGTCAAATGGCTCCTGGACACTCCAGCTCAGGACCCGCACTTCAAAACAGTCCCATTGGTTCATCCCTTGTTCCAAACTCTTCTCAAGAAACTCCATATGTACCTCCATCTGAAGATGATTTAAAGAAATTGTTTGATCCTATGTTTGATGAACTGTATGATTCAATTACTAATGAGGTGTTGATCCCTACAACAGAGGATGCTCATATTCCCGTGAATGAAGTCAATCCCTCAGTCTCAATATCTTTAAGTCAAGAAGCGCCTGCTGCGATCCTTCAGTCTCATCAACAAATCATCATTCTTCAAATGTACATCATGGAAATGTTTCGGCATCAATGATGAAGTTAATCCCTTTGCTACTCCTGAAGATGCTCCATTTGAAAACATATTTGCTCCTGAATCATCATCAGAACCATCTTCTTCAGGAGACATCGACTCAGCTACCTCAGTCCCTCAACAACTGCCACATGAACACCTCAGAAAATGGACTCACGATCATCCATTAGACAACATCATTGGAAATCCCTCTCGTCCTGTATCAACCCAGAAACAACTTGCAACCGATGCCTTATGGTGCTTCTTCAACTCCGTACTATCTAAGATCGAACCAAAAGATGTTAAAACCGCCATGAATGAAGATAGCCGGTTCAATGCCATGCAAGATGAAATTCATGAGTTTGATCGACTTGATGTATGGGAGTTAGTACCTGCTCTAGATTGTGCTATGATTATTAGCTCTTAAATGGATCTTCAAAGTGAAACTTGATGAGCATGGTGATGTGTTGAAGAACAAGGCTCGATTAGTTGCTAAAGGATACCGTCAAGAGGAGGGTATTGATTTTGAAGAATCTTTTGCTCCTGTTGCTCGAATCGAGGCAATCAAAATCTTTTTGGCTAATCTGCTAGTAAGAACATGGTAGTCTATCAGATGGATGTGAAAACGGCATTTCTGAACGGAGATCTTAAAGAAGTCGTCTACGTCAGCCAACCTGAAGGATTTGTGAATCAAGAGCATCCTACTCACGTTTATCGTCTGAAGAAGGCTCTTTATGGTTTAAAGCAAGCTCCAAGTGCATGGTATGATACTCTGTCAAAGTTTCTTCTATCAACCGGATTTAGCAAAGGAGCAGTTGATCCTACATTGTTCACCAGGAAGTCAGGAAAACATTTAACTCATGTTCAAATTTATGTTGATGATATTATTTTTGCCTCGACAGACCCAATGGAATGTGATCGTTTTTCAAATGAAATGAGTTCAAAATTTCAAATGTCAATGATGGGACAAATGTCATTTTTCTTGGGATTACAAATTTCACAAAGTCCCGGAGGCATTTTCATAAATCAATCTAAATATGCAACAGAGATTTTAAAGAAATTTGGATTTGATTCAAGTGACCCTGTTGACACCCCCATGATTGATCGAACCAAACTAGATGAGGACCACTCAGGGATCATGATTGACCAAACGAAATATCGTAGTATGATTGGATCCCTGATGTACCTCACTGCTAGTAGACCAGACATCTTGTTCGCTGTTTGCATGTGTGCTAGATACCAGGCTAAGCCTACTAAAAAGCACCTTGAAGCAGTTAAACGGGTCTTTCGGTATCTCCAAGGAACCATCAATATGGGTCTTTGGTACCTAAAGGACACCGGTATGTCACTAACAGCCTATGCAGATGCTGATCATGCAGGATGTCAAGATACTCGTCGAAGTACGTTTGGAGGTGCTCAGTTTTTGGGTGATAAGCTTGTGAGCTGGTCTTCAAAGAAGCAAATGAGTACTTCTATTTCCTCTACAGAGGCTGAATACATAGCCATGTCATCCTGTTGTGCTCAAATCTTATGGATGAGATCTCAATTATCTGACTATGGCTTTGTATTCAACAAAATCCCTCTGTTCTGTGATAATAAAAGTGCTATTGCTCTCTCATGCAACAATGTTCAACACTCAAGAGCAAAGCATATCGACATTCGACATCATTTCATTCGGGAACAAGTGGAAAAAGGTGTGGTGGAACTCTATTTTGTGAGGTCTGAATATCAGTTAGCTGACATCTTCACCAAAGCTCTTCCAAGAGAACGTTTTGAGTTTATTCTTCCACGACTTGGCTTGAAAAGCCTTCAACCAGAAACACTCAAACGTCTTCAGGAGGAAGACGAGGAGTAAAAGGTTTCTTCATCTATCTCTTGTAAATACTTATTCGAAAAACAAAATACAAAATTATAAAACTCTAAAAAATCAAATAGAAAATTATAAAAATTTCAAAATCCATAAAAATCTGAAAAATTCGAAAAATCTTCAAAAATATTGTCATTTTGTCATGCTTTTTCTCGGTTCGATAATATCTACGGTCTTTGTGCTATCATTCAAAGAATGACACGGGACTTTAGATGTTGTTCGAATTTTTATTAAAAAAAAAAAAAAAAAAAATCAAAAAATCAAAAATTATTTTTGGGAGAAAGAGAAAAAAAAATGGTTTATTGTCATTTCAGGCAGTAACCCACTTTTTCAAAGAAAGAACAGAGCCATACTTTATCCTGTTTTCAAAATTCCATGCTCTGATTCTATAAACATTTATCTGCTGAAAACTAACTGCTTTGAAAAATAACTCAGTCTCTATTTTTGATAATCATCTGGACTTATTTGTCAAAATATCAATCTCTCAATCAACAACCTATGTCATTGATTGAGGGGGAGAATGATTTCAATTAAATTAAAAAGTTATTTGGCATTCAATTGTTTTCAAAAGATATACATGCATGTTTTATAAATGGAGTTTAAAGTCTTAAAATCCGATCATTATCAGTTAAAACGCTTTCATAATCAAGTCACAATTCTCCTTAAAAGCTTTCAAAATCAATTTAAATTTATAAGAGATCACAAATCTCAAATGATTTGATAATTGTGATCGGGGGAGAATGTATGATTTAAATTGGATTTAAACTGATAATTCGGTAAATGGTTTTATAAGGATGTACAAGCTCTCCTTCCCACATGTGACAAACGATTTCAAATTTTCCATGCACATGTTGAGGAGGAGCATCTATCTTAAACCTATGATTTGAAACGTGATAACTTATCTCAAGGTGCAGGTTCCCTCTAGTATGTGCAAAACTCTTTTCAAATCTCGAGGCACATATTGAGGGGGAGCAAAATCATGAAAACCTCATCCTTCCCCAAAATGCTTTATCTACTTGATTCGATTAGGGAAGTGATGTTGATATTTTTTAGAAAATGGTAATCAAAGAAGTTAATTCTTTCTCTTGCCTCCGTGTGGAAAACTATTTCAAATACTTGATTCACATGTTGAGGGGGAGTTCTTCTTCTAAAAATATCAAAACAATTCAGGTACAAAATGCTTTGATAAAATATCATAAGTATCTGGATTGATTTTCAAATGGTTTTCAATTGGTTCCTATGGCAGATGAACAATACCAAAAAGACCGACCAACTTTACATTATGTATGGTGATATAAGGACGATAAGGTTAGGTATGTGTTCCCATGATCCGCCAGAACCGGAGGGATCTACCCACGGACTATCCACTAGTTAGTGTAGAGTTCTTAGGTATGATGATAAAAGGAGAAAAATGAGATATGGGAAGAGTGCGGACTAAGACTGAGCTAGTACTGGAATAAACCCAACAAGGTTCTTGCTATGAAGTCTCGGTAAGCACTGAAGGGGTTGAAGAATGAAAAAGAATTGAATGAGAAAAGGGTGAAAACAAATAGCCCTCCATATATTCAACCTTAGGGCAGAAACCGGGTTCAATTCATATGCTACTGATGGTAACATCGGTATTGAAGACAAGACGTCATGGACCCAGTGACGCACTGCACTTCAACTTTCCAAACCACTCAAGTTCCTCTTAAAAGGACTTGTTTCATTCTCACAGGGAACCGACATTATCTATCGACTTTCTCTTAGAGATTGTTGATATTGAAGGAGGAGACCCTCTCCCTAGTCTCCGATATAGGATCCAAATATGCACAAATTGAGTCTAGTGCCACGAGATCATCAATAAATCTCATTAGGACACTTTCAATGAAGACTCTCTGTTTCACACAATGTGGAAAGAGAGATTATATCTTGAGTCCTACGCATTATCCTTGTGGTATTGCCAGAACATCTGAGTGATATGCAACATACTCACAATGAAGATGGAAAGCCTTCTGGAGCCAACATCTAACAAGCTCCTGGTAGGTGGCATGTGAGATCTATTATACAGATCAACCATGTGACAACTGAACAGAAACAATGGGGCGATTCATTCTTTTGAATCAATCCTGGTTCAGGTTATGGATTGACGGATACCTTTGAAAAACCGGTCTTTGTGCTTTAAAACTCTTTTCATTAGCACATCGACCGTGTACTAATTTTTCAAATCAAAAGGTGTTTTATGATTGATAATTGATTTTCATTAAAACCTTCGTTATATTGCAAAAAAATTTCTATTGAGCAATACACGATTGTTTTTCAAATCTCTTTTCATCAATCAGTGGACGTAAATTCGCTGGTTCACTCACTCCGTGTTGTCTTCTTTGAGACGTTCCGGTTTGAGAACAGCTAGAGCAGCTGCGAAACCCTGTCAAGGATATTATTCTTCGGAATTATTACCCGATCACAAAGTACTTGTCTGATCAACGGGGAACCGTGGGCCGTGTACCTCAATTCATCGAAAGTGATCAAAGACACTTTCGTGCGCTTTATTGCTAACTGTCTTATGCAGGTACACCCCGACGTTTGCAGCCGATCAGAATGAAGCGGTCAATCCATAGCCGCATGCTCACCTAACACATTCATCTCAAAAGAAATCATGATTAGTGCATCAATGACTCCGATATTTTCACTCCATGCTTCTGCTACGCTGCTGCCAATATCATGAATCAACGAATGCTTCCGCTACTCTGATGAGAATATATCATGATCCAGAATGTGAGCATGTCGGTCCGAATGTCACAACATCACATAATACCAACACCACAATGGATGTATCAGAGATTTTCTATTAGATGATGATCTCAAAAGCTGGCTCAACATTATTATCACGTGGATCAGAAAAAGACCTCCACTTGGATTAACCAAACATGCAATGAGTGGAATCAATGACTACGAGCTTCGGAGCAATGTACTACATCAAGAATGCAAGATCAATTGTTAATGTAATATCTGATTGTATTCAATGTCATTTTAGTATATGGTTGAGGTGACCTCCCTTAGGGGGAGATTGTTAGGAATTAGAAATTCCCGGTATTAAAGAGTCGGTCACCTCAAGTATATGTAATCGTTAGAAAGCTCGTAGTCATAGTACTTTTATGTTAAGTAGTATTTAGGTTAGTAACACCGTGGAGGACGGACGGGTCTTTACCCACTGTATGCCTGATCCACAGCCCGTTGTGTGGCGTTTTATTGTAAGACTATAAATACTCTCTACCTTCCAAGGTAGAGAGTTGGAGCTCATAATAATATCTTTCACTTTCTCTCACTAAGTTCCCTAAACCTCTAACTTTCTCTCTCTAGAATTCCATTTATACGCCACTTTGTGTTATGGTTTGATGTGTATGTGAAAACTTATATCTAACAAAATGAAAGGTTAGATTGAATGAGAAGCACCACCCCTTCTAAGGATGGAAGGGGTATTTATAGTTACAAAGCTAACGTCCTCCTGACGGGCTGTAGATCAGGCATACAGTGGGTAAAGACCCGTCCTTCCTCCACGGTGTTGCACTAAATTAAACTACGCTACAAACTAACTAATAAACTACTAAACAACGTAAATAACGACATGTCTACGAGCTAACATATGCTAGACCATAATTGGGGTGACCGACTCTTTATCATGGAATTTCCAATTCCTAACACTTCCATCTCTTTGAAACAGTTCTAAACTGAAGTAAAGCATGTACATGAAGTTTAGAAATGATTTCCATTTGAATTTCAAAGGGAATGTTGTCGGACATTTTTGATAAACAGTGGAATTTATAGAATATGAATGTGTAGAAGACTATGAATGTGTAGAAGTGAATTTAGGATAAATACTATGAATGTGTAGAAGACTTATTTATAGACTAAAGTATTTGTAGTGTAGTAATGAACTAGTAGTGTAGGTGAAGTTATTAAATACAAAACACTAGTGTCATAAAGGAACTATAGTAGTAAATACATTACTAGTGTAGGTGAATTAAAGTAGCATAGTAATGAACTATAGTAGTTTATGTGAAGTTTTTAAAATGCATTTCCAAAACATAATAGCAACTTGCATTAAATAATACTCATAATCAAATGCACGTGTAAAAAACGTAACAATCCACTATATCATGCCACATAAAACACATATGAATAAGTAATACAACAAATAAGTCCGCATTGAAGCAAAACAAAATATAGAAACAGATTAAAAGGATTGCAAGAAATATAACCTTTTCAGCAAACACGCGTGCAGTATCAGATTGACCACCATTCTTCTCACTAACCCTATCAAGCTTCAAATTCGTATGGATATATTTCTGAAGTTCATCAATTTGTCATTGCATATTAGCCATTTGAGCTAAAACAGTTGCACTAGGTGGCAATTCTCCATCCATACATGGAATGTGGCTATCCCCATCAGGCTTCAAATACTTGACATATTTATGTAATTGATTAATTTGCTGTTGCATTTTAGCGATTTGTGCCATAATTGTTGCTGTAGGTGGCATGACATCCCCCATATACGGCATGCCTTGATCCACCTTCCTATTGACTGCTGGTGTATATGCATTTGAGATTGAACCACGTCTACGTGGTCTCAACTTCTCCGGTCGACCGAATCTATTGACTGCTGGTGTATCATGAATGGGAAGACTAGGTGGTATATGATTGTATAACCTTGTTGGCATATACTTCTTGAAAAAATCTACACTAGATGTCCACCAAAGTTATTTCATCTCAGTCGCTGCATATATAAAATTGTTATACACTAACCCAAATACCATTAAAAATCATAAACAATTTTTCTAAAAGAGAAGAGTATAACTTGTCGGCACAAGGCGAACCATTTCTGCATTACGAAAAAGAAGATCATAATCGGTCTTCTCAAACCTGTGTGCATCATCCCAAGCAACACCCCGAGGGATCACATTCTCTTCTTTAACCCACCAATTTGTTGAATTGCGGCAGGTTTCCAAAATCCAAATCTGAAGGAATTATTGTTACTATTAGCATAAAAATTACTACACTAAGGTTCATGCTACAATACTGAATCAAATTCTTACTAATTAAACAATAGTTACCAACCTTCAAAGCGAACGCAAATCCACACAACGTATACGTTGCAGTGTAACAATCGCCCTTCGTAGCAATTTCAGTCAAATGTCTATCTCTAACCTTTGAGATAGCATTATAAATCTTCTTGTGAAACTCAACCCAAATTTACTCGCCCCATGGAAATGCATTCCATGCATAAATGTCATCTACTAAAACCAATATCTCATTGGAGATTAAATTTCTTTCCTGTTTGCCCATATAAACGTTCTCTAACAATAGAACCAGACAAAGGCGAACAACATCATCATTTGAAAGTTCATTAAACTCAACTTCATCACTAAGAACCCGGAATAGTTGTTCAGTTTTTATATTACTAATTTTCTCGGTACGCCTCTCTCTAAGAAAACTTAGTATACGATTACCAAAACCAGATTGCCGTTTCTTTAAATGCTCTAAAGAAACATCACCAAATCGAAAACCTAATACTAGGCACATATCTTGACGACCAAATTCTAAAGTGTGTCCCCAGATATCAAAATACAAGGGAGTATTTATATTAGGGTTTTCAACAAAGCGTTGATGTTGAAGCAAATAATGAAGCAAATGGTTATCATGCTCGTATGTTTTTATGTTTAACCATTTCCCAAAAACAGTGCTTTTAAAAAGTTCAAGATGATCTGGATTGCAACTCAACTTTTGCCTTATCGTTTTGATATAGTGCAACTTTGTTCTAGTACTGAGCTTGGCAGAATACACCTATACACAAAAACAAACAAAAGATGCATACCCATATTAGCATATGTTATAAACTGACGAGCAATAAAAATATAAACACTTTCAAATAAGAAGTTTACAAACATAACATTTAACAAACAAGAACATGTAATATACTGATGAGCGATAGAAATATAAACATTTTCAGACATAACCTTTGCAACTAGAAATAATGTGGGATTCTTAAGGGCTAAGTCCTTTAAACTTTAATATAGACTGAAGGAACTGGTTTAAACTATAGAAAATACTGTAGATTCTGAACTGAAAACCCAAAAAAATAACATGAATTACAAACATTCCTAATTTGTAACAGATTAATAGCTTAATAAGTCAAACCAATCATTGAAATGCTTATATACAAATGTTACAAAGGCACTAGGCATCTATTGAATGAAAAGCTTATACATGATGCGTAAATGTTACAAAGGCACTAGGCATGACTACATGATGAGGTATTTTTTTGTTACACTTTCAGATATGCAAGTGTCCAGATTTCAGTGTCCACATTTCAGATATGCAGGTATCCAAATTTTCAGATACGCAAGACATTTCAGATATGTTCTCTTTATAAGCAAACCACAACCACAATGAATGAACCTCAAATACACTAAAAAAAATATCAAACAATGTTGGTTATTGTGCAGAATAACCAAACCCTAATATAGTTGGTCTTCTCAAACCTAGAATAAGCAAACTCTAACATGTATAGTATCTAAATGGCTTTTCGAACAACAATAATGCAAAATAAACAATAAAACCTACAATAATAATAACAATAATCACAATTAACATAAAAAAATCTAAAAAAATTTAAAAACCCTAAAAAAATTAAAATAATCAAAGTTACTGTTCAAATCGAAAAATATCGATTAAAATCAAATACATTAAAACAGATGTAAGAAATAACTGTGCAAATCGCACATTTTACTTGTCTAGAAGCCATTATCATATAACATCAATCTTGTTCCACACACTGTGAATCGGGAACGGATCGGGTCTGGAAATAATCTTCTTCCACAAAAACGGGTGTTGTGTGATAAAAGTTTCGTGATTTTTTTTATCTAAGCCATGCACGTATTCCAATGTGTTAGTGTGTGTTGTGTGTGTTGTGTGTGTGTCTTTTTGTTGACATGGGAAACGTAAAAGTGGAAAAAGAAAAAAAAAAGAAAATATAAACTATCAAATCAGTTGGATATGGTAAATCTTTTGGTGTACATTTTCTAATTTCCCATGTGAAAAGTAAGCCCCCGGTTGAGCACCGTCAGTCGAGCGTTGACTTTTAATAAAAAAAAACAAAATAGAAGATTGCTTAAAGATTTGATGTGACACTTAGTGGGCCATGGAAAAAGTACTATAGAATGACACATGTCATAAAATGAATGGAGTCGAACAGTTGAGCGTGGCCTAAATGAGAAAGAGATGATAAAAGTGTCTAGAAAATTGACCGACCTTGAATATTTGGCCTCTTTTGGTAATTTTCTCATAAAATAAATACAATAGAAGAATGACACACTTCCAAAATCCCAGTCCCCATTTCCCAACTTCCCACCTCCCGCTCTCTCTTCCACTTTACTCATTTCCTCCATTATTTCCGGCTAAAGAAAACCATCAGAAAAACGTTTTTGGACATAAAAGCACGCTCATTTTGTTGGAATTCAAAGAGCAGCGAGGGCACTCGGATTATTTAGCCGAGGGCACTGGACTTTTTTCCATCACTTTGAATTTTTTTCCTACATGTTTTAATGTGGCCGGAAGAACATGGTTGGGGGCATCGCCCCCCACTACCATTAACATGGCTCCGCCTTTGCTAGTAAGGAACATTTATATAACTAACTTACAATAGGCAAAAACCAAGTGCAATATATTCGCTTGCCGGGACCAACACTCTTCGTAAAAATAAGTTATTGAAAGTGATTTCAAGTTTTGAGGTTTAAATCATCACCAAGGTTCTTAATATATTCTCGAAGCTCATCCAAGCCAATACAAAAGGATTCAACAACTCTCATATTCAATATTAGATTCAGAAATTTTTTCTTAAAGAAAATTTTATGAGGACGGTTTTATTATTGTCCAAATAAGCTTGATGGATCGAAGGTGCGAATATGCATCATCAAAAATCTTAGAAGAGACCCTGCAGCGAGCTACGTCGACTGAGTCGAGTCATCTCAGTATGTCGACGTGTAGATCTTCGGAGAGTTTCTCTATTGAATTGATTGATTGCAGGCAAAAACGAATGTGTATACGTAGCTAATTGTTTTTCGTATTGCCCCTTTGACTATAGAGTTTTTATAAACTTCGTCCTTGTGATTTGCACTCACTAACCATCCCATTGTTGTGAAATCTTGCACATTTTGTCTTTTTTGGAAACGCTCATTAGTATGTACCATTAATTCCCCTCACCCGCAAAAAACGTGAGGGTACAACCGTCTTTTCCTAAAGGATTAAAATCGTCTAATTTTTTATTGCTTAAAAGTGGTTCATCAACCGTTGGTTCGTTGGTTAAAACTCGTTCATAGGTAAACTCGTTCATCAACCATTGGTTCATCTTCATTAACAAGATTATTCTTATCATCTAACAATACTAATCTACCTGCTTGTTTTAGTAAAGGTGGGTTGCTTAAATAAATATCTTTCATGCAAGCTTTTCGTTGTACGTATGTGATGGTACTTGATTGAATTTCATGTCTTTGAAGTGGGCTTGTTACTTTCTGTATTAGCTTTTTACATCTTTTTATCTGTTTAATGGTGGGATCATATATGTTGATTTGCGCATAGGGTTTGGAACACATATAAGCTTCAAGCCTTTATTACGATAAGTGGGATTGGAACAGACGATTTTACCTTCACATATTTAGCATGTGAGTGGATTCAACTGTACATACTAACGTGCGTTGGCAAAAAGATGAAATATGCAAGATTTGCAACAACTGGGATGGTAAGTGAAAGGAGCTCGAAAAACGGACTGCATGTGTCATTTTGTGCAAACCACTGGGATGAAGTTTGTAAAAAACTTTTGATTTGAATTCTAATAAACTATCGATCTTTTTTAACGAAGTGTATGCCTAAGTGAAATACTAAAGTACCCAGACTTTAGGGCCGTTCGGTGAAATTTGATGGTCCTGTGCTAGATTTTTAAAACGGGCCTTGTAACATCGAAATTTAATTATGTATAAAAATAATGAGCTATAATAAGATTATGCTTTTATTTTTATATCGATCAAATGACACATCCAATCTTCTACAAGTTTAAATAAATCTTCTATTCTTCAAAGTATAACAATTGAGTTTCTAAAATATTTTATGATTATCTATGAAGTTCTAAATACTTGTTTATAAGATAAAATGTTATATATGACTTTCTTAAAAAATACATTAGTTGATAAGGTTTGTTTTTCTAAAATAATCTACAACGTTTAATTTCTGTAAAAACATTTTTTTTAAAACGACAACTAACTATCTCAAAATATACAACCACAAACTATTTCACATGTTCTAACCAGAACTTGAACCCACAACAATTTGGTTGTGGAGCTTATCACATAAGGGATACCAACGGGACACAAGCCCTTTGGTTACTATCTGTAAAACAATATTATGAGCAAAAAAAATATTTTTTCATAATATGCGTTTTGTTTAGTATTTCAAACTATAATCTATGGTTCAAATAATGGTAAAGTTAAAATCACAAATATTAAAGACAAAATGATTAAAGTGGAGCTTTTATAAGACATGTGGTTTAAGAAAAGAAAACAATATATGGGACTCACACACTTTGCTACATCCCTGGGTTTGTCTTCTAACCAAAATTTTGTACTCAATTTCTACAATTAAAGCATAAACTTAAGGTCTTTTTTCTTTTAAAAACTTAAAGATTTTGATTATTGTCATACCGAAGTTACATTCTTCTTTTTAAATCCTTCAAAAATGAGTTTATAACTATAAAAAAGTTTCAAAAATTGAATGCCCCTAAAAAAGAGAGGCCTTGTGCGGCTAATCACCCAAAGACATGCTTAAATCTGGCACTGCTTGACTTCAATGAGACTATGTCTTTCTCTTTTGGGCATTTTAGTAATTTCACTTTAGGCCACGGATGATATCCGCACCAATAATATCTCACATAAATGATGCATACCCTTTCAAAAAAAGTAAGAACTAAACTCCCAATATGGACATACCACAAGGATGATTTTTGCAATTTACTACGTAGTATCACATATATGTCCCTCGTGTATTGTCAATTATTTAAAAAGTCAATAAACCATCTCATGCATTTTGAGTTAAAACCTTGTAGAAATTAGAGGGTGTTAGTGCTAGTTTATGTGGCTTGTAAGCTTAATTATGTAATCTTTGAAAAGTTCATCACTTCATTTTTCCGACTTAGAAGATTGTCAAGTTGAACTCTGTCATGGCTATTTTCGTTGTCTTGATGTCTTTGATTTTTCCGACTATCAAAGCTTAAGCTCCAGTTCCAGCTCCTGGCCCTTCAAGCGACGGTAAATTTTCTCTCTTGCACTCACTATTTATAAACACATTTAGTCATTTCTTTGTTAAAAAAGAAAAAAAATAATAATAATTAAAAAAAAAAAAAAAAAAAAATCTTGAACGCACTCCTGTCTCATTATCATAAAATTCATAATCCTCCAGGTAATTGCTCACTTTAAAAATCGCTATCTAATCCATACCCAAAACTTGTCAATTTATAAGCCCTCAACCAAGATGCGACATTATTATACTCGCTCATCACCCATATCCAATGATTATCACATTCCCTTGAAATCACACCTAGAAAATCTTTGATGATTGTTATTTGATTGGATACCAAGTCAGGTTTTGGCAAAGAAATTTTATCAAAAACATCAGTGCTCAAATTGAATGTCATTATATAACAACTAGTTATGTCTTTTAATTCGGGTAAGTAACATTTGACAACCCAATGCAATGCTCCGTTGAAAAAACATGCTCTTGTCTTAACTTCAGAGAACGGGATAGCAGGGGAAGCAATGCCAATCTCAGGCCAAACACGTGTCTTCTTGGTGTAAACAAATGAACCTTTTGCATATTTGGTAGAGTAGGATATCTTAACAGCCTTGTAGTCATTAGTGATCGAGTCAAAACCAAACCCGAGTGCTACATCATGATTTCCACTAGGACAAAAATGCCCTAATCGTTGGGCTTTCCTGATTGAAGGGTTTATTTTAAGTTTTCGCCCAATCGATGGGTTCCAAAGACAAATATTAAAACCACTGTAAAAGTCCAGCAGACATATTATTCCATTACAAGAACCAACAATATCAAACTTGCTGCTAGGGAACTGATCAACTAATATTTTGAAATAGTGTTTCTCTTCTGGATACAATCCATAGAATTCTCTATAATCTTTTGATAGGTAAAAATGCCGATGTCTAAAAACGACTTTTCGAGGAGACTTCATAGAAAGAAGGCAGTGCCACGGATAAAATCAGCACTAGAAATGCGAGTACACCATGATTTGGATAGAGATTTAAACCGTGGAAGGGATATGGGCGGAAGTCTTTTAAATATTTCAATAACCAACTCTTCGCATAAATAACTTGGCATTTTCTAGTCCTGTTACAAATTATAAGAGTATATTAGTCTTAAAGATTTTTCCATGTTTAAGGAATAACATGTTACATAAAAAAACAAATCAATGATACCCAATCTCGTCGTCCACGAGGTATGTTACATAAAAAACACACATCAATATACTTTAAGACTTACTAGTACCATGTTTCATCCATGTTCTTCCCCTTAAGCATAGAACAAGGCTATATATGTTTAGTAAATCTCTAAAATACATCACTGGATACAAAAGCACTCTATGCAACTAAAGTAAACCATGAGTGTTCTCGCGTCGTCTTGTATATTTTCATGAGACATAAGATGTTAATAACTTTAAACTATATATTGATCCAGCACAAACAAATAACTAATGCATTACCATAGGTACATCAAACACGCTTGATAAAAATCACCAATTATACATGCAAATTTTGTCTTTTTAGTATTAAATCAATCCGAATTTGAAGACAAGTTCAACAAGTTGTCATAAGATAATGAAATCACTTACCGGAACCGAAAGTGGACGATCGAGCGATAAAAAAAGGATAATAACTTTAAAAATCATTATATTTGTTCAAAAATACTCTTCTGTGTATCGAATAATTTTTTTTGCTTATACAGGTGTTAAACTTTCAAATTCGGACTTTTTGAGGTACTAATATTTCAAATTTGGTATTTTCGAAGTACTTTTGTGACATTTTTGCTCATGGATTTTTAACAATTTGAAGCATAAAATTGCCACAAAGTAACTCAAAGAGACCGAAAGTGAAAATTTAGCACTCATACAAGCAAATAAAATTGTTCGATACCCAGAAAAGTATTTTTAAACAAATATGATTCTTTTCAAAAGATGTCAATGAGAAAAGAGGTCGAGTGTTTTCTAGGGCTTCCATGACTTAATTATATGGTTTTGGTCTATGGGCCCAATCCAAAACTTGTAATTTTGTAAAATTCGAATAAATGGATCACTTTTTTTTTATAACAAGTAGTTAGATCCAATCATCCAAATCTATGGGTTTTGCGGGTGATGTGTGCATTCGCGCCATGTTGTCGGGGTTTACCTGTCACGTTACCTAGCGTAACTCGTGTGAGATTTCTCTAGTACCCAAACGTTATCGAAACCCAGAATCGGGAGAAAAACCATAACTAAGAATCATCGTGATTTTCATATGATATACTAGTTATAAGAAATATTTTTTATGAACACCGGTTTTATTAAAATTCAAGAGAGGACTAACAGAACTCAGTCGTTGGTTTTTAAAAGGAACAGTTCATCATTTGTGGATCAATTCAAGGAGATTTAAGATTAAATGAGCTTAAGCTAAAGTGCAATGATTAGCTTCGTAGCAGCTCAATTAAAGGAAGGTTTTTGTGTCTAAAGTACGGGTTGTGATCTTCTAGCAGGAGGGTGTTTGAACTTTGTATTTTACTCCTATTTCTGCGGTTCAAAAATAAAGAAGACAACAATTCAAGGCATTCCAAACATTTTGATATAATCAATCAAGAAAACAATTTTTTTTTTTTTTTTTTTGGTTTAGTGGAGTATATCTCTGAAACTCAAAACATACAGAAATATGCTAAAAGCCTAAAAGTAGTAATACTTCATAATCATATACTCATCACTAAATACACATATTTTGATATGTGAGCTATTCTTTAGCGCCAAGGAAATTTAATACATGAAAAATCATAAAGAAGGTGGATATAACAAAGCATCAAGAGTAAGGAGCGTAACATCAAACCCCATTATTATTTCGATGTTAAGAATATGCAAACATTCTGCCTGTCGTTCCCGTCCAAGAAATGGTTTCCCCACATGAAGTACCTTTATCTAACAATTCAAGGCTTTCAACATAAGTTTCGGTCTCAATATCATCACATGTAGTTCTAAATCTCATAAGCCTTGTGAGGTCCCTTGTTTCATGATTATAAACTTTAAACCATTGACCCATTGTGTTAAACACTAAACAACCATTTGTGATTGGTTTCATAACTTTCGCTCTTTCAAAGTTACGCATATCCAAATTAATAACCTTAGACCAAGAGACAACATTGTCATGCTCTCTCATGACCCACATACAGGTATTGTCATACTTATCAGTATATCTAGAAATGACAGCTAAAGAATTGTTGATGACTGTGAGTTGTCTTGTCTTCCACATGGGTTCGGGCAATGCAATTGTCCCAAATACATGGCTATTCAAATGGAATGTCATAATAAAGTGATCTTTCTTGCCATGGTATTTTACCACCCAATGCAGTGCTCCATTTACAAAACATGCTTGATTTGGCTCCACTATAGAAAACGGAGTATTAAAGAAAGGGATCTCTCTCCAAGAGTTTGTCTTCATAGAATAAAGAAACGATTTGTATTCACAGTAAGATATACACACAATCTTGTAATCATTGGTGATTGGGTCAAAACCAAAACCTAACACTACATCAGGGCGAGCCACTACATGAGGGCGAGCAATACCAGGGTGTATCAAACAAGGATGATCAGGAACAATTAGTTTGCGCCTAATTGAAAAGTTCCATAGACAAATTCTGCATTCATCATTAGAATAATCAAACAGACACATGATTCCATTACTAGAACCAACAATTTTGGGATACAGTCCCGGGATCTTAACTGCCGTTATGTCCTCGTAGGAAAATTCTCCATCACACAATGGCAATTGATCTTCCGAATGTAATGTATAGATGTATTCAACATCACCATATTTGTTGTTTGTCTTGTGTACGATGAGGTCTTTTTCCACAAATCTAGATTTATGCCTGTGGATGAAATCCGGGCTAGAAATACGAGAGTACCATGATTTTGAAAGAGATCTAAATGTGAGTAGGGTTTTGGGTGGTAGTCTTTCAAAAATTTCTTCAATCAACTCTTGGCATAGGTGAATAGTCATTGTGAAATCTTACTGAAACACACACACAAATAATGTACGTAAGTATTGAGCTATTTTTCTATTATATGTTTAGTACTTATAAGCTCATCAAATCATATAAAGAAGTAAAGTAGCATAACAGTTTTTTCATGGGAAGTGATTCTTCCACAGAAGAAATTGATTCATCCACAGAAAATCAAAAGAAAATGACATATATATCCTTACAATTTATTTATTTCATATTTACAATATTAACCCTTACTAATATAGCCTCCAAATCTCTAATAACATGTATTCTCCTTTGTGGGTCATACGCAGCCGCCATTTGCTTTACCATCCTCGTTTTACCATCGCCCAATTACTTATGCCAAGTTACAACCTTACAGGTACTTGCATCTAAGTTGTTAAATATTAAAGTATATGAAGAACTTGTGTTGCAATTTTTTTTTCATTACTAAACATGATATATAAGGATCAGTAAGTGTGATGTTAATTTTCATCCCTTTTTTCAAATTAAAAACAATGTTATATCAATGAAAATTGTTGCGCTTATTAACAGATGATTTTGCAAAAGAAGCTAATCAGGAGTATAACTTTTGCACATGTTTAACGAGACATAGTTAAAGATGAAAAGAAGAAAAATTCTTCTTGCACGTTAATATACAATGATTCATTATTGTAAATATTCAATGGCAATTTTGTTAACAGATGACTTCAATTAATCAAAGTACGATAAATCAAAGTGAAGAAATATATTTGGCTACTTCTAAATTCGAATCAAGTGATGATTTACTAAAGAGTGCACGGGCATTTTATTACATTAAAGGATACGGGTTGTCTATTCGCGATTCAAAAAAAGACCAATATGTCACTTTACGGTGTGATCTAAGCGGGGTGTATCAGGATAAACGGCGTCTTTGGGACTAAGCGAAAAAAGAGTACGGGTCTCGTTTGACCGACGCTTGCCCTTCCGTGACATGAGGTAAAAGGGAAGTGGCGGTGTATGGGTATTCAAAGTAAAAAATTTGGCACATAACCATGATCCATCTACCGATATGTCTGGACATCCATCATTTCGTCAATTAGAACCAGATGACGTACAAACGTGAAAAGAAAATGTCTCTTTCTGGAATACCCCCAAGACAAATCCTTTCAAATTTACGTCAACAAAACCCAAATCATCCTGCAATCTCTAGAACTATATACAATTTGAAGGCAAAATTTCGTAAGGATGATTTGGGTAATCGATCAGCCATTAGTCTTTTATTTGAGGAGCTTGAAAAAGGTGGGTTTTCACATGATATTCTACATAATCCGGACGGGTATATAACTGGTTTGTTCATTGCACATCCTTTGTCAATTAAACTAGCTAAACTCTTCTCTAATACATTGAACGTGCTGAAGAATTTAATATGTTTATGTTAAGTTGGAATAATTTAGTATATTCAACAACAGAATATTTGTTTGAGAGAAATTGGAAGGAATTTGAGTTATTTTATAGTGGTAAGAAAGATGCAATTGAGTATATAAAGGACACGTGGTTGCCTTGGAAAGACAAATTTGTTAGTGCTTGGACTGAAAAGCACTTGCATTTTGGTAACCGTTCATCCTCGAGAGCTGAAGGTGCTCATGCTAAGCTCAAGTTGTATTTACAAGTATCTCTTAATCCGTGGTTGCCTTGGAAATGTTTGGAATGAGTATATAAAGGACACGTGGTTGCCTTGGAAAGACAATTCCGTTAAATATTATTCATCCACATTGGAGGATTGATACATTATCTCTTAATCCGGAAGTTGATTCGTCTAGTGATGGTAACAATAACTTTTTTGTGTTGCTTAATGAGTTGCGTTCAAAGTACCAAATGTGGCCCCTAGGTAAACAAGAACTTGCTACTTCAATGATTGCTAAACTTGTAAACGAATCTGATACATACTTTGAGCCGGTTATTCGACGACCAAAATGAAGACCTCCAAAAGCAAAAAAGAAAAAGGGAAAAACTTCTACAACAAGAGATCCTTCTAAATTTGAACTTGTGGAATCTTCACACGCACGCAATCCTTCGAGTTTTAGCCATGTGCAACATCATAACAACTTAATTGATCTAAATGCATATCCTGAATGTTAAGGTTTCAGGTGACCTTTCTTAATGTTTTAGCTAAGGCTTCTTAACTCGTTTGAATTTAGAGTTTTTGCAGATATTGGTTTGTTTTTGGACATGACATATTTTGTTATTTCTCCTTTGGTACTGTGAACATATTACAATTGGCTTATTTATTGAGTGGTGATTTTTATTAGTTTGCTTTTGTGATAATTATTTGAATGGTGAAATAAGAGTACCTAATTTGATCTGTTTTAGATGTCATAAATTAGTTAATCTCTGTGTTGGAAAACTCATAAGTTGAATGACACTGGTAGTAGTCATCATTGCCATATTGTTAAGCTTACACAGCGGCAAAAACAACAACTTGAGATTTTCAAGTTTAGCAATCTCAGCTTCTTTCATTTTGCAGGTAGTGTTAAATGCATGCAACCGTACAAATTGATATGCAATTTATAGTAATTGTCAAGGGTTAATATTGTAAATATGAAATAAATAAATTGTAAGGATATATATGTCATTTTCTTTTGATTTTCTGTGGATGAATCAATTTCTTCTCGTGGAAGAATCACTTCCCTTTTTTCATCAATCCCAAGCAAACCTTATTTAAAACATATTAGAGGCAAGGATGATATGTAACTAAAGAGGTAAGAACATTGATAAAAAAAGGATAATTTCATCTTGAAAATCAAAATACCCTATTTTCCTAAAACATAAATTTTTAATGCATATGTACAATACTTTTAAAGCATATGTTGGAGAAATATGGAATTATGATGTTTAAGTTAGGGAAATACGAAATTGCCCCGATAAAAAAACTCACCACAAATTTAGGCGCAGAACAATTAGAGTGGATTATATAATCGCAGTGCAATAATTAATATCGTCGTTTAAAAGTTTTCTAGCGCTTGAATTCTTTATATAGCTTTTGTTTTCAATGGGCCTATCAAATACCTTTAAGTTTGAATGTAAAAGGCCCAACCGAGTGAACCGACGTTTGTTTCTTTTTATATATATTGACGAGCCATTTTATTTCTACCCATAAATTACGTTTATCAGGACAAAAATCCATCATCCATCTAGTTTGATCTAATGGTGGGGATTAACCTAAGATTTAGTAGATAAACCTAAGTCCCTTGTGTTTTTGTCTTTCGTTTTTATTCACATTTTTTTTTCTTATTCACGTTTTTTTGTTTAAATTAACGTTTTTTTGTTTTTTAGTTTTTTTTTTATTTTTTATTTTTTTTAATTCGCGTTTTTATTTATTTTTTAATTCGCTTTTTAATTCGTGTTTTTTCTTGATTTCATACGTTTTCATCTGCTTTTATAACGTTCTTATCACGCTGCGTCGTTTTCATCCGTTTTAGCCTTTCATCATTTTTCTTTCATTTTCGTCCACTTTTTCATACGTTTTCATCCGTTTTCAGACGTGTTTTTACTCTTTTATACGTTTTCGCCCGTTATCATACAAATTCGTTCGTTTTCTTACGTTTTCGTCCATTTTCTTAAGTTTTCGTTCGTTTTCGTACTTTTCTGACTATCACGAGTGATTTCTGTGATATTTAGAATATCACTTGTGATTATCTGAATATCACTTTGTGATATTCTAAAAAACACAAGTGATATTTTGTTAATATCATTTTGTGATTTTCTGAGTATCACATTGTGATATGCTGAGTATCACATTGTGATATGCTGAATATCACTTGTGATTTTCTGAATATCACTCTGTGATATTATGAATATCACTCTGTGATATTAGGAATATCACTTGTGATTATTTGAATATCACTTTGTGATATTCTGAATATCACTTGTGATTTTCTGAATATCACTTTGTGATTTTATGAATATCACTTGTGATTTTCTAGATATCATTGTGTGATATTTTGAATATCACGTGTGATTTTCATGTTACAAAACATTAGTTGAAAATCACTTGTGATATTCAGAAAATCACTTGTGATATTCAGAAAATCACTTGTGGTATTCAGAATATCACAAGTGATATTCTGAATATCACAAAATATCACATAATATCACTTGCGATATTCACAGTATCATTTGTGATATTCAGAATATCACTTGTGCTATTCAGAATATCACTTGTAATATTCAGAAACGTATGAAACGCGTTTAAAACGGCCGAAAACATTTAATAATGGACGAAAACGTAAGAAAACAGACGAATATGTATGAAAACGTAAAAACACGTATGAAAACGGACGAAAACGTATGAATAATGGACAAAAAAGTAAGAAAACGGGCGAAAACGGGCGAAAACGTATGAAAACGGGCGAAAATGTATGAAAACGGACTAAAACATATGAAAACGGGCAAAAACATATGAAACCGGACAAAAAATAGATGAAAACGTATGAAAACGGACGAAAACGTATGAAAACGTATGAAAGGGAAGAAAAAAAACGCGAATTAGAAAAAACGTAAATAACGTGAATTAAAAAAAAGAAAACAAACAAAAGAAAACGTGAATATAAAAAAATGTGAATTTAAAAAAAAAAACGTGAATATTAACAAAAAAACGTTTATTAAAAAAAATCCGTGTTTTAACCAAAAACGTGAAATAATTAAAAAAAAAAAAAAACAAAAAAGAAAGAAAGAAAGAAAGAAAGACGAAAAAAAAAATGTGTATAAAAAAACAAAAAAACAAGAAAAAAACATGAACTTAGGTTTAGACATATTAAATCTTAGGTTAATCCCCACTATTAGATCAAACTAGATGAATGGTGAGGATTTGGCCCTTGATGAGCATCAAAATAATAGTAAGCATTTGAAAATTCCTCATATATTGGACTTTATATGTATTTTGATAGGATGAATAAACTTTTGGAGGTTTTTACTTTTATTATTACTAGACGAGTATCCGTGCATAGCAACGGGATTTTATAGGGACAGATCGTTTAGTGATAAAAAAAGTTTATAGGTTATAAACGAAAAATAATAAAAGTTTGAAGATTTGGGGATTAAAAATAATGTTTTGAAACCCGGTTCGACCCGGGTGATTCAACCGGTTGAACCGTTCCGGTCGAGAACGGGTCGATTTAAACCGAGTCAACCCGATGGTTTAGATCTAAAACGAGTCAAATTAAACCGGGTCAACCCGCCGGGTTTGAAGCGTCCCGGGTCAACCCGGTTTTCGATGTGTATTAATAGTTGCTTTTTAAAATATATTTTTCAACAATTCTTTTCTTAGTTCAACTTTTCACTTTTTACCATTTGGTTTTCCTTTACATATAATACTAGACGAGTACCCGCGCCTAGCAAATAGCGGTGTCTAGTTTTCTATAAAATTCCGACGACCCATAAGTTTCTTTCAACAAACTGTATTTGTAGCGTTAGAGCATCATTTTCGAATAACTATAATTTCGATCGCGTGGTTGCATAGCGGCAAAATATACAGTTTTCAAGAAAATTATGTGAAGTCGATCTAAGTGTGGGAGTATATTTCTAATAGGATTTAAGTTATTAAGATTTTAGTAATAATAGATTCAAGCATTACTAAAAACAACGGTATTATGTAGTTAGCTATTATATTGTAGTTTAGAGGTATAGCAATGTGTGTGACCGCCTTTTCTTGTTTTGTCAGTAATTTAGGCATTGATAACTATTTTTTTGTACATGTGTAGCGTTTATCATTTGGTGTGTGGCTTTTCAACTTGTAACCTTACAAATTCAATATCACTATAATAAGATTATCTTGTACTATTAATTTGCATAGATATTTAAGCATTGTTCAAAGCTATTTGTTTGGGTACAAATAATTATCGCTAAAGATAACAATACTATTCAATTTTTGTGATTCTAATAAACTTACATAACATTATTTATATACCGGCTATACAATATATATTAACTTTTAAAAGACGATTCCTATATGCTAGTCCTTTAAGTGGTGCAAGACCAACATTTTTTAAAATAACATTATACAAATGACAAAGTACATTTGTCAAAGCAAAATAAACAACAAAAAACTGCAATTACTTGGTCTCTCATTTTCCTAAATTTGTCACGGGTTCCACAACTACTACATCATTTGTCATATAATTTTGTCAAATTTGAAACTTGGTTGGACCAGGGTATTTCAACCCGTTGAACCGTTCCGGTCAAAAAAACATGTCGATTTAAACTGAGTCAACCCGACAGGTTGGGTCGAAAACAAGTCAAATTAAACGAGTCAACCCGCGGGTTTAGGCGTCGCGGTCAACCCGATTTTCGATATGTGTTAATAGTTTTCTTTTGAAATATATGTCTTCAACATTTCCACTTTTAGTTACTTTTTGGTTTTTCCTTTATATATAGTATATAGCAGGGTACCTGCGCATTTCGGCGGCGGGTATCATGTGACGATTAACCGGAGAAATAGATCTCGATGAGACCTGATTCACCAGTTTGTATCGGTTTCAACGGGTCCTCTCTGGTTCATTTTCGGATGGCTTTAATTTGTTAGCCGAACCGGTGGCGACACCGGTTCCCGGTTGAACACGTTAGTCCGGTCCGGTCCAGTTTTCAAAACTATATGTAACATAAACTTGTTAGCTTCAATGAAGTTTTGTGTATTTTATTAATTTGTATAATGTGTATAATAACATGTACTTTTCATTTTAGGGTGTTTAATTATTGTATATTTTGGATTATGTTGTAGCTTCTTTAAATTGTACTTTATGAAAATTTTATTGTACTTTTTAGTAAGGGGTGTTTTAATTGATTGTTTTTAATTTGATATATGTGCTTTTAATTGGTTGCACACTGTGAATAAATTATTGTACTTTTAAGTAATGTGGTGTCTTAATAAGAGTATTAATTACACTATGCATTTCTCTATCATTTAACCAATATCAACAATTCAACTTTTTAACTTTTCACCTTTGACTGTTTTTCTATTATATATAGTAAAGATAGTAGGTTACTAGTACGTTTCGGCGGCGGGTACCCTATGATGATTAACCGGATAAATAGATCTCGATGAGACCTAATTCCACCAGTTTGTATCAGTTTCAACGAGTCTTCTCTGGTTCGTTTTCGGATGGCTTTTATTGGTTAGCCGAACCGGTGGCAACACCGGTTCCTGGTTGAACCCTTTGGTCCGGTCTGGTTTTCAAAACTACATACCATCAACTTGTTAGCTTGTATAAAGCTCTGTGTGTTTTATCAATTTGTATAATGTGTATAATAACATGTACCTTTCATTTTAGGGTGTTTAAAAATAACATTAATTAGTGTGTTTAATTATTTTATATTTTGGATTATGTTGTAGTTTGTTTAAATTATACATTGTGAAACTTTTATTGTACTTTTTAATAAGGGGTGTTTTAATTGGTTGTTTTTAATTTGGTATATATGCTTTTAATTGGTTGTACGATGTGAATAAATTATTGTACTTTTAAGTAATGGGTGTTTTAATAAGAGTATTAATTACACTATGCATTTCTCTCACCTTTAACTTTCAAGAATTCACTTTTAAAGGTTTGACCATACACTCTTTATATGTAGTATATATGTAGTATAGATAAGAAGAAAGAGTTATGATCAAATAAGAAGATTACTTAAAATAAGAAGGAATAAGAAGAACTATAACCGCAAATCCGAGATGCACCGACCTAAATTAGAGGCATCTCTATAATCTTAGATGCATTATAACGCACCATAGTGTGTTTTCTAGCTTTTAATCAGATGCATATACGTATATTAGATGCATTTCATGATTTATCTAGTTTTTTGTTCCTCTGCACGTGCCGAAATCATGAAAATCAATTTGCATCATCTATACATCAAATTAACTTTCGAAACTCAAGATGTTGCATATATATGAATAGAAATGCGTCTAATACAAGTCTTTGCATCTCAAATGCGTGGTTTTGGTCACTTCTCACCACTTCTTATTTTAATTTACTTCTCACTGAATCCCTACCCAAGAAACTAAGAAGAAAATGTATTTGTTTAAAAACTCTCAAAATAAGAACTAAAAAAAGACTAATATACCCCTTGTGCTTAAAATACTATTTCTATTAATGAAATCTTTTGAATTTTCTTCTATTATTACTAGACGAGTACCCGCGCCTAGCGGAAGCGGTTTCTAGCGTCAGATAATTAATGATTTGTCATATTGTGGTGAGTGTTTTGTATAGCGTTTAAAATAAAACGTGGACTGATGAAAATGCAATTGCAAACGATTGTATTATACAATAACTAAAGTCTAGACAAAATTCTTAACATCTATCAAACAACATATAAAGACATTTAATGAAAATGAAAGTAAACATTACATCAGTTATGAGTTGTCGCGTAAAAACTAACAAGGATGGGATTAATGGTGCCGTTGTTAAGAAGAACGCAAGTACCAAAAGTAGCATGAATGTGACTAGTCCCAAAAAAAAAAGAAAGGCTAATTTTGGCTATTTTGTAAAAGATTTGGGCACATTTAGCCCAATTTTTTTGAAATAGGCGTATTTAGCCTATTGAAAAGTTAAATGTGCACTAACGGACACATATTTTCTCTTAAATGTAAAACATTATAATCGTTTTTGAAGAAAAACTTTTATATATATATATATATATATATATATAATATTTATATAGCGATAGATCGTTTGGTGTTAAAAAAAGTTTATGGGTTCTAAACGAAAAATAATAAAAGTTTGAAGATTTGGGGATTAAACATAATGTTTTGAAACCCGGTTCGACCCGGGTGGTTCAACCGGTTGAACCGTTCCCGTCGAAAAATTGGTTAATTTAAACTGAGTCAACCCGACATGTTGGATCAAAACGGGTCAAATTAAACAGGGTCAACTCACCGGGTTTGAAGCGTCCCAGGTCAACCCGGTTTTCGATATGTATTAATAGTTTCAAATTTTTACTTTTTAGTTTTTACTTTTTGGTTTTTCTTTTATATATAGTATAGCAGGGTACCCCGCGCGTTGCGGTGGCGGGTACTCTGTGACGATTAACCGGATAAATAGATCTCGATTCACCCGATTCACCCGTTTGTATCAATTTTAACGGGTCATCTCTAGTTCGTTTTCGGATGACTGTTATTGGTTAGCCGAACCGGTGGCGACACCGGTTTTCGGTTAAACCCGTTGGTCCGGTCCGATTTTCAAAATTATATGTACCATCAACTTGTTAGCTTGTATGAAGCTTTGTGTGTTTTATTAATTTGTATAATGTGTATAATAACATGTACTTTTTATTTTAGGGTGTTTTAAAAATAACATTAATTAGTGTGTTTAATTATTTTATATTTAAAATTATGTTGTAGCTTGTTTAAATTGTACACTGTGAAAATTTTATTATACTTTTTAGTAAATGGTGTTTTAATTGGTTGCTTTTAATTTGGTAGATATGCTTTTAATTGGTTGTACAATGTGAATAATTTATTGTACTTTTAATTAATGTGGTATTTTAATAAGAGTGTTAATTACACGATACATTTCTCTCACCTTTGACTTTCAATTTTTCACTTTTCAAAGTTTGACCGTTTTTCTATTATACGTAGTATAGATAACGTTTCCAATAACTCTATTTTGACTTGTTTTTTTATAGCCATCAACAAACTTTCATTTATGCATCACAATCAACACTACTATAATATATTCATCTTTTATCATTTTGCTTTTTGTGTCATTTTCCAAAAAATAGAAAATAAGTCACTCAATTAACATTTATGTCATTGATGTCATTGTTGAATAATCTTCTAGCCAAGATGAGAATTCATGAAGGTTTTAATTTTAGGACATGATTTGCAGCTATATGTAGTAAAAATAAACTTTGAATGAAAGGTAAGGTCTAACTAAACCGGCTCAGGACTATGACCCCGACTTTGTTTATAACGAAACATGTTCTCGTCCTTGTGCACATATAGTCGCTTGGTCCTTACTAATATAGAATCACTTCTTACTTTTTTATGAGCATTAAATGATAATTAATTTCCATGGTGCTATTAGTATTACATTTAAGAACTAATGGTCTTTATAGGTTTTAAATTTTTAAACACTTTTGACTGACACGATTTTATTTTGGCCTTAATCTTAGTATTATTCTACTTGTTTAACATAGACGAATATGGCAAAAGTTCAATATAGATCCCAAATTTATCATAGATACAATGAACCAATAATAACTATTCATTTAAAAAAAACTTTCACCCTTTTTTTAAAAATTAAATATCTCGCCGCTAATTGTTACGATAAAAATTATTACAGCGACGAGAATTAAATTGTCTTTCTATAGATATGCACTAATATATATTTTTAACAATTTTTTTTCTTCAAAATTTCGGCCCAGAAAAATCTTATATGATTCGATTTTTACAAATCATATATGATTTTTGAAAATCATATATGATTTGTAAAAATCATATATGATTTGTGAAAATCATATATGATTCGATTTTTAAAAATCATATATGATTTTACAAATCATATATGATTTTTCTGGGCGGAATTTTTGAAAAAAAAAATTTGTCGAAAATATAGAAAAGTACATATTAATAGAAAGATAATTTAATTCTCGTCGCGATGGTGTATTTTTTATAGTTTGAAGATTTACCGTTTGCAAAATATGTTGTTTTAAAAAAAAAAGGTGGAAAATAGTTTTTTATTAACTTTGATTAAAAATAGATGGCTAAGATTGGTTTATTGGATCTAGGGTAAATATGAGATTTATATTGATCTCAACTCAGACGAATATAAGGTACAAATAATGCAAAGTAACTTATTTTTAGGCTTTTATTAAAAGGTCAAAATTATTAATTATCTATACTACTTATAATAGAGGAATGCACTTCTCTCATATTAATTATTTTAAGATTTTCATATATATAATTTTTAAGCAAATACAATATTGAAAGCATTATTTAAAAGTATCTAAAGCACATATAAAACTAAAAACACACTACTCATATATTACAATTAATATACTATTAAAACACCCTTTCATTCAAAAATACATGTGAAAAAACATAATTTACAAGTAGTTGAAGCACAAAAAAAAAAAAAAAAAAAAAAAAAAACTATTCAACACATACAATTAATACACAATTTAATTCACACATTCACCAAAATATACAACTATTTAACCACAATGTACAATCTAATTAAACGTCCAAAACATAAATCTGAATCCAGCAACCCAAAACAAAATAACATTTGTTCTCCGAAAAATTTAGTCACATGATACCCGCCGCCGCATCGCCCGGATACCTAGCTAGTCTTTAATAACATACCTTTGTTTTAATGAAATTAGAAATATCTTACCATTTAGAAAAAAGTTACAATTACAAATAAATGTTGCAATTAATGTTTGATAGCATATCAGTAGTATATAAATAACGTCAAAATACAATGTATTTGCATCACACACATTATTCATTACTAGACGAAGTCCGTAGCAGCATAGCCGGGATGTCTAGTTTTCTGCGAAAGTTCCGACGACCCATAAGTTTCTTTTCAGAAACTCAGTATTTGTAGCATAGAGAATCGTTTTGAATAACTACAATTCGATGCGTGGTTGCATAGCGGCATAAATATATAGTTTTTAAAAAAATTATGTGGAGTTGATCTAAGTGTGTGAGTATATTTTCTAATAGGATTGTTTTAAGTTATTAAGATTTTTAGTAATAATAGATTCAAGCATTACAAAAGCAACGGATTATGCAGTTTAATATTATATTGTAGTTTATAGGTATAGCCAACATGTGTGACCGCTTTTCTTGTTTTGTCAAGAATTTAGGGTGATAACTATTTTTTTACATGTGTGGCGTTTATCATTTGGTGTGTGGCTTTTAAAATTGTAACTTTGCAAATTGGATATCACCATATAAGATTATTTTGTACTATCAATTTGTATAGATATTTATGCATTGTTCAAAGCTATTTGTTTGAGGTATAAATAATTATCGTTAAAGATAACAATACTATTTATTTTTTGTGATTTTAATAAAATTACATAACATTATTGATCATTTGAATGACAAAGGGCTATACAATATATATTAACTTTTAAACGACTATTCATATATCTAGTCCTTAAATGGTGCAAGAGCAACATTTTTTTTAAAATAAATTACATGTGTCAAAGCAAAATAAACCAAAAACTACAATTACTTGGTGTCTCATTTAAAAAATTGTCACGGGTTCCACAACTACTTCATCATTTCTCATATAATTTTGTCAAATTTGAAACCGATTTCAGGTGGTTCAACTGGTTGAACCGTTCCGATAAAAAAACAAGTCGATTTAAACCGAATCAAACCGATAGGTTGGGTCAAAAAAATGTCAAATTAAACGGTCACCGGTATGGGTTTGAAGCGTCGGGTCAACCCGTATCGGTTTCAACGGGTCAACCCGATATCGGTTTCAATTGATTGTTTTTAATTTGGTAGATGTGCTTTTAATTGGGTGTACAATGTGAATAAATTATTGTACTTTTAGGTAATGGGGTGTTTTAATAAGAGTATTAATTATATTATTTATTTCTCTCTCCATTGACCATGTTTTCAACATTCAACTTTCAACATTTTTCACTTTTTCCACTTTGACCATTTTTCCATTTTATATAGTATAGATATAGATATTCCATTACCCTCATATCTTCCTTCTACTCCAGTTATTCAAAATGAAGGTGGTGTCTATTGTTGTCAATTATGGTGGCAATGTTGCTTCTTTATAGCGGCGTGCAAGTGGATGAGGCTACGTGTGGCGAGAAAGTGTTGTTGGATGTTTTCGGCGAAGAGTATTTAGGTGGTGGATTTCCAACGGGAGAATGTTGCAAGGTATTAGCGGAACAACAGCCATGCATATGTGGTTTCCTGACTATCATGATTGGCCTGGCCTCACCAAGTGTTGTGGCAATTGTCATGTTACCATGCCACAATGTCCCTAAATATTTTATGTGTTTGAAATCTATGACAGATATGTAGTTCTAAGGAGATTGGTTCTTTGATCTAATAGAATATGTGTTCATTTCAATTTCTTTGATGTATTTCAATAACACTCCTTTGAATGTAAGATGTTTTAGAACAATTAAAAGGTTTTGTTTCGTACTTTAAAAATGATATATAGCAGAGTACCAGCGCATAGCGGAAAAAACCAGTTGCGTTGATGTTGTGTGTGCGTTTTGTTTTGAGTATTATTTATTTTTCTCTCTTAAAAGCATCCGCTATGGTGTTTGAAGAATAGGTCTAAAATCTTTTGAATAGGTACACGAATTTGTGTACCATAGTGAGAAACCATTTCATGTCTATGTGGCATTAATATGTCTAAGATTTTGAAGAGGTCTAATTTTTTTGTATTTTGAAAGTGTTGAGTGTTTTATGATATGAAAACGTTTATGAATAGGTTTATCTATAGTGGAAATAGATTTATGAAAATGTATAAACCTTTTTATAGGTTTATCATTGTAGATGTCCTAACATCAATTGCTTTCATGTCATCTCCATAAATGCCTTTGTTTTCCTCATATAAATTGTTAAATATACCATGATAATATTAACAAGAGTAAATTACACCGTTCGTCCTTATGGTTTACCCAAAATAACACCACAAGTCCATTTGTTTTTATTTTTGCATCATGAGTCCTTATAATGAAGTTTGATAACACCATGAGTCCTTAAAATGAGTCCTTAAAATGTATAAACGTTTTTTTGTATAAACGTTTTTTTTGCATCATGAGTCCTTAAAATGTATAAACGTTTTTTTTTTCTGTTTTCTGTTTTCGTCTGTTTTTATACGTTTTATCAGTTATTATATGTTTTCTTACGTTTTAATACATTTTCGTCCGATTTTATACATTTTTATCCATTTTCGTCTGTTTTTATACGTTTTCGTCCAATTTTTTACGTTTTTATCCGTTTTTCATCCGTTTTTATACGTTTTCATACATATAAAAATGTAAGAAAACAAACAAAAACGGATAAAAACCTATAAAAACGTAAAAAACCGAACGAAAATGGATAAAAACAGACAACAACGGATAAAACAGATGAAAACGTATAAAAACGTAAGAAAACGGATGAAAACATATAAAAACTGATAAAAATGTATGAATATGTATAAAAATAGATGAAAACGTATAAAAACAGACAAAAACGGATAAAAATGTATGAAAACGTAAGAAAACAAACGAAACATATAAAAAACAGCCGAAAACGTATAAAACCAAATGAAAATGGATAAAAATGGTCGAAAACGAATAAAAACGGATGAAAACATAAGAAAACGGACGAAAACGTATAAAAACAGACGAAAATGGATAAAAACATTTGAAAACGTAAGAAAACGGACAAAGCGTATAAAATGGATAACCATATAAAACGGACGAAAATGGATAAAATGTAAGCGAGAAAGCGTATAAAAACGGGCCGAAAATGTATATAAACGAACAAGAGCGGATAAAAGGATGAAAACGGACGGCGTTATAAAAGGGACGAAAATGTATAAAACGTAGAAAACGGATGAAACCGTATAAATGAAACGGATAAAAATGTAAGAATCTGGAAACGGGGCCAGCGAAGAAAACATATAGCTAAAACGGATCGAAAACATATAATAACATATGAAACAGTGATAACATATAAAAGCGGACGCAAAATATAAAATGGACCTAAAACGCGAAACAAACGTGAGTATGAAACGGGAAACGTATAAAAACATAAGAAAATGGATGAAAATGATTGTTCTACCCTCATGTGCATGGCGTAATGTGGGAAGTTAACGGAGAAAGCTAACGAACGTTAGAGTTAAGGACTGATGGTGTTATCAAACTTCATTATAAGGACTCATGACACAAAAATAAAAACAAATGGACTTGCGGTGTGATTTTGGGCAAACCATAAAGACGAACGGTGACTCTATTAATAATAAGACTACCGAATAAAATTTTGAACAAAATTGCTAAATAATATGGTCATGCTAATTCATCATTCAAAGTAATTTGACCAATTAAGTTAGTGACTCTAAAAGTATCTTTAGTTTTAGTTTAGCATTAAAAAGTGAAAAGAATAAAAATAAAAATTAAAAGTCATTTGATTAGAAGGACAATAGATATTTGTATTAATCTTGAAAATTCTTTAGCCACGAAAATTGTACGAATATTCATGCCACAAATTCATATACGGGATTGAGGATTTTGAAGAAGTTATAATTTGCTAGACGAGTACCCGTGCTTAGCAACGGGATTTTATAACAAAGAAACAACTTTAGTGATAAGAAAAAGTTTATGGTTTATACACGAAAAATAATAAAAGTTCGAGGATTTAAGGATTAACCATAATATTTTGAAACCCAGGTCGTCCCTGAGTAGTTCAACCGGTTAAACCGTTCCAGTTGAAAAACGGGTCAATTTTTAAATCGGGTCAACCTAACGGATTGGGTCGAAAAATGGGTCAACCAGCCGGGTTTGAAGCGTCCCGGGTTAACTCGATTTTCGATATGTATCAATAGTTTCCTTTTGAAACATATCTCTTCGACATTTTCTTTTTTAGTTTCAACTTTTTCACTTGCTCATAATTATTTGTTTCAAAGATGTCCTTTTTGATTTTTTCCACATTTCACTTTATTGACTTTTCACTTTTCAACTTGACCATTTTTATTTTATAGATAGTATAGATTATCTAAATTATTAAAACTATTAATAAGGCTTCAATGAAACTTGAACACACAGTATTCTAGTTACAACAACAACATATCCAATCTCGTCGGGGTGAGGTATGAGAGAAGTAGAATATAGACAGATCCTACCCCTACCCTAGAATAAACCTGAGGGTAAGGAGACTGCTTCAAGAAAAACCTCCGGCAAATGTATGCGGTGAGAGTGCACAAAGGAAAGTGAAACGAGAGAAAGCGTATAAGCATATAAGCAATACAACATACAAATCAAAAGCAAAAAAGCTTAAAAGCAATAAGGTTAAAACAAATCATATAAGCATACAGAGCAAAAAGGCAGAAACCAACATAGAACAAAAAAAAATGACAAATGAGGAACCAAAAAGAAATGGCGAAACGAGCAAACAAGTAAAACAGAGAAGACATGTAGGGAATCAAGACATGAACAACAATAAAAACAGACGCCGCCAGCAGCCCAACAAAAGAAATGAAAAAGCGCAAAAGGGACAAACGCAAGCAAAAGCACGGAAAAAGAAAGGGGAATACAAGCAAAGCAAGCAAGAGCAATAGCACCAGGACAAACGCAAGCAAAGAAAAAGGGGCGAAGGTCAAAGAAGACCAAAGCTTAAGAAAGCAGCAAAGAACAAAGAAAGGCAACGTACAAGGCCTAAAGCTAAGGACAAGCACAAGGAACAAGAAGAGATACCTAAAGCCTAAAGGCAAAGCAGAGGTAAAACCAAAGAACAAGCATAAGGCAAATCGAAGCACCTAAAGCCAAAAGGAAACCAGCAAAAGGGCCTTAAAACAAAAAGCAATGGGTAAGGCAACCAAGAGACACCTAAGAGGCCTAAACAAGCACAACAAACACATACCCTCGGCCAACCTAGCCCAAAACTATCCCCAAATCCTAATCCTATCTCTCCACTCATTCCTATCCGTGGTCGTGTCCTCAGAAAAGCGAAGCTCCTTCAAGTCTAGCTTAAGTCTATCCTCCCATCTAAGTTTAAGTCTATCCCTCCTTCTCAAACCGTCGACTATAAGCGTTTCTACTCTCCTTACTGGTGTTGTTTGTAGTCTCCTCCTGACATGACCAAACCACCTCAACCTTCTTTCTCTCATGTTCGAGATAATAACAAAACATTCTAGTTAACTAGTTAACAACATACAATTAGGTCAAAGACCTTTGGTACATACACCTTTGGATTTTGAGAGCTTTTCGTATCTATGAAAATATCTAACAGGGAGAGAGAAGTAGCTCTTATATGTTAACTCAAGCAAGTAATTAGGGATGAAATCAGGACCCAAATTGACTGGATGCACTCAAGAAAAACTAAACAAGGGCAAATTCGTAACTTTTCTTGATGTCTGCATTTAGGGTGTAGGGTATAACCATGTTTTAAAAAACATTAACACTACATCGCAATTATCTATGAGTATTCTGTGACCTCGGGGACCCACCCTAATTTCATCACTGTACCTACACCCGTATTTCTTCTCAGGAAATTATGTGTAGTTTTTTTGTTTTGTTGTTCCCTATTAGTTGATTACAAAGACATAACTATGTTATCTAATTGATAACATCAAATAGTCCTGAATATTAAGTGTCAATTTCCCCCATTAATGCTCGTTATTTATATCATTTATATGGATTTACGCTTGTTTTCCATTGTTTTCCACTTTTAGGTAAATTACGAGCATTGGAGCTAAAGAGACGCAGAACTGGAAACATATCTAAAGATTTATCACAGTATGCTATTTTGAAGAAGTTCGCGGCAGTAACTCATCTCTCACATACGCAAACTATTTCATGACTCGGATGCCAACTTATCGAAGGTTACGGCGTAACTCCTCCCAAAGGTTACGACGTAACTACATTAGGTAAAAAGAGGTTCCACGCCCCGATACTTACGCCGTAACTCTGCATCTTTTACGACGTAATCGAAGTTTATTGAAGACTACGGCGTAACCACTCATTAGGTTCTGCCGTAACCAGCCAGATCTAGTGCATTTTACTGAAAAATAGAAGGTTACTGGCAGTAACTCCTATACCTGTTACTGTAGTAACCCGATCCGCCTATTAATACTCCACAATTCCGGCATTTCTAATCATCCCATTCCACACACAACTCTCTGATAACGTGGGAAAAATCTCAAGGCAGTGTCTAGAGGAGCATACGGAGTCAAGTTTCCAAGGGAGAAGTCACTCCATTACGATAAGCATCAGCGTTTTGTATTTCTTTTACTTTCAATTCTTGTATTTCGTACCTTTGAATATTGAATTGATTTGCATGATTAATATGAGCGGCTAAGCACCTTTTGGTGCTAGCCTAGTTATGATTCCTTAATTGTTTTGTTTGCGTTTACTTTACTTTCGTACAATTATTTCTAAGTGTATGCATGCATAGTTCATTGGTAGCCACCCTTGGTTCGGTAGTTTCGAATGGCGGTAGAGGACAATTTCCTAGGAGATATGACCAAACGACCCTAGGTGAGCTGATCGAGACGGGAAGGGTAAGATAAGATCAACGCGACCCTTTCTACTTGTGCGATTTGACCAACTGATCACCTATCGCTTGGATGAACTTAAGAATTGGGGGTGTAGTGTCTAAGTTCCTAACGGCCTAACACTCACTATTATGAATCTAGCATGTAGCGGTACTTAATGACTTGGCAGCAGGGACCGGGAACAACAGACTTAATGACGGTCGCGCTGATTTCTCCTGTGGTGGCATCTTTGCTGATAGGTTAGGGCGAATTGACCAAATACTGTCCTCTCGACTTTGACCCCACCTGAATTAATTGGAAGTAGGTAGACGTAGACATGACTAGCTAGGAGGATTAACTAGTTTGGCACCACTTCTCTCTATTGATTCCCCTTTACCTTTTATCTGCTTTTATTTACTTTATTCTGCATTAGTAGTTTAATTAATTTAATCCCTATCGAAACTATTATTCTGTGACAATTATACTTAGTAATAATCCAACACACATAGCTCTTGGGACGACCTCGGCTTTACCGTTTACTACACTACACATGACGGGACCTGCCCGTTAGTGCACTAGGGTAGACCATAGGTATAGCGAGACACTATAAATATTAAGACACAGTCGAGAAACACGCATCAAGTTTTTGGCCGTTTGCCGGGAGCTATTTTAGGATTAATATTAAGTCTTTAATTTCGTTTTAAACTTTTCTCACAATCATATTTCAAGTTTTCGGTACCATAGGAAGCCGTTAACATCAATGACCTCACTCTTGAGGAATATTTGGCGTTGACAAGAGAAGAACAAGGACCAAGGATTGTTAGGCCAGCTATAGCGAGAAGGTGCTCAATTGAAATCAAACCTCAATTCATGGGGAATTCGCGTGCAAATCCCTTCTCCGGAAGCATCACCGATGATGCCCATGAACATATAGACAACGCCGAGTATATTGTCGGCCTATTCAAGATTTCCAGAGTCTCACACGATGCTATAATGTTACAAGTATTCCCTATTTCTCTTACGGGAGCTGCGAAAAGATGGGTTGATCGATTACATCTTTGGGACGGTCAACACTTGGCCTATTTTAAAAAGTGTTTCATTCAAAGATCGTCCTCCATAAAAAGCGGCTAAGCAATTGGAAGAAATCCATAACTTCAAGCAAAAGGGTGATGAAACGTTATACCAAGCTTGGGAAAGGTATAGCGAATTGTTATACAAATGCCCTACTCATGATCTTAACAGCCAACAAAAGGTGAACCTCTTCTACAAGGGAATTTGAACATCTCATCAAGACAAATGATTGATTCTCAAGGGCCGATTCCTAGTATGACACCCACTCTGGCTATAGAAACTATTCCAAAGATGGCAGACCACTCTCACAAATGGCACAATGGAGGAAGCAACCGAAGTAAGAATAATGATATGGAAGGCCTTGCAGCAATAAACAACAAATTAGAAAGCCTTGGAAGAGAAATGAAGAAGCTCAAGGAAAATGTGCATTCCATTCAAGTTGAGCGAAACGGGACTCCACCTTCTAAAGAATGTTCCTCCAATGAAGAAGTTAAAAGGATCGGAGAAGTTAACTATGGAAGAGAATTCCCTTTCAACAACTACAATAATAACGGGCCCAGATATCGAGAAAAATCCCCTAGGTTTTACACAGGAATCAACAATAATCCTCCTAAACCTAGCCTTGAGGAAATAATGCACCGGTACATCGAAGAATCTACAAAAAAGAGAGATAGACTCAAGGAGTGGATGGTCAAAGTAAAGGAGGACACCAATATGAACCTACGTAACCAAGATCTTGAGATTAAAACCTCGAAACACAAATTGGGCAATTGGCTAAAAACCTTGAAACAAGTAATGCTAAAGCCATTGCATGCAAGGCCATATTTGCGCAAGATAAAGCAAAGAAAGAAGCGGTACATCCTCTATCAATAATGATCTTTCCGGATTAACTACCTAAGAGGATGATAAATCGAAGATACCGGTCCTGCCAAGCCAACTTCGAAAACACAATACCGGGGAAAGTTTTCTTCTCCCATGCACTATTGGTAACATTAAGATTCCAACATTAGCTGATTTAGGGGCCGGGGTAAACCTTATCTCTACCACTTTATTTGAAAAAATCAAACTTACCAATTTAAAAGAAACCACTATTATGATTGAAATGGCTGATTCCTCTAAGGCTGTACAGAGGGGAATTGTTAACAATGTGCTTTTAAAAATTGGAAAATTTTTCTTCCCTACCGATTTTGTGGTTATTGACATGGGAAAGCGGGAGGCTTACAACTTAATTGTTGGAAGACCTTTTCTGGCCACTTGTAGGGCTCAGATTAAGGTTTTTGAAAACAAATTTCTTTGGGAACTGAAAATGAACGAATAACTTTTAGTATGAAAGAGTATTTAAAACCAAAAATTGAAATTTCTAATAATATTGACATTGTTAATGTTCAATCGCTGGATCCCACTCTATACTCTAATCCTATTACTGATGATAGTAGAGAGTATGTTGATAATTGTAAGCAAAAACAGGATGAAGTTGTTCAAAGCATTGAGGAAACTCAGGATCCAAACAAACATTTTTGCAACTCGATGTCAACCAAATATAGCAAATCAGTGACAACATGGCCACCGTTTACTCGTCCTAAAAAATGTGAAAGAAAGGCTAATGAATGGATATACACTCATAAGGGAGAGAAACATGATGTTGAGTTAGCATTGGAAGATTGGTACAAAATAAAATTTGGAAACTCAAAAATCCATAAGGGACTGGTTAAGCAGTATAAGTACAATCATCTCACTAACACAATAAACGGTTGCAAGATCCAACATTAGTGTTACTAGTAGTCTTATTACTGAAGATGATGACCGGGGAAAATCATATGATAAATGGATTTCACATAAGTTTGGAACAGATGGCTTCAATAATTCTACAAGGAAAAAGAGGTTCGACAAATGGATGAATGAGTACCAACGAGTGGTGGTAGTGAGCCAAGTCCTAAGGCCCCCTTAGAAGCCCCGCGGCTCTGAGTCTAACTTAAAGACTCTTAAATAAAGAAAAGTGCTCTTCAGAGACAACCCAATTATCCCTTTCTTTTATTTTATTTCCATTCCTGGGTTTTGTGTTTTCTAACTATTCTTGCGAAACGAGGAAGTAATTCTTAGCTGCGGTTCTTTGATCTTGCATAGAGTTACTGCAGTAACTCATCTTGGTGATACTGCCGTAACCAACATTTTAGTAGCATAATTCTTGCCGCATTACCGATTACTGCAGTAATACCATCTCCTGTAGTAACTACTCACTGCGACTAATTCAGTTTTGCAATTACGTAACTCCCTCAAAAGAGTTATGACGTAACTTTCCTCTGCTTTAATTCTTTAATTTTAAAACACAATAACCTTGTATTAGTTTTTAAATGAAATTTGTGGGTGTGTTCCCTGTAAACCCTCACGAGACTTCACTCGTCCACTTGGGACACCAAGTGGTTTAAAAGGCTTGTTGCATTCGATAAATGCAACCGTGATTCCTACAAAAGTGAGTTAGGTTTGTTTTTCATTTTTCATTTTTTCTTTTTAGAATTATGCTTGTCGGTATTGTGATTTCATGGATTGAAGTTTGTTCATGATGCTTATACGAAGGCACGTCTCTTTCTCGTGGGCCTTCTTCTTTTGGAGCAAATTTCAGGGAAGTTCTCGCTCTAATTCTACCTTTCTCTTCACCTTTATTTAATGCCTAGTACAAAAGGGACTTTGTACAATTCAAGTGGGGGGCGGGAGTAGAATTATCTCTTGAACTTTATTTCGCCCTCATTTTTCTAGTTTATTTTGAAAAATTATGCCATTTTTAAAATTTTGACATGTTTTTCTTAACCTAACTAGATTAGACCTTAGCCGAGCACATACAACCCTTGATATTATATGGTGAGATTAGCCTTATCCGTTTCCAATATTTTACCCCAAATCCACCAAATTATAAGTGTGCCGGTAGCTTGTAAACTTTAGAACTTGGCCTTTGCATCATTCCGAGACCATAGACGAGGTATGTTGAGTTAGCTCGATGTATTTGGACTTTCCAGTTTTAGAAGGCAATATTCTAGGATTATCACCCATACAGCCTACCATTGTGAGTCTATCGATTAGTCACCTCGACTTTTCGACCCCCATGTGAAACCCTTTTGTTGCACGCACCTTTAGTGAAAGATACCCCTAGATAAACCTTTCTGAGCCATTCCTTTCATTTTGTCAACCCAATATATTGTTTCGTTACACCTATACACCTTAGCCTACCCTATAGTCTTTATTTGTGATTGGGAAGTCATCATTTGCCTAAGTTCAATGTTCTAGTGGAAAGGTTCGAGGAATAACGCTTTCATCGACAACATTCTCGAAGATCATTGAAGACCCCGAATTCCCATTGTTCATCTCAAGTGGGGGGATATTATGTTAGTATTGATTGTTATGTTGAAAAAAAAAATTCGAAAAAAAAGTTGTTATGATTATGATTATTGTAAAGTGCGATGTTATAAGCACTGCAGTATGAGCTTTATTGATTTAGTATCGAGGAGGCCACTTCGGTCACATTTGAAGATTGGAGTTGGTAGTTATGCCAACAGTTGGAGAAAAGGTAGTGTGCCCATCATGACGTCCTCTAATGACACATCTACCTTGCATTTCATGATCCGGTTTCTTGACTTCAAAGCTTGAACTTTAGGCGGACGGTAAGTGGTGATGACTTAGTTATAGATTTAGACTACCTGCTTGTTTTTTATTTTACACCAATTATATATCCCATGTCTTATCCTACCCTATAGTCATGAAGCGTGTCTAGGTGATGCAGCGAGAAATCTTTGGTGTCTTGGCCATGGATTTGGTCATGTATCATTGATTTTGTCCACTTCGCCGTGACATGTTAGTAATGACGAATCACCCCTAACCTTTGTCGTGTCTACCCATATTGCCTTCGAGAATTGTTTAGCCCTTAAATCTAGTGGTGGAGATTTGTGTAACCGCCAAGCTTATGTTAGAATACATGCTATGATACAAATGCGATTGAGTGATCACCCTGAAATTGACACTTAGAATAGTTGAGAGATTTGAGTGTTTGTTCCCTTTCGTGAGGTGTTCGGCTTTGTTTTATTCTAGCATAAGGGATTTGTAAACTCATATTTTCCATGTTATGGGAGATATCTTTTTAGGAATCTATCTAATAAGGTCTACTTGAGGGCAAGTAGAGTTCAAGTGGGGTGATATTTGATAACATTAAATAGTCCCAATATTAAGTGTCAATTTCCCCATTAATGCTCGTATTTATATCATTTATATGAATTTCGCTTGTTTTCCATTGTTTTCCACTTTTAGGTAAATTACGAGCATTGGAGCTAAAAGAGCGCTAGAATCGGAAACATATCTAAAGATTTATCACAGTATGCTATTTTGAAGAAGTTACGGCGTAACTCCTCTCTCATATTACGCCGTAACTATTGTGTGACTCGGATTATGCCAACTTATCGTAAGGTTTACAGTAACTCCTCCCAAAGGTTACACGTAACTACATTAGGTCAAAAGATGTTCCACGCCACGTGATACTTACGCCGTACTCTGCATCTCTTACGACGAACCGAAGTTTATTGAAGACTACGGCAGTAACCACTCATTAGGTTACGCCAAAACTAGCGATCTAGTGCATTTTACTGAAGAAATAGAAGGTTACGGCAGTAACTCCTATCTCTATAATCGTTAGCCGTAACCCGGATCTAGCCTATAAATACCCCACGAATTTCAGCATTTCTAATCATCCCATTCCACACACAACAATCAGAGAACATGGGAAAAAGTCAGGCGAGGTCTAGAGGAGCATCTGAGCGTTTCCAAGGGAGAAGTTACTCCATTCTTGTTGGATCGATATACTTTAATCAAACTAACTTAACTAGCTTGTTAAGGTTTAATAACCTCGGATAAATCTTAAGTTATTAACAAAGAAACACTGAGCAATCTTTATTAAGCACGCGAATTTACTTAACAAAGCTAAGAAGAAAACTTTATTAACAAACTCTAAATCGCTTATTATGCGATACTTTAATACAACTCTAAGATAATCGAACTTTTCTCTAAACTCTAATTAGTAAACTCTAAAACTCTTTTTCAAATCGTAAGTCGATCTCTAATGCCAATCTAGGAGTCCTTTTATAGGCTCAAGGATATCCTAGTTGGTTTACAATTGATAACCTTGTACGACAAGTAATCTACAATACTTTCCATAAACTAATATAACAGTTTATTTGTTCTAGCAAGATACTTTGACTTCCTCTTGCATTACTTTGACTCGTCATTTAGCAAGACTTTGACTATTTGACTTCTTCCAGTTCTTTTCAAATTACAGTACTTTCATATCTTCAAGACTTTGATATCTTCAAAGACTTTCATATCCCAACAATCCTCCCCCAACTTGAATTCTACTTGCTTGACTTCAAGTTCCTTTGTGAATATATCTTTAATAGCTTCATCTTTAAAACGGATTGTTCTTCAGTTTTTAGATTATATCTCTGTAGAATCTGTGCTTTGTCAAAGTATCTCTTTAGAATTGTTTTCTTCACAGCAGTATCCAGCAATCTCCATCTTTTCAAAGAACACAAAGCAACATATGACAATTTGTACAGTGATTCAGTTTAAGTTGCATACTATTCTCATCACTTTTAAAGTGAATCATTGAAAATTCAATGGATTTAGAACTCTTTACCAAAGCCATTATCTTTTGAGTAGCCAAATGTTTTGGTGTGTAAGACCATGGTACATTGATAACCATATGATTTTTAGCAAATCACCATCTATCAACAGATTTGTTTAGTCTTTACCAAAAGTCGTACCCTTCGGACTAGTTAGTTCTTTTATCTAATGGTGAACTAATTACCAATAATGGTTTTTCCACTGCCTTTACCACAAGCCATTTCTTGTGGGCTAGCCAACTCTTCACATTTACTGATATGGTGAGTTGATGACCATCCAACTTATTAGCAAGTTGACAACTAAAAACGGATTTGATATATCTTTACCCGAGCCGTTTGCTCATGGATTAGTCAATCCTTTTGTAACCATGGTGGATTGATAACCTATTGATGTTATCATCACAAAAACCATTTATTCAACCTTTATTTCAAAAATATTTATTATTAAGCACAAAGGTTTCTTCTAAAATCATTTAACTGATATTAGATCATCAAACAGATACTTTGATGAAAGTATCGATCGGCAGTATTTGAATAAAAGTAATGATATATCAAAAAGCATTTATTCAAATAAAATTCATACCGCTTAAAGATCATTTTCAAAGAATGGTAGTCCGGTTTATAAACAAATTAATCACCATGCAAGCAGTTTCATCATCCTCTTCTACTTCCAAACCATGTTCAAGCATTCTTCTCATTAGATCAACTGTAAGAGGATATCTTCTTTCTGCAAACATGTGAATCATTATTCCATTTTCTAGCTCCAACATGAACTCCGATTCTTCAAAGAATCTCCAACAAACTATTTCCCAGCTTTCTTGATCATTCCAAATATTATCGAGCTTTCTTCATCAGTTTCCCACATAGTTACAAGATCCCCATGTAAAATCAATCCAATACCTTCTAATGGATGATCTTCAAAATACGCCTTTATAACTTGATATAAGTAGAATAGATCTACTCTATCAATAACATGCAACAAATCCCATAACCTTTTGAAAACCTTAAAACTTTTATCTTCCTTATGAAAAACCATGTACTCTTCATTCTTGGTGTTCACAACTTTAAAAGTCTTGATCTTTGATCATTCATCTTTAAATCATCATCTTCCTTGGTATAATCAAAATCTACCACTCTGAGATAATTCTTCAATTCATCACTAGTCTCAGATCTTAATTCAACCTTCTCTTTCTTTGAAAATTGAACATCTCGAACATCAGCTTTTCTTTTCCTCTTTAAGCTTTTCTTCCTTTCAAATTAGGTCCAAAAGGTTTCTTCTCTAAAGTCTTTAATGCCACGCAACATCTTTCTTATAAGCCTCTCTCTCAGAATCATATAATCTCTTCATATCCACATAATTTAGCTTTTGCAATCCTTTAAATCCTCTGCCTTTTAAATATGCCATCATTGCATTCCTTTCTTTAGCTAAATTAGGTCTTCTTGACATGAATCTATCAGGTGTTGGAGACTGAAGGTTCAAGAGTTTCAAGATCTAACTCATCTTGCACCTTTTGAGTGCTTCTCTGCGTCTTTAGCTTCTTTAGCTTGTCTTGTTCTTCTCTGTCTTTAGCATCTAATTCTTCTTGAATTTTTCTAGCAGCAGCTTCATTCCTAGCCACTTCAAATGCTCTAAGTTCTGCCAAAGTGAGATTCTTTTTCTTAGTCTCAACTAGAACACCTTTTCCCTTGTCTTTTGGATCAATTGCAGGTTGATCAGTTCTTGATTGTTCTTCTTCTTGTGCTTCTCTAATAGTAACTCCTCCTCTTGGTTGTGACAAATCAAATAATGTAGCAATTAATTCATCATCACTAGCTGAATGAATAGGTATGTAAGTAGCTTCCTCCTCTTCTTTTCTAACAAATGTAGAAGGACCAGCTTCTTCATCAAAATTTAATACCTTTGGAGTTATTGGTGTTATTACTTCTTCCCTTGATGTATCATGTATATCAGTACTTTGATGTTCAAGACCTTGAACACCAAGATTTTGAACACCAAGATACTTTGAACACCAATACTTTGAACTTGTACTTCTTGTTCCTCGAATCAACCAAGTTCTTTCCTCTTTGTAATATTTTCTTCAGACTCTTTCTTCTTCATAACATCTTCTTTCAAATTTTCCTCTTCTAAATTCCTCCCAAGTTGACGTAAGATGGTCTGAGGAACCTTTCTTTCTTTTAATTCCTTTTCGAAGAGCTTTCGACGCTTATTTTCCTCCTTAACCCATAAGTTGAATCCTTGAATATATGGTTTAACAAAATTTTTCAACCGTAAATAGTTACGCTTCAACTTCCTAATTGTTTTAGCTTGACGCCAACAGCCTTGTTTAACCTAGCAAGCGCCTTTGTCAAAGCATAGTTATCCATAGTTAAACCTTCACAAGGAATTGTAGTAGCAGACCTTGAACCTCAAACGTAACGCTGTGGAGAGGGGTAGGTGTGCGCCAATCTCGACTTGAACCTCGTGATCCGAAGAAACATCACCTTGTAACGAAACAAGTATCTTCGAAGCAATACTTGCGGATGTACTTTGTGAAGCGATACTTGCATGCGCACCTTGTGAAGCGTACCTTGGTCATTATTAGTACCTTCTTCATCCTCTTCACCGCGACGAGCGGCTTGTACAACTTCCATCATGGTTGTTGTTAAAGGAATATCTCCACCTCTAAACAAGTTACTTCTCCTAGCCATGAAAGTATAGATTTTAGGTTGTTGCACAATAACAGGTAGTAAAGCATCAGGTTTTGGAACATCAGCCAATTGCTTGTTCAAGAAAACTCAGATAAACCTTGGATACATCAACCAAGTTGCCCCGATGATGATATATGAGAGAGCATTCCATCCAAAATAAGTCGTGAAAAATTAAACACTCTCATGCGTAGCTAAGCCAACCATTGCAGACGCAATATTTGACCCAAACTGCTCCCAAGAAGTGCTTTTAGAACTTATGCAATGGAGCAAAACATGAATCAAAAACTTCCATTGAGGACAGAATAATGCCTACTTAAAAGTTTGTTCACCAAAGAACCTTCATAGCCCAAATTACTAAAAGTATCCCAAATCAGTTGCTTGGCAAATCTAATAGCCCCTTCTTCATCTCCAAATAATAAATCGTCACGAATGGAGACCTCAGAATCTTGATAGTCTTTCGGCCGAGGATCTAATATAATATTCATCCTCCTCCATATTTTCTCTAGCATTAGCCCAAAATTCTTGAATCCATGGTTCAATAACATCCGGCTCAACTAAAAGAGCATAACTAATAGGCGACCCAACGAGATAATCAATGATAACATAGAAAGCCACATTCAGCCTTATCCAAATTAGCCACCATATTGTGCTTCAAACATTAAACGATTCGCCATTGTTGAAAAAGTAATCACAATAGAAAGAGTATATCGAATAATAAAGAGATGGTAATTGGAAGATAAGTATGGAAAAGAGGTAATGAATAATGTGAGAGGGAAAATCGGAAAGTTGTTATTTATAGGTAGAATTTTGAAAAATCATCGCCCAAAATAAAATAACCGCTGGCTTTAATTACCCTCCAATATTACCGTTGGAACAAGATTCTTTAATAATGACAAACAAGATACTTTCCACATAAGCGAGTACTTTCCCAAGCAAGATTACTTTCCCAAGCAAGTACTTTCGGAAATACGTACTTTGCCAAAACCTTCATTTAAACTAAGTAATACACAAACATCCTCCCCTCAAGCAATACATAGGACTATACCTAACACCTTATAGTCCTCCCCTTAAACATAGCTTAGTAGTTAATCATTCCAATGCTCACGACCAAGTGATTGAATCGTGACACATCAAAATCTTTAGTGAGTAAATCAGGCTACATTGTCATCATGTGAACTTTAACCACATTAATAAGCCTATGCTCATAGCAATCTCGATAAAGTGATGCCTAATCTGAATATGCTTTGTCTTGGAATGATACACAAGATTCTTCACAATGCAAATAGTACTCTCATTATCAATATTGATAGGAGTATTCTTAAAATTGAACCCATAATCCAAGAGTTGATTCTGCATCCATACAACTTGACCACAACAACTGCGGCAGCCTACATATTCGATCTTAGATGATGTTGCCTTGCAATTGTCGCTTCTTGCATTGCCGGGAGACTAACCTTCTTCCAAGATATTGGCATCCACCGCCATTGTGGATCTTCTATCATAGTTATCACCTGCATAGTCACTATCCGAAAAAGCTTCTAAGTGAAAAGGTGACTCTTTAGGATACCACAACCCCAACTTAGGATGTTGTTTCAAATAACGAAAATTCTCTTTCATGCATTCATGTGAGAGATCTTTGGTGAGACTTTATATCTTGCACATAAGTAAACTGCAAACATGATATCGCCTTGATGCGAGAAGATACATAAGAGAGCCAATCATAGATCGTCAGATAACTTGACTTCAACAGGTTGTCCATCTTCATCTTTTCCCAATGAATTGATAGATTTAATAGGTGTAGTAACTGCCTTCATATCATCAAAATTAAACTTCTTAAGTATGTCTTCAACATATTTGTCTTGGCTAATGAAAATTCCTTCCTTGGATTGCTTAACCTGAAGTCCTAAAAAGAATGTTAACTCTCCCATTGAACTCATTTGAAACTCTTTTCGCATCATGCTCAAACTCCTTAACCATAGACTGTTTGGTAGCCCCAAAGATGATATCATCCACATAAACTTGAACTAACATGATATCCTTCTTGTCTCTCTTGATAAACAAAGTCTTGTCTATAGCTCCCTCCCGTATCCATGTTGTAATAAGAATGTAGAGAGCCTCTCATACCAAGCTCTAGGTGCCTGATGAAGACCATATAAAGCCTTAACCACCTTATAGACTTTGTTTGGATGCTTAGGATCTTCAAAACATGGAGGTTGTTTCACATACACCTCTTCTGTAATAGTACCATAAAGAAAGGCACTCTTGACATCCATCGATATACGAAAACCCATATAAGAAGCAAAAGCAAGAAAGATTCTAATTGCTTCAATCCTTGCCACAAGAGCAAATACCTCATCATAATCTACCCCTTCTTCTGTCTATAACCCGAGCAACTAATCGTGCCTTGTTTTTGATAACATTGCCTCTTTCATCCCTTTTAACTCTAAAAACCCACCTTGTTCCAATAACTCTCTTCCCATCCGGAAGATCACATAAAACCCAAACCTCTTGAAGTTTAAATTGTAGAAGTTCTTCCTGCATAGCTTCAACCCAACTTTCTTTAGTCAAAGCTTGAGCAATATTCTTGGGTTCCTCTTGAGAGATGAAACAAGTAAATAAGCAGGTTTGATAGTCCTTATGATTTAGCTTTGTTTTGTTTATACACAAAGCTAAGTAAAGCATTGTGAGGTTTTGTGAAACCCTTAGCTTTGTGTCTTGTCATAACTCCAGATGTAGAAGGACCAATGATTTGATCAGTTGGATGAGTCTTATGAATTCGTAAGATTGGTGACTGTGGAACTGCATATGTATCATCCAAATTAGTATAATCAGGACCTTCATTGAAATTTGTGAAAATACCTTCATCTTCAAGCTCATCATCGGATCTTCTAACCCGGTGCATGGTAGGTTCATCCAAATCATCTAAAGTATTGTCAGCATCTTGCAAGATTACTTTGATCGAAAGTATCTTGTCCAAAGTCTTGTGAAAGTACTCGGCAGATTGGTTCTTCTTCTTTGCCTCTTCATAAGCTCTCCTTTGTTCATCGGTGTAAGAATGTGCTAATACATCTTGAAGAAGCATCTGATTGAGTTCCTCTTGAATAGATTGATCCTCAGCAGATAATGAGGATTGTGGTGCAACATCAGTGTTTTGGAGAATCGATACTTTGTATAGGAACATCGATACTTTGTTTTGGACTCTCGAGAACTTTAGGGGCGTGACAGTCTAATATGAACATCATGAACAACATATTGAATATCCTCATCAGTGTGCAAATGTTGATTTTCTTCTCTAACATGTACATAGTTCATTGAAGGAGATAAAATCTCAAGATCAAACATCCAATCAGGACCTTTTCCTTTCTCATTATCTTGATCTTCTAAGAACTCAACATGAAGACAATCTTGAATCCTCTTAGTAACTCTGTTGTCTACTCTAAAGCCTTTTTATTAGTGCAATATCCCAATAAATAACCTTCTTCAGACTTGCCATCAAACTTTCCCAGATTATCAATGGTATTCAAAATAGTAAGAGGACATCCAAAAGGCTTCATAAAACGAATGTTGGGTTTATTGCCCATCAACAATTCATAGGGTGTCTTCATTTGTGGTTTGGTGACGAAACCCCTGTTGAGTACATAGCATGCAGTACTTATGCCTTCGCCCAAAATTAAATAGGGAGATGGGAATCTGCTAACATAGTCCTTGCAGCTTCAATCAAGGTCCTATTCTTCCTTTCTGCAACACCATTTTTTGTGGTGTTCTAGCAATACTAAATTCCCTCTTGATGCCTTTATTAGCACAAAAGTCATCCATAAGCTTGTTCTTGAATTCAGTGCCATTGTCACATCTAATACCTCTAACCTTAAGTCTTAATTGGTTTTCAAGTGCTATTATAAGAGTCTGAATAGCATCAAAGGTATCATCTTTAAAGCCCAAAAAGAAAACCCAACTGAATCTACTACAATCATCAGTAACAACCAAAAAGTACTTCTTCTTATTTAAACTTGCCACAGAGACAGGTCCAAATAAATCCATGTGTAATAGCTCCAATGGTTCCCTAATATTTCTTTCATCAAGCTTCTTGCAAGAAGCTTTGTGTTGTTTACCCTTCTTGCATGCCAAACATGATTGATCATTCTTGTAAGTCTTTGAAGGTAAACCTCTAACTAAATTGCCTTTGACCAGTTTGTTGATGTTCTTGAAATTCACATGGCCCAATCTTCTATGCCATTGATGTGCCTCTTCAGATGTTGCTTTAGCCACCAAACATGTGGCTCTTCCATAGGAATTTAGACTCTTCATGTCTAAACTATACACATCATTTGTCCTTGGTACTCTAAGTACTACCAAGTCATCATCAACAGGTTTGAAGTCAGATTAAAGAATAAGACATTCGTAGTCGTGAATAGCACAGGATGCCTTTTATCACAGATTTGAGAAACTGACAACAAGTTAAACTTTAGCTCCTTCACATATCTGACATTCGCAAAGTCAATTCTTCCAAAGCTTTAATTGTTCCTTTCCCAGTAATCCTTCCTCCATTGGGATCATTCCCAAATGCAACTTTTCCTCCACTAATACTTCTAAAATCGGGACAGATCTCTTTATCTGTCATACTTCCAGAGCAACCACTATCCACAATAAGATGATCTTTAAGCTCCTCTTCCGGGTTGCCCTGCACACAAAGAAAAGAGTTAGAAACTCTTAGGAACCCAAGCCATTACCGACTTGTGTTCCCCTTGTGGAGTTACAAACTCAAATTCCTTGAGTATGTAATTTCCACTATCTTTTAAATGGTGATCCAAAATTATCTTTTGAGTTTTAGCATGTGGATTTTCAAAACTTTATGGTTTTTCAACATAAATCTCTTTCACCAGATTGTTAGCATTTTCTTTTGTCACAAAAGCATTTGATTCACTTTTTGTTGAACGTCATTGTATATCTCTCGCCAGCATACTTCCCCTTTTACCCATTCAGTTTTAACAGTGGTTCCCTGATCTAGATCCCCTATATGAATTGTGAGACATGCTAGGTTGATAATGAGATCTCCTAGGATTCCTATTCCAAGCGTAAGTGTTATCGATTACCTTGTCTCGGCAGACTTTGGAAAGTCTTGTGAGATAATCAAGGTCTTCGATGTGGGTATCTATGATCCAAGTGAAGTTTCGGATTAATCCTATTTGAATTAGTCCAAACTGGTTTGTGCTCTCTAGGTCTATGATTGTTAGACTTATTCCTTGTAAACTTGCTTAGATATTCTAAGTGTTTGTCACAATCTTTGATTAAGTGAGTAGGACTATAACACACAAAACACAGCTTTTGACCCATATGACCAAAGTGATTTCTTCTATGTCTATGCCCAAAATTGTTTTGCCTTCTTGATGACTGATAAAATTTGTTTTGAGCAAAATTATCCCAAAAAGGTTTAGCAAGATCGCTGTTTTGAAAAGGTTTTGCGAAGGTACCGCTTGTTGAGCAAAGACTTTGTTTTAAAGGTACCGGATTTTGAACATTGTTTTCAACAGTTTCTTTGGGTTTCTCAGACCTAGATTGAGCAACAAGCTTCTTCCTAAACTCTAGACTATCTACACCATAATGAGAAACATCGTGCCTAGAGGGTGATGACTAATGGGATGAGGAACATGATGATAACCATTGTCTTTCTTATATTCGTGAGGTGGTTCACTTATCGAGCCATCATTACTAGATGAATCTACATAGTTAATGAGCTCATCATCACTAGTGGTTATGTCCTCAAAATCACCATCATCCTGATTACTAGGTTGGTTTTCATCTACACTGCTAAAGTCCATTCCAAATCCTAAGCCTGCTCTATTGTAAGCTTTCTTCTGCTTTTCAACAAAAGTAACTTGGGACAAACCGACTCTTTCCAAAGAAACTTAGCTAACAAATCATCTCTTTCCTTAGTTAATTTCTCAATTTCAGCAATTTTACAGCTTAGTTTCCATTCACTAAGTTTTAACCGTAATCCGTTGTTCATATTTTTCAGCCCAAGCCATTTCATTATTTTCATGGGTTATGATTTTAGCTTCTATAGACTCTAAAGTAATTTGGTAACCTGCTACCTCGCACCTAGCCTAATACAATTATCTCTTTCAATCACATAACTGTAATAATTTTTGATAAAACTCATAACATTGAGCATACCTCGAGATAGAGATCGAAGTTGGTGAAGTAGCCACCATAGCAAGAAGAGCAGGATCATCTTCACTTTCTCTGCTCCAATCAAATGTTCCAAAGCCATCACCAGATTCCAAAGCAAAGATGTTCGTAATTTTCATCAAAAGCTCCAAATTCCAATGCTTCCACGATCTTTAACCGTGATCGCCCACGCTATCATACAAGAAGTCACCGTTCATCATCGAACTCTTCACTCCACCCACTTCGATAACTTTTCTTGAGCTACCAAGGCCTTTGTCTCAGCTATTGGTATTTCTTTGAGCTCAAGTTTTGGCTTCTCGATGTTCTCTGCTTGCTTGATACTTAGCAAATCTGCATTCCCTTGCAAAGTGACCAGTCTTTTGACAATTGAAGCATTCAATTTGAGATTTGTCAAAAGTTATTCCTTGTTTGGGTTTGAAATCAATAGCTTTGCCTGTCGTTTTCATGTACTTTTTGATCCTTGCAGTAATCATAGCAACTTGCACACCGATATCAATTTCTTCAAGTGCATCTTCTTCAATCTGTGCTAGATCCTCTTCATAAGTGACATGTAAGCTTGCTTGTTGTGCAAAGAAAGAGCACACAACTTCATCTGAGTTCAAAGTGGTAGATGGTGGGGCCTGCGGAGTATATGATGGGGATTGTAAAGCTTGAGAAAGATACTTTGAGAAACATTTTGAGGAGAAGCAAGTACTTTTGGAAGTCCGCTCTTCTTTCGATGATAGAAAAGCAATAATCTTGTGAGATTTGGAATTTGGTTGACCACTCATCTCATGTTCATACACCTTCAGTTGATGATAAAGATCATCAAAGTCCATAACATCCAACCCCTGTTGTCCTCTGATCATAGTAGCAATCACATGCCATGTAGATGGCAAACTCCTCAGAAACTTCAAATTAGCATCCTCAATGATACTTCGCCTTGTATAATTCCAACATGTTAAGAAGATTCGAACCTATCATATGCAAGCATCAAGACTCTCTCTTTCTCCAACGCGGAAAGTTTCAAACTGTTGTTTCAGCAAGTTTCTGTGCATCTTCTTAGACGCTTCATTCCCTCCAAATCTGTTTTGCACCCAAAGTCGTTTAGCATCTTTAGCATCATGAAATTTAAGAAGATGACCATCCGGAATGGCGCGACAAGAGAATGTTAAGAGCCTTCTCTTGATTCCTTAGGGTTGCCTGCGGTAAAACCGCCTTTGGTGCTAGAGGTTGTCCAAAGAACTTGAATGGGTTCGGAGGAACTTCATTCCCATTCACAATTACATTCCACGAGCATGGTCGTAATGGCAATATATCTTGCCTCATCTTCATGCACCAGAGATCATATTCTCCCTTTTTGATAATTGGAATTCTGAGTGAGGTGGTTGAGGGTTGTGGAATGCTTCATCGACATCTTGGATATTGTAGGGTTTCTTCCTAGTCGAGTTTCCACACAAGCTCGATACCACTTGTTGGATCGATATACTTTAATCAAACTAACTTAACTAGCTTGTTAAGGTTTAATAACCTCGGATAAATCCTAAGTTATTAACAAAGAAACACCGAGCAATCTTTATTAAGTACGCGGAATTTACTTAACAAAGCTAAGAAGAAAACTTTTATTAACAAACTCTAAATCGCTTATTATGCATACTTTAATACAACTCTAAGATAATCGAACTTTTCTAAACTCTAATTGTAAACTCTAAAACTCTTTTCCAAATCGTAAGTCGTATCTCTAATGCCAATCTAGGAGTCCTTTTATAGGCTCAAGGATATCCTAGTTGGTTTACAATTGATAACCTTGTACGACAAGTAATCTACAATACTTTCCATAAACGAATATAACAGTTTATTTGTTCTAGCAGTACTTTGACTTCCTCTGGCAGTACTTTGACTCGTCATTTAGAAGATACTTTGACTATTTGACTTCTTCCAGTTCTTTAAACAGTACTTTCATATCTTCAGTACTTTGATATCTTCAGCACTTTCATATCCCAACAATTACGATAAGCATTAGCGTTTTATATTTCTTTTACTTGCAATTCTTGTATTTCGTACCTTTGAATATTGAATTAATTTGTATGATATGATGGCTTAAGCACCTTTTGGTGCTAGCCTATGATTCTTTTTAATTGTTTTGTTTATGCTTTTTACTTCATTCGTGGCTTATTTCTAAGTGTATGCATGCATAGTTCATTGTAGCCACCCTTGGTTCTAGTAGTTTTGAATGGCGGTAGAGGACATTGCCTAGGAGATATGACCATGACCTAATTTGGTGAGCGGATTACCGACGGGAAGGTAATGATAATACCAATCCACTTTCTACTTGTGCATTTGACCAATCGATCACCTATCGCTTGGATGAACTTAAGAATTGTGTGGTGTCTAAGTTCCTAACGGCCTGCACTCACTATTATGAATCTAGCATGTAGCGGTATTTAATGACTTGGCTTAGGGACCGGAACAACATGACTTATGACTGCAGGCCCGATTTCTCCTATGGTGGCATCTTCGATAGGTTAGGGCATTGACCAAATGATGTCCTTCGACTTTGACCTCACCAAGTAATTGGAAGTAGGTAGACGTAGACATAACTAGCTAGGAGGATTAACTAGGTTGGCACCACTTCTCTCTATTGATTTCTCTTCACCAAAACTTTTTGACAATCCGCTTTTATTTTATTCTCAAGATTAGTAGTTTAATTAATTAAATCCCTATCGAAACTGGCTATTCTGTGACAATTAGACTTAGTAATAATCCAACACACATAGCTCTTGGGACACCTCTTTACCGTTTACTACACTACACACGACCGGGTACACTGCCCGTTAGTGCACTAGGGTAGACCATAGGTATAGTGAGACACTATAAATATTAAGACATGATCAGTAAAACCTGCATCACTAATGAACTTCCATGTCTTAACAATGATGGTTTAAAACTTAGAAGAAGATATTTATACTACTTATAAAGCATTTAAGCACTTCCCTCCTCTTTAATTTTTAAGACTTCCTAAAATAGATTTTAAGCAAAAACAAGTCATCAAACATAGATTACAAGTATGTAAAGCACAATTCAAACTACAAAAACAGTATTTCTTACATACAATCAATGCATAACTTAAAACACCCTTCACAAATAAATACAATTCTCAAAGCACAATATACACATGCATGTAGTAGCCCAAAACTTCTAACCCGATCCTCTTTTCTTTTCGAGTCCCTTTTTTTTTCACACCTATCGATTCAAGTAAAAATATTGTATGATGTGGAGATATTATAAAAAACCCGGGGATTATTTGTTTTGCATTAAGGCGTTTAAGTACAATAAGATCTGAGTCATTTCGATATATTAATAAAAAGAAATTGTAATATAGAAAGATGGTGTGTTAAAAAAACGTGAGGGTGTAATAAATGGTTATCCGCAGCTTTAATAAATGAGATGAAGTCGGGTTTGTAGCAGATTTTGATGGAGAGATAAGTGTCTCGCAAATGGAGGAATAAGGATGTGTGGCTCTGTGATGGTATGTGAGAGAATTTAGAGTTAACTAATAAGAAAAATTATGGCAGCAATTACTTATACTTTTACATATTATGGTAAATATGTTATTGGGTTGACATGGGCTTTATATCCAAAAATCTGTTATAAAATGGGGTTGGGTTACTTGATGTTGGATCCAAAATTTGGACGAGTGTTGTGAATGAGTGAACTTGTATCGTTTATTATTATTATTTTCTCTCTCTTTTTTTTTTTTTTTTTTTTTGTTCGTATCATTATTTTTATCTGTATTGTAATTTTAGTTTACGACAACTTCCCAAGTTTCATAAACCAAGAAAACTTTAACTACACGGTTATGTTGTGGTAGGTTGAAGAAGTGTTAGGTGTAACGTGGGAATCCTTTTATAATACAAAGGGTAGGGTAATTGATTGGTCATTAGTTCTTAAGTCGAATTTGTAATGAGCTTATCTAATTGTTTGGATTTTATGGCTCGAAAAGTGTAACTAGGGTATCTTGCAATAAAGGTGAGTACAATAAAAAGGTTAACATGGGAGTGAAAAGACGAGGTAATGACTAATTGATAAACACACACAATTGTTTACACATATAGAGGGGTTACCTAAATATTTGGTTTAAATCCTATTGCAAACATTGCCTAAAAACATTTAGAAAAACTATCCCTCCCTATAAATGTATCACGGGAGCTAACTTCGCCCGTCGCATTCGCCTACTGTCTATGGTCACAAAATGATATAAAGGCCATAAAGATATTTTCTAAAGTTTACAATACTACCGACACACTCAATAAAGAATTTGGTGAATAAAAATAAGTTGAGTGACAATATGGGATGATCTCCTCACTGAACTTAAATAAAACCAAAGTTATTATTTAAGGCTAAACTATGCTCACCAATGAAATAAGGACAAGCTCTGGGTAAATGCTCTTATAGTGTTTTACATTAATTGCAAGAGAGATCATTTACTCGATTACAATATTCTATTAAGGCTAGTTAGATACCGGTTAAGAAAAAGCATCCAACAATGTTGTACACTTACATTGCATGCTTCTATTCTTGGAACATGTCCAACCATATCTTAAGGAGCAATGTTGAATGTTTGCATTTTATAATTTTTCTTGACTTTTTGAAAGTGTTTTAAATCTTCCCAAGATAGTTCTCGCCTTTATTCAACTTAATCTTTTGGTAAGAAAATATCTAAGTTCAAGTTGTCATTTATTTGTTTAGGAATCTTCCGAGTCAATGAGTTATTCTGCTAGTGACCCATGTTCTTTTGATTAAGGTACCTCATGTTGGATTTAAGTTGGAATGCCAATACAAAGGTGTGTGAGCCTATTGGGGCACACGCTTATAAACATTAAATATGTAATAAGGCTAAAAGTGACTTGTTTGAGAAAAGTAGAATTGAATGAGAACTCCCTGAAATTTGCTCCAAAAACCCTTTGGACGTCAGTAGAAGGATCTGAAAAGACGCCTTTATTTAGGTTCCATTATGAGTGATAAGGATTTAAGAAAATGTACGCTTTTAGGGGTAAGTAATAATTTAAGCCCTTATTCGACCACTTTTATATCCGTTTACTGGGTAATTACACCCCTCATTCCTTTTCACTTTTTAGGTCTCTTGGAAGCAAAATGTTGGAATAAAGCTCTCCTCATTTGGGCGAAAAGGAGTCGAATACATGAAGAAAATGGCAAGTCAAGATCGAAAGGTTTGGTTATTATTCACTCAAGTACTCAAACCTGAACTGACGGCGCCCCATCTTTGATCAAACGCCGTCCCGCTCAGAGTGTAGAGACTTGATTTTCTCAAATTTACATGCACCGACTCCGTGAATTTTTCGATAACATTGGGTTATCTTTTTCCTTGTAAGAAGAAGAAGCATCACTCGACTTTTCATCTTTTCGACTTGACCCGGATCCTAGAACATGCAAGAAGACGTCCCAAATGAAGCCGCTTGTTTTGGCTATTTAAGCCTCAATACTTAGACATTCTCATCACCTCACAACTCACAAAAGGTGACGCCGTCCCATCGTCAAAAATGACTTGGCCAAGTCGGGTTGACGAAACCCTAAGCTTGACGGCGGTGATGAAATCCCATCGGGTTAAAAAAGTCGGGGTTTTGGACCGATAACCCGCAAGTGTAAATCGGGTTATAGGGTTATAGAATTGATTTTTCTCGCATTTATCGGGTCAACCCGATACGACTTTTGGAGAAAAGAAACCCAACGTTTGTAGTTTGATTTGAGAGTATCTTAGGGTCCCAAACCCTATTCAGTTATACATCGAGATATGGGAGTATCGCCTCGCCATGAGTAAAAATCGAAATTTCAGCTCTACGCTCATTGTTATGTCTTCAATTGATTGTGTGTATGCTTGCTTGTTTACCATGTCTAGCTTAATTCTTAACTTCAAGTGTTGTGTGGGAGTTTAAACACGACAAAACGCTTAGAGTGTGTCGATGGGGAATATGAAACATAGTTATCGTGTCGAACATAATTATTGTTAGGTTGTTTCTTATCTTAATTGTAAATTGGCTTACCCGAGTGCAACTAGGACCCATGGACCATTCGATGATGACTTGTTCAATTTTGGTGAGCCTTGGGCCTTGATAAATATGGACGATTGAGGCAGTGTGAAAGTAAGGCTTATTGCTTGTCAACCAATGAAATCCAAGCAATGTGGGGCTTGCTTGGATTTAGTATGCTAAACCCGGGATACAAACTTTCTCATTAAGAGTTAGGGTCTACGATATGCCCTATGACCTTATGAATCAACGACATATCACGCCTTAAGATAAGGTGTAAATCCATCTTATAGTTCTTTTAACCAACCGGTTTAATAAAAGATAACTAGGGAGTAATAGATTTATCTAGGTAAACTTGCTAGATTACAAGTTGATTTTAGTTTTTAAAGTTAAGTTCTGGCTTGTTCATCGTTATACGAACTGTACACATCAATTAGACATAGTTTTCGTTTGGTGTTTACCCGACAACAATAGTAATATCGGAATCTTTGTCCGAATCGGGTTATTGGTTTTGATAAGCTTTATTGTTCTCGACAAGTAGAAGTTCTGGTTCTTTTGTTCGGTATTCAAGTACCTCCCCAACCAATTACCCAAAGATATTGGGTTTTTTACCTTAGCTTTCGTAACTTATTAATCAACGTATACGTTATCGGGTTTGTGTGTGATACTCGTTGAGGCGTCTTTTTAAAAAAAGTTTTGTAGGATCGTTATATTATTGTGTTGATGATTCGGGTGGTCTTGGATGATCAAAATACATGTTAAACATTTTAGAGAGAAAGTGTAGAGATAGATTTCTTGGTAGAGACTTGGTTCACAAAAGTTGTAAGGTTAGATTATGAGAAGCTCCACCCCTTCCATGGATGGAAGGGGTATTTATAGTTACAAGAAATACGACCTCCTTAACGGATACGTGGATCGTGTATACAGTGGGTAAAGACCCGTCATTCCTCCACGGTGTTGCACTAAGCTATACTACGCTACAAACTAATAAATAAACTACTAAATAACGTGACTAACGACAAGTCTACGAGCTAACTTAAGCTAGACAACATTTGGGGTGACCGACTCTTCACTATGGAATTTTCTAATTCCTAAAATCTCCAAGGGAGGTCACCCCATGTTTTACAATTTGAATCCTAGCATTCTATTCTTGACTTTGTTCTTGAGCTCGTAGACTTCAATTCTTCAATTTCTGCAATCTTTGTGCTTTAGCAGTGATTTCTTCAAAGTCCGCTGATTTGTACTTTTAGTGGAGGCCTTTAACTGATCCACATCTTTGATGATCTTCGAGCTTTCATCGAGATCATCAACCACGAGAAATCTTTGGATCACCCTTTATTGTGTTGCCATCATGTGAAGTTGTGACTTTTGGACCGACATGCTCACACTTTTGAATCATGACATCTTTCCATTAGAGTAGCGGAAGCTTTTAGGTGGCTCATGATATTTGCGGAGTGAATCTTAGTATAGAAATATCGAGCAGTTATGTAGATATGCACCATGATTTCTTCAGATTAAGTGTGGATGCTTGAGCATGCGGCTTTGGATTGACTCCTCAATTCGATGGTACCAACCGTCCAAATGTACCCGCAAACAACAGTTAGCAATAAAACACACGAAAGTGTCTTTGATCAATTTCGTCAAATTGAGGTACACGTACACGGTTCTCCCGTTGATCAGTACAAATATCGCTGTGATCGTAGGTATAATTCGAAGAATCTCCTTGACAGGGTTTCGCAATTTGTTCTAGCCGTTCTCAAACCGAACGTCTCAAAGAAGACAACACGGAGAATTGAGTGAACCAAATAATTGAGATTCACTGATTGATGAAAAATGATTTGAAAAACAATCGCGTATTGCTTAGAAGAAAGAGTTTTGCAATACAACGAAGGTTTTATGAGAAAGATCAATTTTCAATCAAAAATACTTTTGTATTTGAAAAGAGTACACATTGACGTTGTGCTAGAGAAAAGAAAAGAATTGCACATCAAACGGTTTTTCCGAAAGTATTTTTTCAATCAGAGATACTTTTGTGTTTGAAATATGAATACACATTCGATGTGCTAGAGAAAAGAAGATTTTCACATCGAACGGTTATTCCAAAAGTATTCGTCAATACATTTCTGGACCAAGGTTGATTCATGAAAGTGAATCGCCCCATCGTGTCTATCCAGTTGTCACATGGTTGATCTATAGAATAGATCTCACATGCCACCTACCAGGAGCTTGTTTCATGTTGGCTCTAGAAGGCTTTCCATCTTCATTGTGAATATGTATGCATATCACTCGGATGTTCTCGCAATACCACAAGGATAATGCGTAGGACTCTAAATATATACTTACTTTCCACATTGTGTGAAACGGCAAGTCTTCATTAATTTTGTGTCCTAATGAGATATTGTGGATGATCTCTTGGCTCTAGACTCAATCGTGCACATTTGGTTCCTATGTCGGAGACTAGGGAGAGGGCTCCTTCTTCAATATCAACAATCTCTAAGAGAAAGTCGATAGATTATGTAGGTTCCCCGTGAGAATGAAACAAGCCCTTTTAAGAGGAACTTGAGTAGCTTGGGAAGATTAGTGCAAGTGTCCATCTTTGGGTCCATGACGTCTTGTCTTCAATACCGGTGTTACCTTAGTAAACACCAGTAGCATATATATTGAACCCGGTTTACGCCCTTAGGTTGAATTAATGGAGGGCTATTTCTTTTCACCCTTTTCACATTTATTTCTTTTTCATTCTTCAACCCCTTCGGTGCTTACCGAGACTTCATTACTAGAACCTTGTTGGGTTTATTCCATACTAGCTCTCATCTCGATCCAGCACTCTTTCTTCCCATTTCTCATTTTCTCCTTTTTGTTTTCATCATACCTAAGGACTTCTACACTATCTAGTGGATTGTCCTCAGGTAGATCCCTCGGTTACGGCGGATCGTGGGAACTAATACCTAACCTCACCATCCTTATAACTCCATACATAAAGTAAAATGGTCGGTCTTTTGGTACAGTTCATTCCTTTTTGAAACCAATTGAAAAATCATTTGGAAAAACAATCAAGGTACTTGTGATACGAGATCAAAGCATTTTGTACCTTAATAGTTTAGATCATTTAGAAAACCTCCCCTCAACATGTGCATATGATTTAGAAATTGTTTAGCACATGGAGGCAAGAGGACTTTGAAATATTTTCTATGATCACAATTTTCATCTGAAAAGCCATTTGATTTTCTTGGTAAAATTCTCCCCTCAATATGTGCATAGAATATTTGAAATCATTTTATCACATAGAGGCAAGAGTTCTTTTTAAGCACATCCACAATCAAAGCATTAAGAAACCATTTTAAAACTCAATCAAGGTACTTTATAAATCACTTTAAAAGCTTTCATTACCTCGATAGTTTGTTTGCTCCCCCTCAATATGTGCTTCAATTGGCGTTTAGCACATATGAGAGAGCGACTGCACAATTAAATCAAAACGATCACCTTTTATAAAATTTCATTATTAAATCACAAATTCTCCCCCGATCAAAAATATCAAACCCTTTGAGATTTTGGATACCAAGTGATTTAATACAGTTTAGAAAACATGGGAGAAAATGTGGCCTGGTTTAAATACTCATCATGTTTTTGGATAAATCCTCCTCCTCAACATGTGCATTGTGTATGAAATCGTTTGGCACATGGAGGCGGGAGTGCCTTTAAAGGACTAAAACCAATTCCATTTAAACAGATAAGAGATTTAACTCACGATCTCTACCTCGATCAAAGTTTCAAACCTTTTGAGATTTGTGATCCCAATTGATTTAAATCATTTAAAAGATTTTGGGGAAAGGCGTGGCTTGATTTAACTTTGAAAAATGACAGATAAGGACCATTTTAAGACATTAAAGATTGTTAGTGTGAGGTATGATAGTTTTTAAGAGATCTTTTAAGTAAAACAAAACAATTTCACAATCAAACAAGAACAGAAAAAATTTCATTTTGAAAGACCTTGATTCTAAAGAAAAATCATACCATGACATAACATTAAATCTTTAGATCACCACTTACTATCGTACAAGACGGAACTTTGTGAGAAAAACATCGTTTGAAAATATTTTATTTTAAATCACTCTCCCCTCAATCCATGACAGAAGTCAATAATTGAGTGACTTAGGTTTTGATAACATGAAGTTCGGTGATTTTCAAAAATTAGTCCAATATATTTTCAAAACAATATTTTCCATTTTCAAAACAATTTAATCAAATTATTCAAAATAGTTTAAAAATGGTATCTGCCAAAGATGCGTTAGGTGGTTGAGAAGCTTCGTTGTTGTTCTTTGTAGGGTTTGGAAGAAAAACGTTTGATCGCATTGAGACTTCTTCTACGTTGCATTTTGAATGCCAACTGAGGTCAAATTAAGCTCCGTTTCTTCATTCACTTAGAAGAAAAACCATCGGTGATGCGGTAGGACCTCTTACGTTGCATTTATGCCAACTCTCCATTGAAGTCCAATTAAGCTCCGTTTCTTCATTTGTCAACCCAAGATATAGTTACCCTTTTCCTTCGGCATCCAACATCATATTATGTGGGATCCGATCGGGATCATTCTTATACCAAGATACCGCATCGTTAGTGGACACAAACAGATATATGGTGGTCGACAACACCCAAACAACAGTCGACTAATAAAAGTCAATCCAACATATCAATCAGTTCATATAAGGCATGTGAATAATGTGTTTCATCTATAATCATCTAATCCTAACAATCATATCCTAAATTCCTAGTCCTTCGACATAGGCAAATATCATTTTTAATTAAGCATGTAGGATATTAAAGAAAGCCCGTTAGATGATATACATTTGAAAACATTATCCCCTCAATCGATGACTCAATTTCTTGAAAAGTTTTAAAAGCTGAAGTCATAGATGAGTTTTTGAAATTTTATGAAAACTTGATTCTGATTGATTTATAAGCAACTCATTTACCACAATTTTGGAAAACAACAAATATTTTTAGAAGAATTTTAGGCGGAAAAACATTTGTGTAGAACAGCGATCTTTATGACGACATGCTTTCCTTGTTTTGTTTTAGGATAAGTGCATGAAATATTTGAAAATTGGTTTAGCGCAACACTTTCCTTTCATGAAGCGGGTTGCTATCGAAAATAATAGCAAGCCATAGTTTTAGCACGGTTACGATGCGAAATAACGCAAGCCATATTTTGAGACATGTATAGAAAAGAATATTTACACCTTCCTTTCGAACTTCATCTATGGTCCCGTGCCATTATTGAATGACATTTCTAAGACCGTAGATGTTATCGATACCAGAAGACATGTCATGAGAAAACATATTTTTGGTATTTTGAAATTTTCTGATTTTTATGGTTTGTTGATTTTATATTTTTCTATTTTGTTTTTGATGGTTTTATATTTTTGTATTTTGTTTTTCGATAAATATTTACAAAGATAGAGTAGATGATATAGTTAAAGAAGATGATGATCACAGTCTGAGAGATAAGGATATCGAGCGACGTCGTTGAAGATAGAAGTCATCAACTCTTAAACATTAACCACCAAAGCTTCTAGGGCTCTTGAATCGAAGAAAGAAATTGAACCAACTGAAAGTGAGACTTTGGCGCTTCCCCAAAGAAAATCCTATAGCGACAGCGATTCAAAGCTTTCTTTCAAGCTTTCATTAGCCAAGTGCACAAAGACGCACACCATTATCATCGATCTTGCTGCTCTCTTTAAGAATAATCACCGTGATTCTTTGTTCGAGGTTATATCATCCAATAGAACAACAAGAACGATCATCCCACACATAAAACAATCTTCTCAAAATCTTTTTCTCTTTGAAGTCCAGCGATCCATTCCAAAAGGTGTCAAGAGAATAATTCCCCCAAGTAGTTGAATTGTTGTAGTCAGCTTCTTTGTATAATGCTCAAGAACTCTCATGAATACACATCATGAGGGGAATGAAAACACCTTCCCATGTTCACATTTTTCTTCCCGGATGATCGTGTACGAAGCTCAAGAACCCGAAGTACACCAATACCCGAGAGCTCTCCGAATACACATCATGAGGGGAATGAAAACACCTCCCCATGTTCACATTTTTCTTCCCTAATGATCGTGTATGAAGCTCAAGTATCCGAAGTATACCAATACCCAAGGAAGGAATAATGATAACATTGAAGAGGCATGCCAAGTCACCGATATATCTCTGCGGATGACAATCTCTGCGAATGTCAACTCGAATAAGTGATTATATCTCGAATCACCGATTAAGCCCTCAAGTGAAACAAATGGCGCCCCCAATGTACACATCTCTCTCTCCGATGATTGTGATAACAACGAGATCATCACGCACTTGTGTACCTCTTTTATCTTCAAAAACTAACACTTTCATCGCTTCCCCTCATAGTTGGAATAAGAATACTAAACGCCTTGATGAGTAAAACCTTGAGTTTCTCTGCGGTCATGACATTTGTTTTTCCGGGATATCTTCAATTACTTAGAAGAATTAAGTTCATCAAGTTTACTCGCCATGATTCAAATCTTGAGTTTTCTCGGTAATAACATTTGTCTTCCGGGATATCTTCAATTACTTAGAAGTATTAAGTTCATCAAGTTTACTCACGCTAGATGCTCGTTTCCTTACCCCTTGCGGTTTTGACACTTCGACTCAACAAATCTTTGTAAGTCCGTATACTAGAAATATTTTTGAGAAGAACATCATTAGCTCGGATGTATGTGAGAATCAACTTGTTGAAGAATAACGTGAGCAAGTCTAATTAGGGATTAAATTTGGCTTTACACTCTTCCCCATTAGTGCTCTCCCCTAAACCGACAATCTTTATGATGAATGCTTGAATTGAGAAGAAGTCTTTAAATAATCAAATGCAACTCGTCTATAGTCTTCTAACATGTAGCGAGAAAAATGCGAACGATCAGACTCGACCTTCTTCAAGATTGGCCAGTTGGGGAATAGATAGTTAACATCTTCAACTCACACCAAAAGGCATCCCACCAAAAAGCATCCCAATTAACTTACATCTTGCAAATCCCTTAACTAAAATCCCTCCCAATCAAACAAGAACAGAAAGATGTTCATTAAGGAAATCAGCAATCGGCCGCAAGCGAACACACAAGATGGTAACACCAAACTACCAATCACATCAAACAAGAACAGAGAGATTGTTCGGAATCATCATGTTGATGTATACGTGAAGCATTAACCGGAAGCACTTTGTTGATAAACTCATCAATCCGAGTGAAGATGTCAACCAACGGCTCTTAGAAGAAAACTCCATGTGAAGATGACCCGATAAGAAGAAGCTCGGTTCTTACATGAGTTTAGAGCCGTATGACCATTTATATTCTCAAATATCAATCAACAATGCCAAAAATTCACACTTCTTCTTCCCCTCAAGAATTGCATACGGAGATGCCATTCTTGACTAAATAAGTGAAAATCATCCAATGTTCTATTCACACTTCTCTCCGCAAAATAAGCACATGATGTCGCCATCTTCATTATAATCGAGCACGTGGAATGAGAAAACAATCAGTGGTAGACCGGTTCACTTTATGGTGAGCGCATGGAAAAAGCATGAAGCATGTTGATGAGAATGGTCATTAATTAGAAGATTTCTTCTTCGTAAGATAAAGCGACTGACGGTACACCTTTCTTTTCTTTAGAGTACGAGGCATGAACTGTTGTGTTCATACGTCATAAGAAGATTTCTCTTCTTTGGAAGATAAAGCGTACTGAAACGTACACTTTTCGTTTCTTTAGAGTACGAGGCATGAACTGTTCTGTTCATACGTCATAATCTCTCTCTTTTCATCATCTCTTGGCAAAACATGTAATCATCACCATTATCATTAAGTAGGCTCTTTGTAGTGACAGCTGATGGAGAAAAACCAATATGATGAATTTGACCCTGAAGTAAACTACCCCGAACTCGTGACTTAAACTTGCACATATGTAACAAAGAGCGGTGCTGATTTCCATTAGCATCTCTAAGTACTCTCTATGTACTCTATACTCTTCAACCAACCAACCATCAAGTATAAGACGTACATTACCTCTTGAAAATCCACAATTGAATGTGACGCTGAGCACTACAACGTAACTCCTTAAAGTGATAGTTATTTTGAGGTGATAAGAGCCCAATTCCCCAAGTGGTAAAAGAAAAGGTAAAAGTCACCCAACAATAACTAGATTTCCAAGTCTTCGCTTTTGATAATAAGCTTGAACAAGGATCATGAAGAATCTTCATCCATCCATCCCCGATACCTTCAGATACTAAGTACACTCGCCCGAGATAATTCACTTCAACCTCAAATAAATAATAATGAATTAACTCCTTGTCACATCTTGATTAAAAGCTCAATTCTAGCCTCCTTTGACGTTTAAAGTGAACTATGATAATGGTTTTCATCCCGACCATGGTTAAAAGCACAGAACCCTGTAAAACCAAGTAATAACCATACTGCCATGACGAATATCCAAACACACATCCAATTCATGAAGTACACCCTTTTATCCCTTCTTCGAAACCGTAGCACCAAGCATCGGAAAAGATCCCAAAGTACACATTCCTATCTCGAGGATGGTTCCATCATCACGGGATTTTACAATTCTATGGTCTAAACCGAGAAATAGTCTCTTTCGGGATTTTACAAAACCAAGAATAAACCATAAGATAAATCCGAAATGCACTTTACAATTACGTGGATGTTTCCATTGTCGCGGATTTTCCTATCGCTACACGATGTTTTACTTACTCTTATGAAGCTAACGCTTCAAATAGTCAACAAGTCTATGATTTAAACCGAGAAATAGGTTTTTTCGCGGGATTTTACAAAATCAAGACAAAACCGTAAACAATGTTGGCTTGAATGTGTTAAGACAACTTTGGTTTCGTGAATATCTCTTTTAGGGGAAACATGCAGCGGTTCATCAACGATTCATTCACCAACATCAACACCATCATCAACCATCCAATTAAACAATTTGGTAAATACATCAATCACATCTTGTCTACGTCGGCTATTGTAGTGACCTTCGGAGAAGTAAACCCGATATACCAAACTTGAACATGAAGTAAAATTCCCCAGATTTGTTACTTAAACTTGTACTAATCCTCGTGAAAAATAAACGGTGTACCCAATGTACAAAACCTCTTGACATTCTCAATGAGTGAGACAAAGTGATAGTTACGTTGTGGGTTAAGCGAGAAAGAATCACAAACGTAACTAAATAGCCAAGTCTTTATCACCCTCTATAAAAGCCCAAACAAGTCATCTTATTTCGCGAAGGGTAGAAAGAAATAAGACTAAAATAAGTAAACACCCACGGAAAACCTCACTTCAAATTCAAATACGAAATACCGTCCAAACAACCCCGTAGTCAACATTTCCAATAAATGCTTCAAGCCGTGACATAATATTCTTAGTGAAAAAGTATACACCAAAGTATCAAACCACATAACTCAGCAAAACTCATCATCATATCCAATCTTACAACAAGACTCATTATCAATGCTCATCGATTCTCAAATCGTATCTTCAAATCGCACGATTGATTTACAACACGCATCCCATAAAGATAAAATATTAGCTCAACTTCATAGAAATACTTTTGATCATATTTGTTCAAATCCAATGAGATGTGATAGCCAAACGATAAGCTCGCATTAGACTTAGACAAATATATCAACCGTGAAAGGTTAAGACCACACATTTACTCAGTATCGAAAAGTATTGAAACTTGTGTGACCAAAATTTGAGTAACACAAATTTATATTACCACTAATGCATTGTCCATATAACCTCACGAGCCTGTACCAGTACATATCACCCCTCTTAGGCCCAATCATGCTTCAAGTTATGTAAATGTGTAGCCCAATATCCAAATCCAAGCTATCATACTGGTTGCTTAATCATGGCACAATCCAAAAGTGTTTCAAAAAATTCAGCCCATCCAAAAAAAAGATAATACACGATCCAAATTACATAACCCGAGCCCACACCTTAACTCAAAACGACGGCCCATTTTAGATCCACATATCCTTGCCCAAATTATTCGGAGGTATAAAACTCACATAACCGATTCATTCCCTAAAATCTCTCACACCTTAACCCTAATTTCTCACACACTCAGCCCCTCCAAATAATTAGATCATACTTAGTCAAAAACAGATATGAGTAAAAGTTATATCTCACAAGCAGCTTCATCTCTCATTTAATAAAAAATCGAGCATCTCATAACCATCACCCATGAAGCCTGATTAATTGTGCCATCCACAACAAGAAATCTGTAGCGTATGAAAACACTTTACTTTGATGTATTACAGACGAGGTTCTTGAGGTAAGTGCTTATTGTGATGGAACGTTTTGAAAAACATCGAACACAAGAAAGGCTAAGGCTTTAACGTTTTTGTTCATTCTTAATTTTTCGGATATTAAGAGGCTATGCTTCAAACAATGTCTTAGACCCGAGAATATTATTTTTCTTGTTTTAGAGACATAACGATCCAAGATAAGGTTTTAACATGATTGTTAAAAATCTTATCTTATGTTCGGATAGTGAGACACATTGAATGAAAGGTTTTGATTAATCTTTAAGAGCCATGAAACGAAACTAAGAGAAGATATAACAGATTTGTTATAATCTTGTTTTTTTTCGGATAGTAGCATAAGCATAGATCAATGATGATATTCGTTCCATTGCAAAAAAATCTTTAGAAGATTTAAAAACGTTGAAACGAGCTGAGGTCCATATATATATTCTGATTGTGGATTTGTTGATGGGGTTGTGATTTTAGTTATGGATCTGATGATATTACTTCGAGTCAAATTGTTTTATTTTGACTAACAAGGACCGATGATGTGTTAATGACCGAGGTCGATTAGTAGTGCTTGCATATGGTTTTGAGGTCAAGTGGTCGTGGTCTAGTTCTTAGTCAATCTTCATCTTCATTTCTGTCTCAAGTCGCTAGGTCAGAATAAGTCTTTGAGTCAAGTCACTAGCTCTTGTACTAACTTGCTACCATTTTAACACCGCCGCTAGACTCAATAGTCAAAGCGGATTAGACAATTCGCTATCTTCTTTATCATTCAAGTCGCTAACTTATCAGTATAAGTCGCTAGGTCATTAAGATTTTATCACAAGTCGCTACTTTTGACAAAGACAAGTCGCTAACTTGTTCAAAACAAGAAGTCGCTAGATCACCATAATCACACAACTCGCTACCAAAGTCGCTAAAAATGAGGTACAATGTATCTAGACACTAAGACAAGTCGCTAACTTGATAACCAAGTCGCTAGTATGATTTATGATTTTTCAGATGAGTTTTCCGACTCAGTTCCGACCATATGCATACTAAACCCAAAAATCTGCATATAACTGCTTTAGACCCATGTTTGACCACGTATAGACTTCACAGATTTGGACAAATAATCAAAACCGTCACCAAAGCATGAAAACTTAAGTATGTTTGGACCATAAACTGACACAAGTGAAGAGACAGATATGAATACATGGATAAAGCAGGAGACTTTTTGGACCAAAATAAATGACCAAACATGTAACTATATGACATCTTTGACCAAAAATGAAGAATACAAAAACTGTTAAGAATAGTTGCCACGAATACCAATGAACACAAAAAAATGATCCGAACCACAAGGATAGAAACAGTATCAAACCATGATAAGAAAACCTCACAAATCAACAAAACACACCAACCTTGGCTCTGATACCAATTGTAGGATCGTTATTTTATTGTGTTGATGATTCGGGTGGTCTTGGATGATCAAAATACATGTTTACCATTTTAGAGAGAGAAAGTAGAGAGAGATAGATTTCTTGGTAGAGACTTGGTTCACAAAAGTTGTAAGGTTAGATTGAAAAGCTCCACCCCTTCCATGGATGGAAGGGGTATTTATAGTTACAAGAAATACGACCTCCTAACGGCCTGTGGATCAGGTATACAGTGGGTAAAGACCCGTCCTTCCTCCACGGTGTTGCACTAAGCTATACTACGCTACAAACTAATAAATAAACTACTAAATAACGTGACTAACGACAAGTCTACGAGCTAACTTAAGCTAGACAACATTTGGGGTGACCGACTCTTCACTATGGAATTTTCTAATTCCTAACAAAAAGAATCATCCTCAACCCCCACCTTCTTGTAATACATTTCTTGCTAGCATTCCTATTCCCTTAGAGAACGATATCAATCCCTGAGGCTTACCCAACACTACACTACAACAATTAGGTTCACTGCCTAGGTGGTTGAAAAATTTGCTCGAAGAAAAGGAAGTTCCTTTGACCCCGAACGCGCTCCGTAAGCGCATCAAGTTTTTGGCTCCGCTACCGGGGAATAGAATTGCTAGTTAGATTTTTATCTCGTTTAGGTTTCGTTGCTTGATTCCCATTAAGTAAGATTTTTTCTCAATTTTTGGCTTCCTTGTAGTCTATCCCCCTTCTTCGTGACTTTGTTCGTAATCTCATCACTTTTCATCATGGAAGGTGATAACCCGCCACCAAACCAACCACTTCCCATCGACCCACCACCAATTGACCCGCCAAGAGGTCGTACTCTTGGTGAATACTCTAGACCGAGCCACCAAGGCTATAGGAACACCATTGAGTTCCCCGATCAAGCTCAAACTACGGCCCTGCGATCCGACACCATCCGGTTGGTGCAAAACTGATGTGCATTCCATGGACTTTGTTCTGAAGATCCTAATTAGCCTCTCAAGGACTTCCTTAAATTTTTTGACTCCATCGACCTTGATGCTACCACACGGGAGACCACGCGTTTGCGTCTCTTTCAATTCTCTATACGGGACCAAGCTAGTAATTGGCTTGACCGACTTCCCACCAGATCCATCTCAAGTTGGGATGATCTTACCACTCGTTTCCTCACCTAATTTTTTCCACTGGGGAGAACTACCAAACTTAGGAATGACATCTTGATGTTCCAACAATGTCAAGACGAAACTCTTTACGAGGCGTGGACTCGATTCAAGGACTTGCTCCATAAATTCCCTCATCACGGCATCGATCTTTGGCTTCAAGTACAAATCTTTTATGATTATTTCAACTTCTCAACTAGGCAAACCATCGACTAAGCGGCCGGTGACAAATTTAGTGAACTTACCGCGGAAGAATCATGGGGTACAATAGAGGACCTTGCCCTCTATGACAACGAAAGTTGGAATGACCCCCGTGAGTTGCCCAAAACCGGTAAGGTAATCTCCTTGCCTCCTATTGACTCACAACCTTCCAATCGTAGGATGCTCGAACTTGAAGATCAAGTCAAATTTCTAATGATCTCCTACGAAATTCCTAAGTCTTCACGCCAAGTGAACAAGGTCTCTTCCTTGTGTAGGATATGTAGTGGTCCCCATGATACTCGTACTTGCACGAGACTCCCCGAACAAGCTTTCGTGGACTACGCATCCTCGCGTACCAATGGAATGCGAGGGAAATTCCCCACAACACCTGGACCTAGGACTTTCAACGATGCCCGAGAAGCATGGAGGGGCAAACCTGACTATAATTGGGGACAAACCAAAGAATTCACCTCTAACGATTCCCCATGGTCCCACTCTCATGGACCTAGTCAATAAAACATAGAAGGGATGTTGCAACACCTAGTTACATCCCAAGAAGCTCAAATAGCCAAGCTTTCAGACCGCTTTAACCAACAACAAGCCGAGATGGATTGGAAGATAGATAACCTTTTAAAAGCCATGACCAATAGTGATAGGAAGACCACCGAAAAGGTTAATGCCATCTCGACTCATTCTCTCGAAGCTTCCGGTGTGAAAATTAAGGACCCAAGTAAGTACTTCGAAACTAGGGATCCCTCTTCATCCAAGCATGTTCAATTCGTCAATGCCATCACCTTAGTAAAACCAAATAGGAATAGTGACGAAGCGAACCATGAGACGATGTTTGAGGTTAGTGAAACTCCTAAGGAAGAATCGGCCAACGAAGTAGACGAAGTAGGTGATGAATACTTCAATAAGTTTCCTCTGAAAGAAGAACTTTCATGCCACCCACACCTAGTACGCGACCTTCGTCACATGTATGTTAAGAGAAGCCCCCGAATCATCTTTGGAAATCCTAGAAATCTCAACATACCTTGTTGCATAGGACATCTTTTCGTGGAAAAGGCCTACATTGATCGTAAGTCACCAATAAACATCATGACTAGCACATACTATAATTGGGTGATGAAGAAACTTATCCCAAATAGGTAAGACCCCGATGATCCTAAAGTTAGTTGTAATTTCCTTGGTCGAGTTAAGGGATTGCCCGTCTATGTAGGTAGTTTCACGTACCTTATGGATTTCGTGATTGTGGAGGATATTAGTACGACCATAGATCCTAGCTTGTCCCATGTAGTTCTAGGAAAGCCATTAATAGAAAACACCGGGATGACTTATGATCCGTCGTTAGGAATAGTTAGATTCAAGGATTAGACCGATGGCACAGCTTACCAAATGCCATTTAAGATTGAGAAATTCTCATCACTATCCAATGATGAAAAGGAACTTAAGCTATCGGTCTACTATAGGAATGAGGAGGATAAGAAGAGAGGAGTAGATTATGTGATGAATAAGATATTTGGGTTCTATAAGGATTGTTTAAAATTAGGACTGGAATATAGAACAAATTGGGGGGAAGATGACTTCTTTGAAAAATGCACGATAAGGCATAACTATACCATGGAAAACCCCAATAGAGATCGTCATGAAGAAGAAGATGACTGATGCGCGCGTCACGAAGCCGTTCGGGTCAAAGGAACTTCCTTTTCAACGAGCAAGTTTTTCAACACCCTAGGCAGTGAACCTAATCGTTGTAGTGTAGTATTGGGTAAGCCTCAGGGATTGATATCGTTCTCTAGGGGAATAGGAATGCTAGTAAGAAGTGTACTGCGCTAAGGTTGAGGTTGAGGAAGATTCTTTTTTATCTTTTTATCTTTTTTTAGAAAGCTAAGGGTAAAATCTCGGGGCTTGGATTTGGAGGGTGGTACTTCTACCGATTACTCTAGTATTTTAATTATCTAATACTACGGGTAGTCTATGTCTTTTTTATGTGTGCTCGTATGATGATTAAAAATATGCTTACCTAGATACTATTACTCTCTGGTTATCTTTTATTGATGGTTGAATTGTCACGTCCTTATCCTTAACGCGTTGTGTTTTCTAAGGTTGTAGGGTGTGCCTTTTTACCTAACTCTTTGAGACTACCTTAAGGTTGTTGCCTACGAAGTTCGCTAGATGATTCATAAACTAACTTTAAGGTTATCTTTGGATGTTTAGACAACGAAGTCCGCTAAGTGATTCATAAACTAAGGTTCACATAGATTACTCAAGCATTTAAACACAACGATAACCTAATTACACTCCTAAGCCAATTACAATTAAGATAAGAGACAACCAATCAATAATTAATAACTAGGTTTCATAGATCTAAGCAAACACACAAGAAATTTAGCTGGCCATGCTAAACAAGCAAGCATACATACATTCAATGGAAGACATAATGAAATCAATGGAATAAAACACTTATCTTGATGAGTAAAATAGGGATTGAGACCCTAAGATACTGTCCAAGTCAGACTACAAACGTTTAGGGTTTTTACTCCACAAGTCTACCTCCTAAAATTCTGAAAATTTGATTTCTATATATAATTTACACTTATGACGGCCACCTTATAGGTGGGATGCCGCCGATTGCCGTCATTAGGGTTTTCGTCTTGGCCAAGTTATCGTTGGGACGGCATCACGTTGTAGTTGTGACGCCGTCGGCTTTAGCAGGACATTGTCGATTCTAGATCCGGGCCGTGCGAGATGAAAAGTCTTAGTGACGCCTTCCTCTTCAAAACCCGACGCCATCAGGTGTATTTTAGCAAAAAGTCTATCGAGTCGCCGTGTATTTTAATTAAAAGCTGTAGAGAGGGACGACGCCGCCTTTAGTTGGGACGCCGCCTTCGGCCAGCAGCTTGAGTGTCTGATCTTGACTTAGCCATTTCCATCATATATTCACTCCTTTTCGTCCAAATAAGCATCATTCCAGCATTATGCTTCCAAGAGACCTAAAAAGTGAAAAGGAACGAAATTAAGCATTAACAGATATAAAAGTGGGTGATTAAGGGCTTAAATGACCCCCTAAAAACGTACGTTTTAAATCCTTATCAATGACAGTAAGGAAGACACGTAGGAGCACGACTTCGAGTCTAGCTACAAGACTCATAAATAAAGAAAAGCGCTTCATGGGAGGCAACCCATGCTTAATTGTTTGCTTGTTTGTGTGTCGTATATCTTTTTCATTGTTGTTTATTCTCATGATTGATTTTGTGAAAATGCTTTATTTTGTCTTTAATCTCGTCTTAATTACATATAAAGGTATTTTACAAAAAGATAAGTGTAGGGAAGATTACATACGTTTTTGAAGAACATGAACATGAGAATTACAATTAGTGAAATTGATATATATATATATATATATAGATATATATATATATATATATATATATATATATATATATATATATATATATATATATATATATATATGTGTGTGTGTGTGTGTGTGTGTGTGTGTGTGTGTGTGTGTGTGTGTGTGTGTGTTTGTTCGAGTCAAATGCTTGTATCGAGTCATAATGGATGTTTTGCAGGAATTTTCCCAGGTTTTAAAGATGTAATTTTTCCAGAAAAACGCTGCAGACGAGTTTGTCATGACAACCGACGGCGTCAGATTAAAGCCCTGACGACCTCGTGTTAAGCGAAACAACATATACAATTTTCGTTTTCGTGCTACTTATAAATTTTGGAAATTCTCGGTCTTAATTTTCCGGCGCAAACATCCATTCCACAAGCATTATATCCTAGTGTAGTTGTGTCATATATAGTTTTACCGTCGATTTTACGCGAATGTTTCGTTTGTTTTCTTAAGTGTGCAGGTTATATTTGGCAAGAAGAAGAAACTCAACACTGGATGGAGCTAATCACGCATGCATTCTTCTTGAAAAAGAATTTAACCGAAACTTCACACGGATACTACCGAGCTAATCAGGGGAGTACTAGTTTGTTTTCCTTACTTACCTTCCTTTATCATAACTTTGATACTTTTGGGGAACATTGGGGACATTGTTCAGTTTAAGTGTAGGGAGGGAGAATAAAACGGGAACTTAGAAACTATTCTTATCCTTGATTATTTGTCTTGTCCATGGTAAATTGTGTAATAAACTATGAGAAATATTAGTTAGGGCAATTTTAGCACCAAATTTAAATTTTTTTATGACATGTACGAGCTAAAAATTTAGTCTTAATAAAGCGTTTCATGGATAGGAGTTATATGACTAGCACAAAAACCGTTTACCACTCAAATTCCACACAAAAAATGTGAGGTTCGCCCCTAGATCTTTAGGAATAAAAGCATTCACCTTTAATGCTTAGAGAGTGTACCGGTAGTATAATAGATTCTAGAACTTGTTTTGTGATGCATTCCGTGATCGCAAGTGAGACTACACTTGTGTAGTTAGGAATAACTAGATGATAAGAGGCATTAGGATAACCCTTGTTTGATACTGTTGTTCCCCGTTCACTATCGTTTAAAACAGCTTTAGAATACAAAACAAGTTAATAGTGAACTATGACTGAAATTAACATAAGTAAAACACACAAAGTAATTTTCAACATCATATTCTTTATTAGAAGTTAATCAAAAAGAATACGTTACCCAAGTACTTGCGGAATAGCACTTGGGATTGAAATGACAAAGTTTGGTGACTCCTCTCTAAGCTCAGGCTAAGTCTGAGCACAACTCTTAGAGCTTACTGAGCTATCTCAGGAACTAAGTTGTATTTGGAGGAGTGAAAAGATGGCTTGCGTGTATGTGTGTTTTTACAATTCATAAGCTTTATCTTTTCACTCCATCTCTTATGCTATTTATACATGTATGATTTTTGACTCTTTCCTAAGTAACAAACTGACATCATACGAAGAAAAATACGATGTATTTTGTCTCTGTTTACAAAGACTATTCTAGGTAAGAGACAAGACTTCTTTCCTAAGTTCAGGATGACACTGAGCCGATCTTTTGCCATTCAGGGAAAGTTGACTTTGGTTGATAAGGACTTCGTCTTATCTATTCAAACTTTTCCCGCCTTGTCCGCTCATTCTTCACTTTACATCCTTCAGCTTCTACTTCAGTTTGTCTTCGTAAGTAGTTGGAGAGAGTCTTAGGGATTCAGTGAGTTATTGTCATCACTCACTGAATCCATCATCTTCTTCTTGACTCAGTCTTCATCCATTAAGTTCCGCCTTCATCGAGTGGAGAGACTTCTTCTTCGCTCATCTGAGTATCCTGAAGATGACTCACTGAGAGACTATGCACTTAGTGACCTGTTAGTGTTTAACGGACTAAACACTTGGGCTATTTTCTATTCAAATCCTAGATTAAGGGTTTGGGTATTTACTGAACCCAACAGTCTCCCCCTATTTGGATATACAAATAGCCTAAGTGTGTGATCAGTGAGCAAATGGCTTCTTACACTCGAATGTACTAATGAATACAATAAGAAACACTGAATAATTTAACAAAACATACATCGTTTATTGATCAAATTACAAGGTTCCTATCACTAGTACAAAAGATAATTCAAAATGATGTCAGTCTAGATGGATTCCCAATGCTTCAAGCTTGACTTTCTTGGTGATGAGTGTTTCCGTCAGGGATGGTCTCTTATCTTGGCATTTAAATCAGCACGAACCCGACATTTAGGAGTGAATTTGAGAGGCCACTGGTATGTAGCTTAGCATTGCAGCCACACCTGCCTGATCAATGTCACTTCATCTTTGAAATGTTGGGTTTCCATAGACATCAATGTGGAATAGCCCTCTTTCAGGCTTCTCAATCACTAGACAGTTCACGAACTTAACACCTTCTGGCAGTTCCCTGTTGCATTCAAATCCAGGCACTTTTATTCAGCCGAACTCAACCCTCTTTCTTTTACCCTGTGAAGACTGAGGTTGAGATCCTTGTGGTACAGTTAAGGCAGGCTGAATACCCAGTTGTGCTGGTGCATCCCTCAGTCTTTCATACCTTTTGCTGAGCATCTTCATCAGCTCCTTAACCACCGTATTTTGCTTCTTTTCTATTATTGGAACAAGTTCATCGAGTTCAGTGATCCCAAAGTCAGTGAATTTTAGGGTATCATGAACCTCGAAATGTCTCTTATCATCCCTATAGACGTTCATTGCCGTGGTTTGGATCTGGGACGATTTTGACATCGTGATCTTTCAGGCGTCTTCGCTTGACATTGTCCAATTATAATGGTCAATTCTTGCTTTCCCGATGGTTGCAGCTTCTTTTGTTTCTTCCAACCGCTTTTTCATTTCACCATTTTTTGCCTGAGCATCCTTGAACCTCTGTCCTGCCTGACCCTTTTCAAGCTTCTTTGGATCAATTCCCATATTTTCAGCCTCTTCGGCAATCACTTTAACCAGTGCTTCCTTACTCTTCTTATCGTCTCGGCTTGTTTCAATCTCCTTTCTTCTTTAGCAAGATACTTACTTAGCTGTTGAGGTATGAGAAGGTATTCGATGTCATCGATTTTGTAGGAATCTTCTCGGCTCGTGAGTTGTCATTTTGCCTTTGCCTTTGTCCCGGCCGAGGTAGATGATGCAACCAAGGGTGGTGTTGTTGTCATGATTGGTGTTGTGACCTGCTGTGTTGTTGTTGTTGTTGATGTTTGTGGTGGAAGTGATGAGATGGGTATTGCCTTTGAGATGGTTGATGATGACGATATTGGTGCTACAGATCACGATGGTGTTGGCTCCCCTCGTGTGAAGAGGAGTTTCTTCAGCAGTATTCTCCCCCTCAACTGTTGCCGGAGCATCAGTGAGGGCAAGAGTTGGTGTTGGTGCTAAGGGGAGGCGGCTGAAACTTGACCCTTGAAGGCGATAAATTTCAGTGATCATGCCTTTATATCCGAAGTATCTGTTTGAATGCCGTGACTTTAGCTTCCAAATTAGCTGAGATACTTCCAAAGCGGTCATGCACCCAAGATTCCGTGCCAAGGAAGTAGATGCATGAGCCAAGAAGCCATCCGAGTGTTCACAGAGCTCAATGTAGCTTGAAGAGACTGGATGAAGAATGAAGACCACGAACATTTGCCTTTGATTTGAGCGTTTCGATTAGTTCAGTGAGGTTGGAGGATTGCTTCAAGTACACCTCAGTAGCCTCCAACACTTTAGAGTTGAGCGTTGGATATTCTTTGACAAATTCCCTGATTTCATCTACCGTTGTGCCAACACCCTGAAGGTGTCTGAAGAACTTAGCCAAATTTTCATTCAGTCTGTGAATGTTGTCATACATCAAGTCTCTGTGCTCATGAACGTTTTCATCAAAGGCCTGGACTTCACCTTTCAGATCTGCATAACTTGCACCAGCCTCTGTATGTTGTTCCCACAGTGTTTCAGTGACCCCGGAGTATAACTTCCTTGAAGCTTTGGTGATCCACTGAACAAGCTGCCTTTTAGTAAGTGGAAGAACATTATCAAATCTTCCAAATTCATCAGTGGAGGAAGAGGAGTCATCATTTTCAGGCTGGAATGGTGATTCAATGTGCTCCTGTGGATCAGGCTTAGGCTCTTGTTCGGATTGAACCTCAGTGTCCACTTCTTCCCCAACAGATAAAATTTCATCATCGTCAACAAGCTCATCTTCGAGAAAATAGTATTCCAAAGAACATCAGCAATGGTTAACAAGGGGTTGGTGATGGGTTCCATATCGGGTGGTATTAATCCTCTGAGTCTTTGTCCCCTTTGACCCCTCAAACACCGGGTGGGAGTTTCCGGTGCCTTCTCTGAGTCGATTGATTTTGGGTTCCATATCGGTGGGTTGTTCCTTTCCCTCCGAGTCTTTGTCCCCTTAGACCCCGAGACACTTATGGGTTTTCCCAGTGCCTTTAGCAGAGTCGTGAGTGACATCCCTATCGCCGGGTTTTGGTTCCCTCTGAGTCTTTGGGATCGATCAGTGTGCCCTCAGACAAAGGCTTGGATTTGCTAATGTCATCACCGGGCGAGTGGAAGGCGCCCCTAGGGGTTGTATGTTTCCCTCGGATCTTGGGAGTAGTAGTTGGGACCAAGGGCACCGACCGTGATTTATCGTCCTTCGTTGTCACCGGGGTAGATGATGATTGGCCTCCAGTAGGTGTCAAATCAGTCTTAGGCCTTCTTTGCCTTTTGGCCGGTGCTCGAAGCCTCGGGGCCCGAGACTTGGGTTTGGTCTTAGTCCCAGTCGAGACTTCCCTTTCTCTTCGGGAGCAGGGGTTAGGAGACACTGATTCCCTCTGGTTGTTTACAGGAACCATATGGGCCGTCAATTCAATATTAGTGACAAGGGATGGGTCCTTTTGAAAATTTGATTGGCTCAGGATGCCAGGTAAAGCACCAAAATTTTCTTCTTGAGGATAATTTGTACCCAAGTAACACTTGCAAAGCATAAGAGACAAACCTAGGGTACGAAACGTATTTCGCCCTAGTTTTGCTCTGTAGCTTGGTTACGAGATCACTGTAAATGATCTCCCCTATGTCGACAGTGACCCCATTCATCAAGCAGTATGCCATCATCAACTGAATATAGTTAACTTGTTCAGTGGATGAGTGGTTCCCGCCGAGGACCTGAATCACAAATGTGAATAGGATCCTCCAAGCCACGGGAAAAGAACTCTGGGTGACTAGGGTCTTGTCCAAAAACGTTGGATCTAAAACAATTTGTTTTAACCCATCCTTGACTGTGGAGGGTTCAGGATGGGCGACATAAACACCTTTGTTGTAATCTAACCCTATTGAGGTGCAAAATGTTTTATAATCCAGGGTGAATTGTTGCCCCCTGTTAAGACTGAACCTCGATGAGATATTCCGAGTGGTCTAAGGTTATTCTCATCAGTAGAGGCTGTCGGGTCAAAGGCCTTAGCTGTTGCCCAAAACTCCCTGAGGAGGTTTTGGTACAGTATAGAGGGACACTGAACAAAGGCCGTTTTTAGTGGGCAGTTGTTTAAAAATTTCATAATGTCTGTATAGGCTGGGACATTTAGAGGATATTCAAAATTGCCTATGACATTATTTGTTTTAAATTCAACATTGCTAAGATCACCTACCCACTGTGAAGCAAACTGAAGAGATTGTGTTGCCATTTCCATTAAAATGAGTTTTAGGGTTTTAAAAAATAACTTGACAAGAACAATCAAAAGTTTTTGTATCTCTTTAGTTGTTATGAAAAAATTTTGTAAAGGTTTACAAAGAAGATTTTTCAGAAAGGATTTGAAGAACACAAAGATTTCTGGGTTTGTAAAGAGATTTTGACAGAGTTTTGATAGCAGAAATCTTTTGTGTGTGTTATGAGGATTTTATGAGGGGTATTTATAGGGTGTTGAGAGGGGTTGTTTGTGAAAACTTGTGGATTTGTAAAGTCAGTTTTTGAAAACGTTTTAAATTTCCACATTTAATGCCACCCTCCACTATCCGCAGTAAAATCCCGTTTTTCAAGGAAACAGTTGAGTGTGCAATAAAAGTGCACTTTTTGCAGTAATAAAATATCCAGAGGATATTTTATGTGAGAGGGCATTTAAAGCCAAGTGGGATGAGGTAAGTTTTTGAGGGACCCATGACAGTAAGATAAGGAGACATATATTCCTATATTAAATTGGGATAGTTACCAACCTAGGACATTTAAGTAACTGATACTTGGATCATTTAGTTACTCATTCAATGCTCATATCAACTGTCAGGGTCCCTGAATGAGTCTTACTCATTCAGTGAGAGGATGTTATGTGGGTTTCGTTCAGGGAAGAAGAACCATTTCGAGAACTTACGAGATTGTTTTTCGATGCCGACTTTCTATGTCAAGCATTCCCAATTCAACTTTCAGTCTCTTGAAGGTAGGTTCATCCAAGGGTTTGGTGAAGATATCAGCCAGTTGATATTCAGTAGGGATGAAATGAAGTTCTATGTCTCCTTTCATTATGTGGTCCCCGATGAAGTGATATCTGATATCAATATGTTTGGTTCTTTGATGAAGGACAGGGTTGTTGGAGATTGCAATTACCTGGTGTTGTCACAGAAGATGGGTACCATTTTGTAATGGATGTCATAGTCACTGAGTTGACTTTTCATACATAAAACATTGGCAGCATCTGCAGGCAGCTATATACTCAGCCTTCGCTAAAGACATACCCACTGATTGTTGCTTTTTAGCGCTCCAACAAACCAGTTTTCCTCCAAGGAATTGACAGGACCCTGAGGTACTTTTTATGTCCATGTTGCAGCCAGCATAATCAGAATCAGAGCAACCTTTGAGATCAAACCCTAAGCATTTTGGATAATAGAGTCCAAGGCTTGGTGTTCCCTTCAGGTACCTGAATATTCTTTTGGCTGCAGTGAGGTGAGATTCTTTGGGATTGGACTAATATCTTGCTATGAGACAGACTGAGAATTGGATGTCTGGTATAGAAGCAGTTAGATACGTCAGTGAGCCTACAATTCCTCTGAAATGAGTTTGATTGACAGATTTACCAATGAGATCAGGTCCAAGGTTGTTAGGAGGGACCATTGGTGTTTTCACTGATGCACAGTCAGATATCTCATATTTCTTCAAGAGATTTCTGGTGTATTTCTCTTGACTGATGGAGATTCCTTTATCAGTTTGCCTGATTTGTAGTCCAAGGAAGTATGTAAGTTCACCCATAATGCTCATTTCAAACTTCTTTGTCATTAGTTTTCAAATTGTTTGCAAAGTTTGTAGTTTGTTGAGCCAAAGATGATGTCATTAACATACACTTGGACCAGATATCACATCTGTTTTGTTCTATAGACAAACAGTGTGTTGTCTATCTTTCCTCTGACAAACTTGTTTTGTATCAGGAAGGGTGAGAGAGTTTCATACCATGCCCTGGGAGCTTGTTTAAGTCCATAGTGGGCTTTGTCAAGCTTGCGACATAGTCGGGAATTCACTACTCTCAAAGCTAGGAGGTGCTGAACATACACATCTTCCTTGAGATCACCATTTAAGAATGCACTTTTAACATCCATTTGGTAGACCCCGAAGTTCATGTATGTTGCATATGCAAGGAAGATCATGATGGCTTCCATTCTTGCAACAAGAGCAAATGTCTCATCATAGTCAATGCCTTCTTGTTGACTATAACCTTTGGCTACAAGTCTGGCTTTGTTTTTAATGACAGTGCCGTTTTCATCGGTTTGTTTCTGAAAACCCACTTCATTCCTATGACTACAACATCCGAGGATATTTGATCAAGGTCATGACCTTGTTTTTATCAAACTGTTGCAGTTCTTCTTGCATAGCCTGAACCCAGCTTGGGTGTTTTAGAGCCTCAGTGACACTTTTGGGTTCTATTTCTGATAGGTAATCAGCATATAGACATTCATTGGCTGAAGCTGCAGTTAAATTAGCAGCCATGCTTCTAGTGAGCATGCCCTCAGTGGGTTCACCAATAATGTTTACAAGCTCAATGTCTTGAGATTTTGTCCACTTACTTTGTTGTCTAGGATCTGAGCTTGATGAGGTCATGGAAACTCGGAGTGAGTTCATTTTAGGAGCAAAGAACTCATTTAGAGCATCTGTTGTGATGTCCTCTACTTGAATCACGGTTCCGAACATTTGGTTTAGTATTACCTATCCTAGTAGGGACTGATTGATTATCAATGAATTCACTGATAGTTGGTTGGGGTAGGTTGTGAGGCAAGACATAATATGAGATCAGATCGGCTTGATATGAGGAATTGAATTCAGTGTTGTACTCATCGGGAGGATATCTTGATGAGTTATCAATTCCTATTTCCTCATGAGTGTTGGTGAACCTGATGCTTTCAGAACTTTCATCAAAGGTGACATGAAAGGTTTCTTCAACTTTTTGTCTCCTTGTGTTAAAAACCCTGAAGGCTTTAGAGATCAATGAGTAGCCTAAGAAATATCCATCATCAGCTTTTGCATCAAACTTGCCTAGATGATCCTTATGGTTATGAATAAACACAGGACATCCAAACACATGAAAATAGTTTATGTCAAGAAGTCTACCTTTGAAGATCTCATATGGGGTTTTATTATGTCTTTTGACAATGATTGACCTGTTTTGAGTGTAACAGGCAGTTTTGACTGCTTCAGTCCAGAAGTGCTTTGAGAGGGCTGAGCCATTTAACATGGTTCTTGCAGCCTCAATGAGAGTTCTGTTTTTCCTTTCAGCAACCCTATTTTTTTCAGGGGTATAAGGAGATGAGAAATTTTGAGAAATTCCTTTTTCATCACAGAAGATCTCAAGCTCTTGATTTCTGAACTCAGTACCATTGTCAGTTCTGATTTTTTTAATAGTAATGTCATTCTGGTTTTCAATCTTCGTGATGAATGACATTATTGTATCATCTGCCTTACTCTTTTTGGAAAGAAAGTATACCCAAGTGTATCTTGAGAACTTATCAACAATGACAAGTGTATACTTCTCATGCTGGATTGATCTGGGACTGACTGGACCAAAGAGATCCATGTGCTGGAGGTAAAGGCAGCTTTTGATGAAGAAATTTTGTTTGGTTTTGAAAGATGCTCTGTGGTGTTTACCTTTTTCACAGGCAGAGCATGGTTTGTCTTTTGCAAAAACCAGTGATGGTAAGCCAAGGACCTTGTTTTGTTTTGCCAAGTTGTTGAGGTTTTTGAAGTTTAAGTGTGAGAGTCTCTTGTGCCACAGCCAATTGATAGTTTCAGTGGCTTTAGCAAAGAGACAAGTTCCATCTTGGGAGAGTGTTGACATGTCTAACACATAAACATCATCTCTCCTAGGAGCTATCAACACAACTTCCTTGTTGGCATTGAAAATGGTACCTTGTTTGTCATTGAATTGCACAATGTACTTAGCATCACATAGTTGACTGACACTGATGAGATTGTATTTGAGACCATTGACATAAGCAATTCTAGAGAAAACTATTCCATTGCAGTTTACTGAACCATAACCTTCAGTGGGACATGATGAGTTATCACCAAATACTACTTTGGGTCATGGTTCCCTTACATACTTGTGCAGATATTCCTTCACACCAGTCATGCTTCTTGAGCATCCACTGTCTAGATGCCAAATAGGCTCCCTGGCGTGTCTCTGCACAAGTAGTAAACTGAATTAGTTTCTCTTAGTGACCCACTTACTAGTGGGCTTGGGTCTCAAGGTCTCTTTGAATTTGGTAATTGACTCATGGTCAGTGGTTGAGTGCATTGTGCTACCACAGGTTTTGCATCTAGAGACTGAGGATGACTCGTAGTTCTGGGTTGTTTTGTACTTCTCCTTGCATGAATGACACTGTCATGTTGGGATGTCTCATGAGCTGGATTACCCGCATATATCACAAAGATGTGTTCATGAGACAATCATCCTGATGATGATCATTAAACCCACAGTGAGGGCAAAGAGGAAAAGGTTTTGCTCTATTCTTTTAAGTTGTTTTGGAGGATGAAGCATATTGATGACCAACTTTGGTATAGTTTGCTTCACTGACAGAGCTTACATACTGTAAGTGGTCTGCAGTTCTGTGATCATCCTTTTTGCAGATCATACAATAAAGGATTCTGTAGCAGTTGTCAGTGGTATGACTAGTGTGATCATTCCGCCTTCCTCACAAGCTCAGAAGTTGCTTTGAATTTGGTCACCTTCGGTGGGGGACAGAGGATGTTGAAGTCTCAGTAGGAGTAGACTCTTGTTGGATTTGTTTTGTTGGTCTTTGCAGGATGGTTCTACCAAGTCCAGACCTTTCTTTTGGTGAGTGAGGATTGAATTTTAGAGGAGTAAGATCAGAGCTTGGATCAAGCACTGAAGAGGTTTCAAGGGTGGAAGCGGTGTTTGAGATTCTGCTTGACTCGGAGATGTGTTCAAGTACTACCGGGCACATCGGGGAGTCCTAGCATGCTCTTAAGAGCTTGGCTCTCAGGCTCAAGAATCCTTCCAGAATCGAAATTAGGAAGCTTACTCTCAGGATTAACTCGTTCAATCCAATCACTGGAATTTGGAGTTGTCGGATATTGGTAATCATGCCACCAGACACAAAAGGTTTGGAAATTTGGTCTTTGTTGTGAGAGTCAGGGAGATGATCTTCACCTATGACTCTCTTTTTGCTACTAGGGGCACCCACATCAAAGACCCCTGGATTCTTAGCATTCCAACTATCAAGAATATCTTGTACCTTTTTAAGTTCACATTGTAGAGCCTGATTTCTCTTAACTAGTTCAGTGTTTTGAATTTGCAAAGTGACAACCTCAAGCTTGGCTTGTTTTAAAATAAGCAGTTCATCTCTACACTTGTTTAATTCAAAACTTAACTTGTTGTGTTTTGAAAAAAGATTTAATCGTTGCTCTTCTACAAACTTAAGGTCAACATTAAGATAATTCATATAAGACTGCCAATCAGAGTCATCATCCATAGAAAGTAAGATATTTACCTTCTTCATTGTAATATTGACCCATTCTCCATTCCTGGCATGATTCTTTCCAACAGCAAGCTTGTCCTCTTCTGAGAGGGCCATCATCCATGAATTGCTTTGTTTCATCATCGATGAGACTGGCTCTTCATCCAGTCGAAGGTTTCAGAACGAGGCCCTTGTTTTTACCCTGCACAGATTGAACACTTTTGTTGTTTCGAGGGACGGCCTCAAGCAATGTAAGCTTAGCTTTTGCTTTCTTATTTAGCTTCAAAATCCACAGCTTTTGTTTTGATCGATTTTTTGAAAATTTTGATGAGACTGATAAATTTTTGGTTGAAATTTTCTAAAGCCTGAAGACTGATTAGACCCTGATGGTTTGTAAGAGGGTTCGAAATTGTTTTTGAAAATAGGCTTTTGAAAAATGGCCTCTTTTATGACACTTAAAGCATTCAGTGTCTTCAGTTGCTTTAGCAGTTGAAAAACCTTTGTTTCTTTTTATAAACCTTCGAGAGTTAGCAAGGAGTGCCCTTTCCTGAAATTTAGCGTTCAGGTCATTTAGGTACTCCTCACTTGATCTCTCTCATCGGGCTCATCATCCGAGTTTTCTTGAAAATCTTGAACCACATTGTTAGAAAAGAAAGCAGTTGACATTGGTGATGAGGTGGTGGTCAGGGACTTCTTGACTTCCTGAGACTTCTTTAAGTCATGGTATCGTCTGTTGATGAGGTTTTCCTCATAGACAAATTTCCCATAAATTTCAAGAAGCTCAAGATTCGGATATGATTAGCATTCCTAAGTCCCCGAGAGAAATTCAACCACTTCTCAAGGAGACTGTTAACAAAACCAACATTGATTTCATGTTTGGATAACTTAACATCATCATTTGAAAGTTCATTTAAAAGAGTTTTGTATCAGTGTATGCGTTTGAGACGAGTTTGAGTCCTTAGCCCGAAGGTGTTGTACTCAAGTTTCGTGTCCATAATCCTGTTTTCCTTGGTATCAGATGGGCCTTCATGTCTATGAACTAGGTCATCCCAGTTTGTTTAGTCTGTACTACTGCTTATCACTGACTCCATAATATCATCGGGAAGACATGATATGATGATACTTTTGAGTCTTTGGTCCTGGTTGACCACTCTCCTCTCATCCTGAGTCCACTGAGCTTCAGGTTTAGATAAACCTTCAGCAGTCTTTGGGATAAATGGACCTTCAATTATACACTTGATATAATAAGGTTCCATCCCAATCAAATAGCAAAGCATGCGCTTTTTCCATTTGTTGAATTTGCCAACTTCAAGTCTAGGGGCAACAGCTGAATAAGCTCCACCCTTTTATCGACTAGTTGGGGTACATCAATTTCAGCCATTTAGGATCCTAATTTAAAAACTTTTTGAGCGGCCTAAAAAAAAGTTTTATAATTAGCCTGGCTCTGATACCACTTGTTGCTCCCCGTTCACTATCGTTTAAAACAACTTTAGAATACAAAACAAGTTAATAGTGAACTATGACTGAAATTAACATAAGTAAAACACACAAAGTAATTTTCAACATCATATTCTTTATTAGAAGTTAATCAAAAAGAATATGTTACCCAAGTACTTGCGGAATAGCACTTTGGATTGAAATGACAAAGTTTGGTGACTCCTCTCTAAGCTCAGGCTAAGTCTGAGCACAACTCTTACAGCTCACTGAGCTATCTCAGGAACTAAGTTGTATTTGGAGGAGTGAAAAGATGGCTTGCGTGTATGTGTGTTTTTACAATTCATAAGCTTTATCTTTTCACTCCATCTCTTATGCTATTTATACATGTATGATTTTTGAATCTTTTCCTAAGTGACAAATGACATCATACGAAGACAAAATACTTGATGTATTTTATCTCTGTTTACAAAGACTATTCTAGGTAAGAGACAAGACTACTTTCCTAAGTTCAGTGATGACACTGAGCCCGATCTTTTGCCATTCAGGGAAAGTTGACTTTGGTTGATAAGGACTTCGTCTTATATGATTCAAACTTTTCCGCCTTGTCCCACTCATTCTTCAGTCTTTACATCCTTCAGTCTTCTACTTCAGTTTGTCTTCAGTGTAAGTAGTTGGAGAGGAGTCTTAGGGATTCAGTGAGTTATTGTCATCACTCACTGAATCCATCATCTTCTTCTTGACTCAGTCTTCACCCTTTAAGTTCCACCTTACTGAGTGGAGAGGCTTTTTCTTCGCCTCATTCTGAGTATCCTGAACATGACTCACTGAGAGACTATGCACTTAGTGACCTGTTAGTGTTTAACGGACTAAACACTTGGGCTATTTTCTATTCAAATCCTAGATTAAGGGGTTTGGGTATTTACTGAACCCACCAGATACCCGTATTATAATTACTTCTTCCACATCGGTTGAGTAATTACCCCATACCCTTGCGATGTACTCATCTTTACTACACGATACCCCTATTTAACCCCACAGAGCCTATCCTTTTTGGGGTTCTCGTGATGTTTCGGTTTTCTGGAATATCAATGAAGAGCATTGTTTACAATCCACCCCCAAATGTACACCTAAATTGCCTTAGCCTACCTTGTATGTACTCACATTTAGTGCATTATTATCATTACTAAACCCTTAGTTCAAATATCTAGTTACTTGCATGGTTGCTAAGTCGAGTCTTATCTTTTGTACAGCTTTTAGGATGATTGGGACTCTTGGGTAAAAGTAATATTTTATGGAGTAACGGGAAAGAACGATAAATTCAAATTCTCTTTGTCTACGTAATTAAATACTCCAAGTGTTTTGATCTTTTCAAATCGGGTCAATTAGTGTTAGAGAAATAAAAACTCAAGTGTAGGGATGCTCCTATAAATCCCTTATATTTTGATGTTATCATAGAGGATGGTAGAGTAAAATTGTATGAAAAAAAATTGAAAAAGAGAGTGTTAAAAAAAAATGAAAAAAATGAAGAAAAACATACGGGCTACCATCCTACATCTATCTTTATGTTTATGTCTTTAAATTTTTGTTTGTTTGTTTCAAGTTATCTAGAGTTAGTGAGTCGAGTCTTGGCTTAGCAACGCCACGCTTTTCATGCTTGTAACATAAGATTTTTGACTTGCCACCACTAAATATCGCCTATCCAACAAAACCCTTTGTTTCGCTACCGTAAGCCTAACGTTACAACCCTTGCAAAGACCTCTTATATAGTTGTTCCTAGGTGCTTACGCCAGAGCGGCGGAGGTTTGATCTAGTCTCAAGCCTATGGTAAACTATGTACTATGCTAGGTAATGAGTGTTTATCTTCCATTTTCATTTATTATATTTCATATAAACCCAAGAGATGAGAGAATCCAAACACCCCTTGTGAGGTGCTAGTATATAATTTCTGTGCTTGTTGTGACTATTGCAGTGCTTTTACTTGTTATGAATTATTTTAAACCCATGCTTCATGCCTCCTAACTTATTAATTGATTGGCCAAAAGCACATTTGCTTGAGGACAAGCAAATACCAAGTGTAGGGATATTTGATAAGATTTAAAACATATGCTTTTAGGGGTTCATTTAAGCCCTTAATCGACCACTTTTATATCCGTTACTGCTTAATTTCGTTCCTTTTCACTTTTTAGGTCTCTTAGAAGCAAAATGCTGGAATGAAGCACATTTGGACGAAAAGGAGCGAATACATGAAGAAAATGGCAAAGTCAAGATCGAAGCCACTCAAGCTGCTCAAATTGAACCTGACGGCGTCCCAATCAAAGGGAAACGCCGTCCCTGTATAGAGACTTGATCAAAACATGCACCAGAAGGCTCAGTGGAATTTTTGTTCGTATAACTGACGGGCCACGCGTTGTGAAGAAGAAGGGCGTCACTTAGACTTTTCATCTCAGACGGCCCAGATCCAGAACTAAGACGACGTCCCAACTGAAGACTGACGGCGTCACAACTCTAAGGTGACACCGTCCCATCGATGACTTGGCCAAGACGAAACCCTAATGACGGCGAGCAGACGGCATCCCATCTAAAAGGTGACGTCGTCGCAAGTGTAAATCTATATATAGAATTAGATTTTTCTGCATTTAAAGAGGTAGACTTTTGGACAAAAAAAACCCTAAACGTTTGTAGTCCGATTTGGACAGTATCTTAGGGTCCCAAACCCTATTTTACACATCGAGATAAGTATTTTAATCCAAACTATCATTATGTCTTCAATTGATAAGTATTTTAATCCAAAGTATCATTATGTCTTCAATTGATTGTGTGTATGCTTGCTTGTTTACCATGTCTAGCTTAATTTCTTGTGTGTTTGCTTAGATCTATGAAACATAGTTATTAATTATTGTTAGGTTGTTTCTTATCTTAATTGTAAATTGGCTTAGGAGTGCAACTAGGCATCATTCGTTGTGTTTAATGCTTGAATATGCTTTGTGAAAGTGAGGCTTATGAATGAAATAGTTTAAGGGCTTGCGGATTTCGTATGCTAAACCGAAGGATAACCTCAAAGAGTTAGGGTCTACGCATGCCCTATGACCTTAGGAATACAACGCGTTATGATAAGGTGTGACAATTCAACCGACCAATAAAAGATAACTAGGGAGTAATAGTGTCTAGGTAAACACATTTTTAATCATCATACAAGCACACATCAATTAGACATAGCTACCCGTAGTAATAGATAATTAGATAAATAGACAAGTAGAAGTAATCGGTAGAAGTACCACCCCCAACCAATTTGTTAGGTTGATGAGTGTCTAAATACTCATCATTTTTGTACTATCTAGACTGCAAAAACATCTGAAAACACTCAGAAATGCATCAAAATGATAAAAAATATCACAAACAAGTGTTTTATATGTTTTAAATGCAAAAACATCAAAATCTATGAAAAACGTATCAAGTTTGCATAATTGGCGCTTTAGTCCCCCAAATTGTCAAATCTAGTCCCTGGTAATTCAAAAACTTGTAAAATGTCAATTAAGGTCCATGAGATTCAAAATTTGTCAAAATAAACCCTTCAAAGTTTAAAATTTACAAAATGACAACTTTAGTCCCTCAAGTTTGGAAAATGTCAAATATAGTCCTTGGTTAATTTAAAAAGTGAAATTTATCAAAAATAAACCTTGTACTATTTATAAATGACAAAATTGGTCCTTATGATAAACTTTTGGAAAATTACAAGTTAGGCCCTTAAAGTTTCAAAGTTGACAATTTTAGTCCTTGGATTTACAAAAATGGAAAATAATCAATATTGGTCCTTGTACTATTCAAGGTTTACAGGTTTAGTCCTTATGAGAGCTTTGGAAACTTGTCAAGATCAGTCCATGAAGTTTGGCAGATTTACACTTTTGGTCCTTGTGCTTATTTTAACCAAACCGGACCCTATATATTATCTAAACCCAACTCAGGCCCAAATCCAATCTATTACCCAAACCCGGCCCATTTTTAAAATGATAAAACCGCCTACACCGTCTTATCCCTTCTCACCCCCTCATGAAACCAAAACCACCATGGTTTCCACCTCTCCCCACCTTTCCACCTCACCTACCTTATCCCCCAGTTAACAACCCTCCACCTCTACATACAACCAAACCCAATTAATGCAATAAACCCTTGAGACTTTTTGGCCAAAAGTAAAATTGATGGCTAGGATTTGTTTCAGAGATCCAATGGTGGTAGGATAAGCTCAGAAGCATGTGGGGAGCCTAAAGAGGCTATAAAGAAAGAAAATGAAGCAGAGGAGGAAGGCAAGTAGAGTAGTTTAGTTTAGTTCTATGTCGTTTTATGTAGTTTTCATATTCTAGTATAATTTTAAGCTTCCAAATACTTTTGTTATCAATTTCAGTGTATATTAATCCTTTTTCAATAAGCAATTTCAGTTTTAAGTTCCATTTCAAGTTTATGCAAAATTTCAAGTTTATGCAAAATTTCATGATGATTCAATGTTGTTTTAGTTGTTGTTTTGGACTCTTAAGCTAACATAAGCTCCTAGATAACTTATAAAAGCTATTAGAAACCTTAAAAGTTAGTTTAGAAGTCAAAAGAGAAAAAATCACCAAAAATACAAAACAATTAGTTAAAAATTAAAAAACAATGGAAATGAAGATGGAAGTCTGAAGCAGGTAAGATATGGATTGCTTGTGGTTTAGAGCTTCTTGGGAAGCCATAGGGTGTGATCTCAGGCCTTTGTTCTCAGTCTACATTTGAATTCCAATTTGTAAGCTATTTTCTTAAGATTTGCATATTCTAGTTAAAGTGCTTAAAACCTGTTAATGTTAGCTTAATCCTATTTAAAAGTAGTTAGTATAAAGTTTTTAATCATTTGAATGGTCTTAATCAGTGGAAACCTTTGAAAAGCTTCAAAACTGCTTCTTTAAGGGGAGTTTGGATTTGCCAAGTTAACTGTGGTATAGCTTGTTTATGTTGTTGTTTGTGCTTGCTTCATGTTACAGTAGTGTCTAAGAACTCAGTTCAAGCATAAAAACTAGTACTTATTTAGTAAAAAGTCAAAATCATTTGTAATTTAGCTTATTTCTTTAACTGTTAAGAATTGTGATTGCATAATCACCTTTTCAGTTTTAAAAGTTGTTTATCTAGCTTACTTCAGTCTCAAATTAGCTTAATACATCATAATAGATCATCTAGGATCATCAGAAGTTCACAAAAGTCAATCTTGTTCACAATTAAAAAAAAGTCAAAATTTCTTATATGCAGTTTTTGAATAAAATGTATAATTTTGTGTAGGATTCAATAGTAGGATTTAGCTTTAATGCTTTTGGGATAGTAAACTTTAACTGCTTAAATAAATTATAAAAATACTAGTTTACTTTTTATCAGCTTATTTAGTGCTTATTTTATAGCTTCTTTTGAGTACCTTAACTGAGAAAGTGCCCTGTGCACAGATTTGGTACCCAACTTCATAAGCTCTCAAAGAGCTTATTAGTTAGCTTCAAATTGTGTATCTTGGCTTTTTGAGAAGCTCACCTAGCTAACTCAAGGTACCAAGTGCTTAATTTCCATAATTAGCTTATTTACCTAGCCTGCAATAGCTTTTTAGTTTTGTCCATTTTGTTTAAAGTTAATCAGCTTATTCGCTGTTTTCCAATTTTCAAAAGCTTCTCACAAGCTCATTTGTGAAAGCCAATCTCAGGTACTCTTAGCTTTTTGGAAAGCTCAGTTGCTTAGCTTATTAGTTTCAGTGTCCTTTTTCATTTCCTAGATTATATTAGTGCTTAAAATTAAGCTAAACGATGCCTAGTAAACTACCAAGTTCACGTGTAAACAAAGTGGAGACTAGTGCTTATTTTGATTGTTTAAGTGCTTATTTCTCAGTAAAATAGCTTACTCAGTTGTAATATTAGCTTATTAATAGTTTATTAGCTTATTTCCATTTCCCTAGTGCTTATTTACTAGCTTATAAGCCAATTGGTTTAAACTTTGTGCTTATTTCCAAATTAAGCAACTGTTAAGAAATCTTAAGCCAAATCAGAGCTTATTTGTCATTTTTATAAAAAGTTCCATTGTAAAATTGCTTATCTTAATGTACTTAATTAGTTTGTAAAATAAAAAAAAAAAAAAATGTTTTGCAAAAAGGTGGGGAGGCAGGCTCGAACCTGAGACCTCCCACCTTTACGAAAGTGTTAGAGTGTGTACCTGGATAGATCATACTGGGTCTTTCTTGTCATGATTCGCACAATCTATATACTTAAACCAACCTTTGCCTTATTAGCTTATTTTAGCAGTTGGCTTATTATCAGATTATCCAATCCAGCTTTTCATGTTTTTATTTTTCTTATCTTTGTATTAGTATAAAGTATTTTATAAAAAAGTTTCAGATTTTTCTCATTAGTTTTAGTATTTTTAAACAATTAATTAGTGTAAAATCTTATTTAATTCATAATAAAAAATATAAAAGTCAAAAAAATATAAATCTTTTTCTAAAATTTTCTTTTGTTATATAGTACGTAATAAAATTATTTTTACACTTGTAGGTCTTTTATTTCATAAATTTTACGTTTTTGCTATGACTCGCTGTAATTTTTAGAAATAACGTACGTTTTCATTTTAAATCTAGTTTTTAGATAATTTGAGTTTACGTTTTAGTTTAAATAGTTTATTTAAGACATTTTGTTTTATAAAATCATAAAAACATCATTGTAAAAATAGTGATAGCGTTTATTTAATATATTTTAACTTTTTAATTTCTTTTAATTTGCATTTAAGTCGCTGTAATTTGTCAATCTTTTCTTTAGGTTATTATCCATCCAAATCCTTTCTGATCACTATCCTTAGTGATCATTCTATCATCTGAAGTTGTTTGAACGCCAATTCATCCTCCGTGGGACTTAACGACCCGGGAATACACTATATTCCTCTGATCTAAATTGCATTAGTGTTTGAGCTGTTTTGAGTTTCTTACGGTTGGTCATTCACAAGTGGCTAGCTTGCGTGAGATAACTTGACGGTTCAGCACCGATCAAATTTTGCCGCCGCGCCGGGGAGGCTGTACGTGTTTTAAACATTTCCAGATCCATTCTGCACATATACCACCTTTTGTAAAAGTTTTAAAAATCAAAAAGTTCATTAACACTTTTTCTAAAGTGTTAACAACACCAAAAATATTTTCATTCTTTGTTTTTACATAATATTTATCCAAAAATCCAAAAATATTCATCTTTACCCTCTTACCCTTTTTGATTCTTTATTCCTTTACCCTCTATCCATTTGATTCTAACTTCTTCTTTTCTCATGGAATCTCTCACTACGACGAAACTGAACGAAGTTGAAAACTTCCTATTTTATCACAAATGTCAAGAATTCGTGTTGTTCGTGATGATCCATTGATTCTCGCTAGGGAAATAGAACGAGAAACCGGGGTGACAAAGGACCAGGTACTTCCCTTTGATAATGAAGGTGCTAAATACGTCCAACCTACGGTTATCCAAAGATCTAACCCCTCGATTGCTCCTAAGCCGTCTAAAATTGATGCTAAACTTTCACGATTTACGGTTAAAAGCAAACATGCAGAATTTAAACCGGTGACTAGCAAGAATGACTTGCCTAATCTTCACGTTTCTCAAGATCCAGAACCGGAGACCATAACGGAAGTAGTGGAAATTGCTAGCTCTCAAAGCACACCACTTGTCCCACCTCCGGATTTTTCAAAATGTTCTTTGAGTCTTATTAGTCATTCAGATCACCATGTTGGTTTTGTTGATTCTTTGAATGAACCGATTCCTTCTCATAACTCTCAAATAGAATCGTTTATTCCTTGTGTCGGTTGTGGTGATCCTCTTTTTGGTTCACCCTGTCGCTGGTGTACGTGTGTACAATGTGGTAATGATATTCGGAACGGGAGTTGTTTGTTTTGTGGTTCAAGGAATTCATTTGATTATGATCCTAACTCATTTAACGACCCTCAAAATTTTTCAATTACCCACCACAGCCCGATTAATTTATCTTCATATAATCAACAATACTGCTGTGAATTTTGTGGAGGTCCTCACCAAGGAGTTGAGTGTCAATCCGGAAACACGTTTGTCTATGAACAGTTTTCCGATGATGCTCAGAACTTTGGTTATAACCAATATCCATATGATTCACCAACCCAGGGTCAACAGTTTTACTGTTGTGAGAACTGTGGAGGTCCCCATTTCAGCTCTGATTGTCAAACAGGGAATCCATTTCCTTGTAACAATTATGACTATCCATATCTCAACCAACCTCCTCAGTGCCAAATGACTCAAACTCCTCAGCAAGCCCAACAAGACACTTATCTAGAGCTTCTGGAGTCAGTGAAAAGAACTGAGGAGTTGAGTAAGACAACATTTCATAATGTTCCCAGTTTTTCTTGTGTATATTGTGGGGGTCCTCATGATGATTATCAATGTCAACCTTCCGGTTTTGACAAATCTCCACTCCCACAATATCCCGTCATTCAAAATTCACATGAGAAATCCATGGAAGAATTGCTAGCTGAAGAGCAGGCTGCTAAGATAAATTCCCAAATTGCTTTTGAAAAGTCTATTAGGGAATTAATTGCAAAAGAAAAAGCAGCCAGATCTAGCTCTCAATTTCATTTTATTCCTGATGACAATGATGATGAGGATACATTTGAAGATTCATCAAGTTCATCAGTGGATATTCCAGCAGTTGAGATTCATTCTCAAGCAACTGCCATCACACCTGAAGCTCCCACTCACTCTCTGAACATGGGGGACGAGCATCTTGACACTGTTCCTGAAAAGGAATCGGACGAATTCATAAAGTCTAGTGTTGAGGACCTTGTCCCAATCCCAAGAGAGTCACAGGGAATTCTCGAGCATTTGTGTGATATCCCTACCCCTCTTGTCTTCCAAAGTCATCATGTTGAGATGTGCTCCGATTCTATTGATGACGATTCGTTATCTTGTGGAGACATCAGTTATATGGAAGAATTACCTTCTGAGCTTGTTAGCTTAGAAGAAGAGAATGATGAAGTTACTGACAATGAAATCAAAGATGAAGCACTTCGTGCAACATTACTGAATGTCAGTCTTCTCATTTCTAAAATCGAGGCTTTCAATGAAAAACCTATTTCATCTCCTATCCCCATTAAGGATAGTGACATTCTTTCCGATGATTCTATTCCGGAAATGGAAGCCTTCTGTTTTGATAACATGGGAGAGAAGATTAGTGGCAGTACCACTTTTCATTCTCATAATTCTCTCCCCGATTATGAATCATTTACATTGGAGGAGTTCACCAGTGAACCCACTGATACCAATTCTGAATATGATTCATTTACCTTCGAGGAGTTCTCCTGTGAACTTACTCATATCATATCTCCGCCGGAGTATGATAATTTCTACTTTGATCTAGACACACCCATAATATGTCTTGATCAAGCGAGCTTAACTGAGGAAATTCATGAAACTATGAATTCTCCTATTGAGGATGAAGAGTTAGTCATGATTTGTATCATGATTTTCTTTCTTTTCTTCATATATTCTGTCACTTCTCCTGTTCTCCACTCCTTCGGGAATGAAGACATTATCTTTGACCCACGCATTTCCATGTACCACTTTGTGAGCCTGCCCCCTCTATACCTCATCGGTGTGGAACTTTCACGTACTTCAATGTTTATACACACATCTTGAATGAAAGTCCGATGGAGATTGTCTCTTCCACTTACTTCCCCATGAACCAAATGAATTCGGGGTCGAGTCAAGCTAGCGACTCGGTAATCAAAAACAGTAGTTAAACATGGGTTTTCACCCGTGAGTACCACCCTAGTGTGGGGGAGATGCCCCACATGTTGTAAAAAAAAAAAAAAAAAAATGAAAATTGTTGTACATATTAAAAAAAGAGAATAATTGTTGTGTTTCTACACTTAGCTAGTAATGTTATCTTTTTATGTTCTAAGTTTCGGCATAACAGCCGGTACTTTGAATATTGAGGACAATATTCATTTCTAAGTGTGGGGGGGAAATTCTGGCGAATTTGATCATAAATGTACCCTTTTAGTCCCTTTTCCCCCCAAAATGGCCAAATTTTAAAAAAAATTTATTTAGTGGAAGTACTATGTACTAAACACAACAAATGGTAATCAGTCCGCCATGTCTAACACACATAAGGATTGGCTAATCCAGGAGCAAACGGCTCTTGATAAAGATATCTCAAATCCGTTTATGGCTTGCAATTTGCCCAAAATTGTATGGTGTTCAGCTCACCATATCCTAAAAAGTAAAGAGTTGGCTAGCCCGCAAGTTTATGGCTTGTGGTAAAGGCAGTGGAAAAACCATAATTGGTAATCAGCTCACCAAAGATAATATTGATAATTTATCTAAGAGTTGGCTAGTCCCGAAGCAAACGGCTTCTGGTAAAGACAAATCAAAACCGTTGAAAGCTGGTGGTTTGCTCAAAATCACTTGGTTATCAGTGTACCAAGGTTCTTACTTGAACTGAAACATTTGGCTACTCCAGAAGTGATGGCTTTTGGTAAAGAGATAAAATCCATTAACTTTTCATAAATCATTGCTAGGGACTAGCAATATCTTAGTGTGGGGGATTGATGAGTGTCTAAATACTCATCATTTTTGTACTATCTAGACTGCAAAAACATCTGAAAACACTCAGAAATGCTTCAAAATGATAAAAATATCACAAACAAGTGTTTTATATGTTTTAAATGCAAAAACATCAAAATCAGATGAAAAACGTATCAAGTTTGCATAATTGGCAGTTTTAGTCCCCCAAATTACAAAAGTTGTCAAATCTAGTCCCTGGTAATTCAAAAACTTGTAAAATGTCAATTAAGGTCCATGAGATTCAAAAGTTGTCAAAATAAACCCTTCAAAGTTTAAAATTTACAAAATGACAACTTTAGTCCCTCAAGTTTGAAAATTGTCAAATATAGTCCTTGGTTAATTTAAAAAGTGAAATTTATCAAAATAAACCTTGTACTATTTATAAATGACAAAATTGGTCCTTATGATAAACTTTTGGAAAATTACAAGTTAGGCCCTTAAAGTTTCAAAGTTGACAATTTTAGTCCTTGGATTTACAAAATGAAAATAATCAATATTGGTCCTTGTACTATCTTAGGTTTACAGGTTTAGTCCTTGTGAGAGCTTTGGAAACTTGTCAAGATCAGTCCTTGAAGTTTGGCAGATCTACACTTTTGGTCCTTGTGCTTATTTTAACCAAACCGGACCCTATATATTATCTAAAACCCAACTCAGGCCCAAATCCAACCTATTACCCAAACCCGCCCAATTTTTAAAAATGATAAAAACCGCCTACACTGTCAAGTATCCTCTCACCCCCACTGCAAACCAAAACCAGCCATGGTTTCCACCTCTCCCCACCTTTCCACCTCACCTACCTTATCCCCCAAATTGTTAACAACCCTCCACCCTACATACAACCAAACCCAATTAATGCAATAAACCCTGCCTAAGAATTTGCCAAAAAGTAAAATTGATGGCTAGGATTTGTTTCAGATCCAATGGTGGTGGGATAAGCTCGGCATGTGGGAGCCAAAGAGGCTATAAAGAAAGAAAATGAAGCAGAGGAGGAAGGCAAGTAGAGTAGTTTAGTTTAGTTTTATGTCGTTTTATGTAGTTTTCATATTCTAGTATAATTTTAAGCTTCCAAATACTTTTGTTATCAATTTCAGTGTATATTAATCCTTTTCAATAAGCAATTTCAGTTTTAAGTTCCATTTCAAGTTTATGCAAAATTTCAAGTTTATGCAAAATTTCATGATGATTCTAAATGTTGTTTTTAGTTGTTGTTTGGACTCTTAAGCCAATATAGCCCTAGATAACTTATAAAAGCTATTAGAAACCTTAAAAGTTAGTTTAGAAGTCAAAAGAGAAAAAATCACCAAAAATACAAAACAATTAGTTAAAAATTAAAAAACAATGGAAATGAAGATGGAAGCTGAAGCAGGGTAAGATATGGATTGCTTGTGGGTTTAGAGCTTCTTGGGAAGCCATAGGGTGTGATCTCAGGCCTTTGTTCTCAGTCTACATTTGAATTCCAATTTGTAAGCTATTTTCTTAAGATTTGCATATTCTAGTTAAAGTGCTTAAAACCTGTTAATGTTAGCTTAATCCTATTTAAAAGTAGTTAGTATAAAGTTTTTAATCATTTGAATGGTCTTAATCAGTGGAAACCTTTGAAAAGCTTCAAAACTGCTTCTTTAAGAGGAGTTTGGATTTGCCGTTAATGGTATAGCTTGTTTATGTTGTTGTTTGTGCTTGCTTCATGTTACAAGAGTGTCTAAGAACTCAGCCAAGCATAAAAACTAGTACTTATTTAGTAAAAAGTCAAAATCATTTGTAATTTAGCTTATTTCTTTAACTGTTAAGAATTGTGATTGCATAATCACCTTTTCAGTTTTAAAAGTTGTTTATCTAGCTTACTTCAGTCTCAAATTAGCTTAATACATCATAATAGATCATCTAGGATCATCAGAAGTTCATAAAAGTCAATATTGTTCACAATTAAAAAGTCAAAATTTCTTATATGCAGTTTTTGAATAAAATGTATAATTTTGTGTAGGATTCAATAGTAGGATTTAGCTTTAATGCTTTTGGGATAGTAAACTTTAACTGCTTAAATAAATTATAAAAATACTAGTTTACTTTTTATCAGCTTATTTAGTGCTTATTTTATAGCTTCTTTTGAGTACCTTAACTGAAAGTGCCCTTGCACAGATTTGGTACCCAACTTCATAAGCTCTCAAAGAGCTTATTAGTTAGCTTCAAATTGTGTATCTTGGCTTTTTGAGAAGCTCACCTAGCTAACTCAAGGTACCAAGTGCTTAATTTTCATAATTAGCTTATTTTACCTAGCCTGCCAGCTTTTTTTTTTAGTTTTGTCCATTTTGTTTAAAGTTAATCGTTATTCAGTGTTTCCAATTTTTCAAAAGCTTCTCACAAGCTCACGAAAGCCAATCTGTGTACTCTAGCTTTTGGAAAGCTCATTGCTTAGCTTATTAGTTTCAAAGGTCCTTTTTCATTTCCTAGATTATATTAGTGCTTAAAATTAAGCTAAACGATGCCTAGTAAACTACCAAGTTCACTGTAAACAAGTGGAGACTAGTGCTTATTTTGATTGTTTAAGTGCTTATTTCTAATAGTAAATATTAGCTTACTCAGTTGTAATATTAGCTTATTAATAGTTTATTAGCTTATTTCCATTTCCCTAGTGCTTATTTACTAGCTTATAAGCCAATTGGTTTAAACTTTGTGCTTATTTCCAAATTAAGCAACTGTTAAGAAATCTTAAGCCAAATCAGAGCTTATTTGTCATTTTTATAAAAAGTTCCAGTTGTAAAAATTGCTTATCTTAATGTACTTAATTAGTTTGTCAAAGAAAAATCCAAAAAATAAATATTTTGCAAAAAGGTGGGGAGGCAGGCTCGAACCTGAGACCTCCCACCTTTACAAGAGTGTTAGAGTGTGTACCTGGATAGACTGCGCCCTTGGGTCTTTCTTGTCATGATTCGCACAATCTATATACTTAAACCAACCTTTGCCTTATTAGCTTATTTTAGCAGTTGGCTTATTATCAGATTATCCAATCCAGCCTTTTCATGTTTTTTATTTTTCTTATCTTTGTATTAGTATAAAGTATTTTATAAAAAAGTTTCAGATTTTTCTCATTAGTTTTAGTATTTTTAAACAATTAATTAGTGTAAAATCTTATTTAATTCATAATAAAAAATATAAAAGTTAAAAAAATATAAATCTTTTTTCTAAAATTTTCTTTTGTTATATAGTACGTAATAAAATTGTTTTTACACTTGTAGGTCTTTTATTTCATAAATTTTACGTTTTTGCTTGCGCACTCGCGTAATTTTTAGAAATAACGTACGTTTTCATTTTAAATCTAGTTTTTAGATAATTTGAGTTTACGTTTTAGTTTAAATAGTTTATTTAAGACATTTTGTTTTATAAAATCATAAAAACATCATTGTAAAAATAGTGATAGCGTTTATTTAATATATTTTAACTTTTTAATTTCTTTTAATTTGCATTTAAGTCGCTGTAATTTGTCAATCTTTTCTTTAGGTTATTATCCATCCAAATCCTTTCTGATCACTATCCTTAGTGATCATTCTATCATCTGAAGTTGTTTGAACGCCAATTCATCCTCCGTGGGACTTAACGACCCAGGAATACACTATATTCCTCTGATCTAAATTGCATTAGTGTTTGAGCTGTTTTGAGTTTCTTACGGTTGGTCATTCACAAGTGGCTAGCTTGCGTGAGATAACTTGACGGTTTTGCACCGATCATAGGTCATCATAAGTTAACACAAGATCAATATGTAAGAAATATAGATGAAGAAAGATCGGTTGAACTCTAAACAAACACACACGTATGAATATTGATAAAGGTTATGCGTAGGTGATGTTGCAAAGTGAACAACCAACCTTCAAAGGAAGGTTTACATGTGTTTATATAGGGAAGGGAACTAGGGCAAAATGTCTAGTCCCTTCCTTCCTTATTGGGCTTGGGCCAAGGCCTATGGGCTTTCTACATAAGCCTTGCCATTAATATCTAACATAAAAGCCTAGTTTAAGCAACCTATTACATATTAAATACTAACACTTGAAATATAAGTTAGGAGTGATTCCAACAATCTCCCCCTAAGTGTTGGTAATTAATAAATGACTCCAGCAATCTTGAAAAGTTTTTGGTGTTGATGTAATAGTTGCCTTGACGTCTTTTGACATTCCTCTTTCTTGTGAGAAGAAGTGTCTTGATTCCAATAATCTCCCCAGTATGACGATCTTGTTTTTCTTTGAAGTTTTCAGCTTTGACGTCTTTGTTATCTTTGTTCTTTGTTCTGGTGTGGATATGGTGATGTTATGTTGTTGTTGTCTGCATCAGGTCTGCTTTGTTGCTCAGGTGTCTCCATGTCTTTCTCCAACATGCTCACACACTCTTTGATGTTGGATTTCAGTTTTGATGTAGTTCTCTTAGTCTTTATACTTGGTAGATTCTTTGGCATTGATGAAGAATCATTCTGACTTTTGTGTTGCCTTTCGAGAGAACTTCAATTTGTGTTGTTGTTGGTATGAGCATGTGGAGAATCAGCACGATCATCTCCCAGGAGCATCCATAAGAAGAAAACATAAGAATGGGTTAGTGATAAACACCAATCGATCACTGTGGTCGTTTCTTAGAGAATTGACCACTACGATTGTTCTTCTGATGAATGTCTTGATTCCATTCACCTTGGTCTGGCGAATTAGCCGTCCGAATCCTATAAGGGACAGTTGGCATTACATTGAACAAGTTCAAGTAATGACCCACATCTTCAGGACTCGATTCTTTAAAGGAACCTCCTTAGCGGGATTTCCAGCACATACAAGTTCGAACTTCGAGCGTGTTAACAGCATAGTGTGAAAACAAATCTCTAATTCTAGCAAAGGCTGTTCCTGAACTGGAGTCCTTCAAGTAGGATAACACGATGTACCGAAGTACACCTACAGTTCAGGTGAGTCGCTGAGGTACACCGAAGCATCATCTCACGACTGTAGACCGTTTGAGACAACACTAAGCGTAACCCATGAGGAGTTACCGAAGCGACTTGCTGTCAGGCTGTTTGATGTTGACCCTGGCAGGAGTTTCCATTCAATCACTGAGGATCACAATTGTGAACCCCTCATAAATGTTCTTGACAGATTGCTAAGATCTGTGTAGGACTCTAGAATTGTATCACTTGTGTCCTTAATGTTGAACGACAAGTGATGAAATGTTAAGTGTTCCTAAGAGATCTTTTGATGAATCTCGTGGCTCTAGACTCAATAGTGCGCTTTGGTTTTCCTGAGCGGAGACTAGGGAGAGGGTCTCCTTCTTCAATACCAACAATCTCTGAGAGAAAGCCGATAGTTTACGTAGGGTTCCCTGTGAGAATGAAACAAGCTTCTGTTGAGAGAAGCTTGAGTGGCTAAGAAGGTTCAGTGCATGTGTCACTGGGTCCATGACGACTTTAATCTTCAATACCGGTGTCATCTGGTGACAACCAGTAGCATATGTATTGAACCCGGTGTCTGCCTAAGTTGAATAATTTGGAGGGCTATTTCTTTTCACCCCATTCTTTACTTTTCTTTTTAATTCTTCAACTCCTTCTTTCTCCGATTCTCATTTTCTCCTTTTTATAATAATACCTAAGGACTTATAAATTCTAACTATTAGTAGTTTCCTTGGGTAGATGATATGCAGTGAACAAAACACGTCAAGCTTACTCACACAAGCTAGCCACTTGTGAATGACTAACCGTAAGAAACTTAAAACGGCTTAGACACTGACCAATAATAGATGGGAAGTGTGTAGTATATCGGGTAACTCAAACGTGTTAGGTTTGAGCACCGGGATCGTTCCGAACGAGGGTTGAATGGAATTTCCAACTCACGTCTCAATTATCGGGATTTGAATAAGAGAAGGGGGTAAAATGATATATTCTAAACTACGGGATAAGGAAAGCATAAGGAACTAAAATCTATGGGAAATCCTAAGGATTAAGGCAAACTACGCAAATCTACAATAAAACGCAAATACGGGATTAAAACGAAACGCGAATAAAAAGCAATTACGTCTATTCTAAATCCTAAAAATAACCTAAAATTACTTTTACTCTAAAAATGATATTAGAAAACTATTTATGAATTAAAACTATTTTTTAGGAATTTTCTTGATTTTATTCTAATTAAAAACTAATTTTTAACTTTAAAAATAAGACTAAATAACTAAAAATTATAAAAACAAAGGGGAAAATTATGGAATTACTTTTCAAAAATCTAAAATATCACAAAAGACTTTTTAAAACTATTTTTTTATTTTTCAGATTAATTTTCTATTTTCTACTAATTTAAAACTATTTTAATCTAATTTAAATTGTGAAAAATACCAAATAAAAGGGGAAAAATAAGGAAAAATATTTTTTATGCTTTTTATATTTTTCTTAAACTGGGAAAATTGAAAAATTATTTTTTGGAACTTTTTCTCAATTATTTGCAATAAAAGTTAATTAAAAATGATTAAAAACTGTTTTAATAAAGAAAAATAGTGAACAGTGACAAACAATTATGAAAATCTCAGGAAAATTCTAAAATATCATTCTAAAGCTATGAAAAATATAAAAACATGGTCTTATGTGAAGGAAATGAGGGCTGTAGTGCAAACTGTTGTGAAATAAGCTCTTTGAAATAAGCAAATAAGCATGAACAAGCACCAAACTACTACAGAAGCTGAGTTATACTAAAACTACTCTAAGGCAACCATTACAAGCTAATCCTAACACCTAATAAGCAGGCTACCTATGATTAAGCTAACTGCCACTAAGAGCAAAACAGATTCCGGCCCCTACTTTGAGCTACTGCAACTACTTATCCAATAGGCTAAAGCTAAAACCAGATATGTGGACTTGAAGACCACCCAACAAACTGCAAATGGACCAAAAATGAGACCCTAACTAGTGAAATAAAGACTGTGCAAATGCTGCAGTTCTGCACAAAACTGATGTAGACATGCTTTTTGACTTTTTAAAACAGTGACTCAGTTTGACTTATTTGAGATTCAAATGCAAATGTAAGACTGAAATGGATGAATAATGATGAAATGAAACTTTAACAACCTTGTTTATCAAATTCTAAACCTATATGTGATGAAATCATTAGCTAGTTTCACAGATGAGAGAACAAGAACAGTTACAAGCTAATGTTGACTTGTGATTAAAACAGGCACAAACAAGGACAATATGACTGCAAATATCTATAACAAGCCTTATGCAACTGATCTAATCCATTATTTAAACCTCAAAAACAGTTTTTAGCACTAAACCAAACAGTCCTTATAACTACAAAAATGCATTTAAACTTAAAATTCTTAATGAAAAATGACATGAATGGAATTCAGATGACTAAACCAGACTAAAACTCAGCATTTTAACAGATTTGAAACAGGAATCAAGCTTAAAACAGGTTTGACTATCAACTTTGACAACAGTTGACTTTTCTTGACTTTTTGCAAAACTTGGAATTAAGAACAATTGAAGGCAATAACACACTCACATAAGCTTCAATAAGCTTATGTGAGTTTAGAGAAACTTTATCTTGAGCTTGTGAACAGTAGAAGCAACAATGTAACTAAAAATGAAATTGAGACAATTAATGAAAAGTTGGAAATTAAACTTGCATTATAAAAACTGAGATTACAGGTTACATTAACTATTTGAAAACATAAAAAGACAGAATTTAAATGATCAAAATTCCTCTAAGACATAAGGAATTGGATGAATTACATTGTGACTAAAAGAGGGTTTATATAGCTGAAGAAGAGGAAGCTTGGGATCCTTTGAGAAGAGCCTAGAAGCTCATCCACAGCCACACATCAATCCATGAATCATCAGCTCCAATCAGAATGCTCCATTTCACCCTATGATGTGTCATGCCCAATGAGAGAGTGCCATTTGGCCATGTGGCAGATATATCTGACAAGTCAGAGGTGGATAAGGTCTTGAATAGATTCTAGTACGAGGATAGGTGTTTGGGTGGTGGTAAAATGGTAGCAAAAGGGTGCGTTTGGGAATGGGGAAGAAGATGGGTGAAAGCAGGGCGCGTTTGGTATTAGATTGATTTGTTTATTGTATTTGATTTGGTGGGTTGTTGACCGGGTCTAGGGGGTTTGACTTGGGTAAATAAACCGGGTAAGGGGTTGATTTGGATAGCCGGGTGTGTAATATTGGGCGGGTAAGGATATATTGGGTTTGGGCCGTGTATGTGGTTAATAGATTTTGGACTTGAATATAGGATTGGATTAACATTGGATTGGACTTGGTGAACCAAAGTGTAACCAAAGGGACCTAAGATGTAAATTCGGATTTCCAAGGGACCAAACATGTGAATCTGAAAATATCCTCCAAGGACCATCTTTGTCAATCTTCAATAGACCAGGGACTGAATTTGCAATTTTTTTGAAACTTGAGGGTGTTTTCTGTCAGTTGCTGAAAGTTCAGGGACTATTTCTGACATTTCTTCAAACTTTGATCAAATCTTCACAAATCATCCTCAGAGATTAGAAATCTTCATAAATGCATAATTCTGACCTTCCGGCTCAGCTTAAGCTCTCTTAATCTCTCGTGCTCGGATTTACGTCTGATTTGGGTCCTTTTTGCGTGTTTTTACATATCCGTACCTGCACATACAAAAACTCAAGAAAACCATAAATATTAGCAATAAACGGCTCTTTCTTGGTTATTTTGGGTCAGTTTTTGATATAGAAAAGGTATGTGTTTTAGCACATACCAAAATACCCCAGACGAGACTATTGTCGTGTCCTCACGCAATGCAATCAACTCACGCTTCTAAAACCAAGGATTTCAATCTCTTCCTACTAAACCATTGATATGTCCAAACCGTCAGTTCTCACACAAGCTAGCCACTTGTGAATGACTAACCGTAAGAAACTTAAAACAGTTCAGACAAACCAATTAGAGAAGAAGTAGTCAAGGTTCCTCAAAAGAGATTAAGAAAGCCTTAATTCTAAAAACACCCCGTTTACCTCTTAATTCACATGTATAGATATTACGATTAAGCATATTCCGATTATGAATGACGGTTTGTTGAACTTTCATGTTGATCAATAACTCCAACATTTTTCGAATGACACGTTAGGATCACGGAGTAGAAAACACAACACAGCGTGAAGTGACCATACGGATAGAATACATCGTCCCTGATTTTTCACAAGTCCCAAACTAAGCGTAAAATCGAAATCATTGTTAAATATGATTCTAGATGCTAACACTACCCATGGAAGTTACTTGTGTAAATACCTTTTGTTCCCATTTTCCTATTTTCCTCTAGATTTTTTTATTTTTGTGAGAAATGAATTTCTTCAAATTCTCGTTTCGATAACTTTTATTCCAATAAAGATACAAAGCTAAGTCGATAATTAGTTATCCGCCTTCTCTCAAGAACCATTGTCGTAAAAATGAGGTCCACATCAAGGAATTTTTATTCACTTATACTTTTGACCTTTTTCATTTTTCAAAATTTTATTTTTTTTATTTTTTTTTTAATATGAACTTATACTTGGTTTTTCATTTTCATTTTTTTTCATTTTTTTTTTTTTTTTTTTTGAACTTACACTTGAAATAGAACTTAGACTTTTACGTGTATGAGCTATGAACCACGGAGCTTCACGGGGTAATTCCAAGACTATAGGCTTCATGAAATGAGGATCCCGACTGGCTAGGCTAAGACCTCACTCAATCCCGTCTAAAGATCCAAGGGTCCGATCTCGACACCGCAGCTCACAACTTTACTTATTACTTTATCACTTAGCACTGATTACTCATTTATTTATTACGGATCCTTGATGTGTACCCCATTTTTAAAACAAAGATTCTTTTAAGAAGATAAAGAACTAACTATCGCCAAAAACTCAACATCTCTAATTATTTAGACAGATATGGGGTGAAACAATTTTGTGGGAACAAAAGCCATAAGTACCTTCGATGGGATCTAAAGAGAACCAACTACTCCACGTTTAGCATCTAAACTCATAAGTAACTCTATCATTTCTCGATCTCTGCAAATTTAAAATCCCAAATAATGAGATTCGCAGATGCTTAGCCGATAATTTTTCAGATTACCTATGGTTAAGGGAACAAGCTAGGGCTCAACACGCCCGGTCAAGTAAGAATTCTATTCCTACTCTCACCAGCGGAAAGTCAATCAAGGTGTCAAAACATATATTAACTTAGCAAATGTTTCGTCTAATGAGATCAAGTCATGCATATTTAAAGTCACTCAGGGAAACTTGCAAAATCTTGGCCTTGTGAGCTAGAATTCGCATTTTATAGCTTCTTATCTAAGAGACTAGCAAACTTTTCAATCAAAAAGACTTAACAAAAGCTTACAAAAATTTTTAAATTTTCTCATTTTTTGCACAATTTTTCATTTTCTAAGGAAAAACGGGGTTACGAGAGAAACACAACAGAAATAAGCAAGTGCGGTCAAATCAAATCGAAGATTACCCTACCCCAGACTAGAACGAAACATTGTCCTCAATGTTTAAAACAAGGGTATCACGAAAATCTAAAAGCCGTTTATTAAGTATGCTCAAAGATAAACGTTAGTCGATAAGATTTCGGATATCTGATTTCCATCAGCATCGATCATGAAACTCGAGTGGAGAAAATGACAAACTCGAGCACGAGAGTCTTCATATCGGGAACATCCTAAACACAACATCACAAACAACCAAACACGCGAAATCGAAGAGGCAGACCCCTTCGCGTCACTTATTAGAAAATAGAAAGAAGATAAGGATAAGCATGGGGTGCCTCCCACGAAGCGCTACTGTTTTTCTTAAACGAGTCGCTAGCTTGACTCGTCCCCGAATTCATTTGTCCTTGGGGAAGAAAGTGGTAGAGATACCAGGGTCAAAAACGGTGTCTTCATTCCCAAAGGAATGAGACTGGGTGGGTTGGGTGGAGAAGAAAATGGGTGGATAAGGCATATCATGTAAGAAGGATCCATCATCCGGTGGTTTTGCGGGTGGACGAAAGGATGACGGATCAACATGAGAAAACTCCAAGAAAGACGGGAGCTCATGGTAAGGAGGTGAAAGCTTAACAATGAAGGCATCCAAGTGAGGATCCTTTTCTCTAACAACGGTTTTAGCATAAAGCTCATCTATGACTAATATCCCGGGTTTAAAGATTTTGTCTTCACATGTCGGCTCAACGGGATAAATGATGGTTGACTCATCAGAGAAAGGAGAGTCAAGAAGTCCATCAAGAAACATCATATCCCCCTCGGGATCATTCATAACAACATTCTCAATACCCGGTGGTATCAAGTCATCAAGAGCAAGAATGAGTCGGCTTCTCAATGATCGGTCATTTGTCGAATTATTGGAAATATCGTTCAAAACCTTGCTCATATCAACCTCGAAGTAGAATCGCTCAAGAATCGGAGGATAAACATCGACAATAGTGGGACTGCCACTAATCTCTTCATCAAATCGGAAAGTCTCAAGTTCAGGAGAGAAATCACTATCTTTAACGGAGATAGGAGGCGAACTCGAATTATCGTTCAAGGCTTCAATCTTAGAAATGAGAAGATAAACATTCGACAATGTTTGACGTAGCACTTCATCCTCGATCTCATATCATCGTGCTCAATCTCTTCTTCTTCGCTCAAAATCATCTCTTCTTCTATGTGAACGGGCTCAGAAGGTAAATCGTCGATAAAATCGATGTCTCCATAAGAATCATTATCGGAATCGGAGAACATCTCAACATGATCATTCAAATTATCAAGAGAAGGCTCATCACAAATATCAACAACCCCAGACTCTCTTGGGATTGGGATAAAGATCTCAGCACTAGACACTTCCGTTTCCGGAATAGTACTAAGATGCTCATCCCCCATTATGAGAGAGTCAACGGGTTCAACAGTGTCTGTAGCAATAGAATCATCGACCTCTTCCGTAAGAACGTCACTTCTCTCAACCGGCGTGAGTGAAGGGGAAGAGTCGGAAACGAGAGGCTCAGAAATAAGAGCAGGAGAAGAATCTGGAGGTGGGACAAGTGGTGTGCTCTTAGAGCTAGCAATTTCCACCACTTCCGTTGTAGTCTCCGGATCTTTCTGTTGAGAGATCGTTTTAAGCTCATAATTTCGTTCCGTTTTGTTGTAACTCGACAAACTCGTAATAGCGAATTGTGAAAGAGAAGGATCGATTCTAGAATTCTTTGGATTAGAGTAGAGAGTACAAACGGGAATCACCTCGGGTTCAGAAATATGTTCCATCTCCTCACCGAGAGGGAGTAGGAATCGAGGGTTCATCAAGCTTACATTTCAAAATTTTCGACAAGGCTTCAAGTTTTTCAATGTTGTTAAGAAAAGCACGATGTTCAAAGAAATCGTCTCCGTGACCCTCGGTGGGTTCTTCGGGTAGCTCTGGAATAGTGTGATCGTCTTCCATAACTTGAACGGGTTCCTCATTAACACATTGCCGAGCTTGAATGTGGCTTAATAAAGTTTGAAGCATGCTTTCAATGTGGTTTTGACGTCGCTCAAATCTTTCTTCAAAATTGATGGAAATGTCATTGATAACCCCGGTGGGTTCTTCAAAAAGGCGACACATACAAGATTCGCGATAAAATCCACACCCTTTGCAAAAACAACGTTCACAAAGTGAATCATCTTTTAACAAATCTCTACAATTAAAGCAATAAGGTTGATAGAATTTTTGAGAATCCATGAGAATTAATCATAAAAGAGGGATAAGAGGAAAGAATTATCAAATCAGAGGGTAAAGAAGAATATTTTTAGGTTTTTAGAAAACATATTTTGAAAAGGAAAATCTTTTTGGGTTTTTATATTTAAGAAAACACAATATTTTTGTAACCGTCAAGTCAATCGGTGCTCGGTAGCTCTCAAAAGTACGCGCAGCGGAGCGGGAACGAAGAGTGGATCGTTCTCCAGTCTGCAATTTAATGTCAAGACTTTCCTTATACCCGTGTATAGGTTGTACCTTCAAGGTGAGCCGACGTAACAATTACGTTCGGTTTGTTTTGTTGGTTTTTAATTTTTATGGTTTTTGTAAACACTCTAGGAAGAATGTTTAGGTTTTTTTTAAATGTTTTTGGGTTTTTGAAAAAGATATATATACAAAAACGCACGGTAACTTCACTTCGGGAAGGATCTTCAAATGCACGCGATTCGAGACGGAATACGAAAACTCGCTACAAGCCCTCCCCGGCAGCGGCGCCAAAAATTGATATGCAGTGAACAAAACACGTCAAGCTTACTCACACAAGCTAGCCACTTGTCAATGACTAACCGTAAGAAACTTAAAACGGCTCAGACTGTCACAATTCTCAATTTTTGGTCATTTCTCAAAACAATTCACGTTTCACAATTTCATCATTTATCGTAAACTAGCTTTGCGTGTTCCAAATTCGCGTAACCTTAAAGGTTTAGCGGCGAATTCATGATCATATCATCACGAACATTTCATTTGGACTAAGTTTAGTCTACATTTCATTAGCATCATTTGCATCATGTTAGTTCATTCATGACTTTTCATTTCACATTAAACACGTAAATTTCATATTAAATAAACATTATCGCGTAAGTTATTATTTTGAACATTTAATCCGATACTTCCAAAAACTATCCCGATATATTTTTATACTTACATTTAGTTTATAAAAAATAATATTTTGAGTTTACCTGGTGTTTTAAATTTATTTTGTATATAAATCGTTAAATTTATATTATTACGACACTTGTCTTAAAAACTCCACGATAATTATTATATCACTCAAATTTTACAAGAAATGTATTTTTTTATAATTTTTATGATCTAAATATATTATATCTTGACCCGTGAAAATTTATTTTTATCTAACGCTACCTTAAATATTCAAATGTGTATACAACTTACTAATATTACTTAACAATACTACAAGTTACTACTATCCTCAAATAACTTTACATCTACTTACACATATACATTTACATTTACATACTTAATAAAAATAATAATGATAATAATAAACTAGCTAGCCCCCCATCAACTCCCCTTGATTGGTGGATCTTGTCCTTTTATAATATACATATTAATATCATCACAACACACACTACACATACATCAAAGGTGAAAAAAAAAAAACACTACTCTCCTACTACTTTCCACTCTAGAACCGGCCATAAGGAGACCCAAGCAAGAAGATATAAATTTTTTCAAGTCAAGCTATTTAACACTCTAGATTACACTCTTATTTAAGGTTTTGAAATAAAACCTAGGGTGTTTAGGTTAATCCTTTGTTCTAATCACCTCATCATATCACTAGTAAGCATCTCATGTTTATTTTTCATCTTACATATTCATTTCATACTCATCTCATCATTTTTGAGCTAAAGCATGCAAGACTTGTGTTTATTTATACCATTTTTACATTGATTTTAGAGTTATATATATAAAGGTCATCCTATAATTATCCCCTTGTTATATTTTGGTCTTGATGATGTCTAGGGACCCATGACACCCTAAGAAGGTGTATGGTAGGATTAGATTAGCTTTGGAGTTGATTTGAAGGATTGGAATAGGTTTAGTACGAGAAAAACTATTTTCGACTAGTATAAAAAGTGTTCTGTCCTTATTTTGTTTTTCTGGAAAATCCGACAGTAGGCACGAATTTTTGGCCTTGATAATTAGAAAATATACTTTAAAACGAATCCGTGGCCGCTTGAACGGATTAAAACGGAGTTATAACGAAGAAGTTATGGATTTTACAAGTTTGACGACGAAATATATATTTTCTGAAATTTCAGCGACCTATTTTAGTTTTGTACGAGTCAAAAACGAGTCCTAAGCTTTACAAATTATTTCGACTTATCAAAAATATATTAGTATACTTTGATACGAAGCTAAGGACGTATAATACGTAGAAAACGGATTTGAAACGACAAAGATATGCACGTTTTCATAAAATTGCCGTAACTATTATTTTCTGAAAAACTATATTATTTTACGAGACAAGTGTTACGGTAGCTGAAACGTCCATGTTGAGGGCTGTTTTTTAACCATGATGTGGAACTTTTTGGAACGAATTGTCTTCTAATAAAATCAAGATCACCGAGCATATTTTTCAAAACGACAAGCCGTTTGTATAGCGGAGTTTTAATAAATTATTTACGGTTGCTTAAAACTTTGTCGAAACTCACTTTTTACACAACACTTGGACAAAATCACCAACTTTAACCCTTATTATCTTTATGTTCGAGACCTTTATGTCAAAAACTCCTGAACTGAAACTTCTAGATTTTTATACAAACTTTCCAAAACCGTCGAGTTCGTTTCTTAACGTGCGACGTACACCATTTTACGACTAGTTTTTCGAAGCCATTTTTGTCACTTTCATGAAAATTTCCGACGACATTGTTTTACGACGAAAGGTGAAAATTTCACCATAAATCATTACAAAACCATTGTAGGATGACATTTTGACGTAAATAATTGTAAAGTGATTTTTGGATGGTCAAGACGTCAAAAGTGTATTTTTTCGACGAAGAGTATTATTTTTCAAAATTCACAAGTGGTATAAATAACATACGAAATGCATGCATAACATTACATCATAATTCATTAAGTATCATATCATTCATTTTAGGTCGCGGATAGTTTCCGAGCCTCATTTTCTTGCACTTCATTTTGTTAGCATATCAATCACACCAGGTGAGTTCGTAGCCCCACTTTCTATTACTTATTTGTCTTACAAACTCTTTGGGGGAGATACATGCTCAAACTATTTTCATTTACTCTCACAAATACTCTAAACGTTTACTAATTACCGTGAGTTTCATAGCCCCTACTTTTATACATTTTCAATCACTTTTGGGGGAGATTCATGCTCAAACTATTTTCACTTACATTCACAAGTACTCTAAACTTTTACATACTACTGTGAGTTCATACCCCACTTTTACTCGTTTAAATTCTTACAAACTATTTGGGGGAGATACATGCTTAAATACTTGTTTCACTCTTGCGAATACTCAAGCCATTTATACAATTGTGTTACAATATACTTCTTATAGACTTTGGACATTATGTGTGGTTTATTGCGATATGTGCCTTAATGTGCTAAACTAGTTTTCAATTATGCATCAACATACAAACTATAGCAACTGGTTAACTCTCCTGGGAGCCGCAGAGAGGTATTGATAGTACTATCGGTCCTGACGCCCCACCCTTGTGTCCTTGATGACGCGACCTAGGGTGAATATAATCTGTTATTCAATGCAACACAACAAACAAGTTAGACTCGTCAAGAGGTTCAGTTGGCTACATACAAGAATTAGTGGCTCCAAATTAAGTTGTTGGAAGGCTATTAATTTACAAACATCCCAACACAAGTGTTGGAAGACCCTTGTGGTGACACATATACTTTTTCTACTATATGATATAACATACATGATTGACATACTATTTTTAGCAGTGGTTTGTAAACACACAGGTTGCAAGTTTTGTATGGGCGGGACTTGGAACTGAGTGGATTTACGATGCCTTTGCTTTGCGAACTATTCTATATAACCAAAAACTTTGCCTTTGTTGCATTAGCGCTCTTTAAAAGCTTTACTTGTTAACCAAACTCTATGAACTCACCAACCTTTGTGTTGACACTTTTAGCATGTTTTATCTCAGGTATCTAAGGCATTCACTTCATGACATGCATATGGACACTCATATAGAGTCGGGTGACGACGCGTCTCACGTGGGATTTATACACTTTAAAAACATCGTTTGGCTTGTATCAAACTTATTCCCACAAGTTGATTTTCATTTTTGACCTACATTTTGTAAACTCTGATTGTTTTATTAATCAAACGATGTATTTTCTAAACGACACTTTAGGTCGGTCGATATAACTGTAACTTTGATGCTATGACAGTCCTCCCCCAAGGTATTCAATTCCGCTGCAAAACACGTAATTTAGGGGTGTGACAGATTGTATCAAGCATCGGTTATAGAGAACTAGGTTGCATCATTGACCCTAGACTATAACCACATCATCATAGCATCTCATCATATCATTATAAGTGCACATTCTTTATACATGCGGACTTATGACTCAACACCAAACATCATATGAGTCGATTAGTTCAAGCATTGCATAGTTACTCCTAAATTATACATAGCCTGATCACCTATGTCTAATTCAGGAAGAATCATGCAATGAAGGGAGTAGTAGTCTCATATGTGTAAGCAATTCCGTAATCAAGCCAAATTTTCCAAAGATTTTCTTCAAACCACTTGTTTCCAGTTTGATCCGAGTGACAGTTCTTGTTTGATGAGTTGCAAAGATCGAGCTAGAAACAAGTCGTTACCTAAACCGATTTAACCTAATCGTATGACAGTTCTTGTTTGATGAGTTGTGGGATTAAGTAAAAATCGGTTACCAAAAAGTCTTTTAAAAATTTTGCTTGAGAATGGGAAAGCTTGTCTCATCGAGCCTAATCATAAGAAAGCATGTATTTAGGACGGGAATTGCTCGTGATAGCACGGGAACGTATCTTGTGGGACGAGTAACTCATATGCATGAGCATTGACATAATCATATAGACCATACACAAGCATAAAGTTTTAGAACCCTTGTCGCGTTTTGGTCCATAGTATCATTAATCGAATCACGAGGACGTGATTCCGCTGACATGGGAAGAATGTCACAATTCTCAAATTTTGGTCATTTCTCAAAACAATTCACGTTTCACAATTTCATCATTTATCGTAAACTAGCTTTGCGTGTTCCAAATTCGCGTAACCTTAAAGGTTTAGCGGCGAATTCATGATCATATCATCACGAACATTTCATTTGGACTAAGTTTAGTCTACATTTCATTAGCATCATTTGCATCAGGTTAGTTCATTCATGACTTTTCATTTCACATTAAACCGTAATTTCATATTAAATAAACATTATCGCGTAAGTTATTATTTTGAACATTTAATCCGATACTTCCAAAAACTATCCCGATATATTTTTATACTTACATTTAGTTTATAAAAACAATATTTGAGTTTACCTGTGTTTTAAATTTATTTTGTATATAAATCGTTAAATTTATATTATTACGACACTTGTCTTAAAAACTCCACGATAATTATTATATCACTCAAATTTTACAAGAAATGTATTTTTTTATAATTTTTATGATCTAAATATATTATATCTTGACCCGTGAAAATTTATTTTTATCTAACGCTACCTTAAATATTCAAATGTGTATACAACTTACTAATATTACTTAACAATACTACAAGTTACTACTATCCTCAAATAACTTTACATCTACTTACACATATACATTTACATTTACATACTTAATAAAAATAATAATGATAATAATAAACTAGCTAGCCCCCCATCAACTCCCCTTGATTGGTGGATCTTGTCCTTTTATAATATACATATTAATATCATCACAACACACACTACACATACATCAAAGGTGAAAAAAAAAAAAACACTACTCTCTCCATTTCCACTCTAGAACCGGCCATAAGGAGACCCAAGCAAGAAGATATAATTTTTTTCAAGTCAAGCTATTTAACACTCTAGATTACACTCTTATTTAAGGTTTTGAAATAAAACCTAGGGTGTTTAGGTTAATCCTTTGTTCTAATCACCTCATCATATCACTAGTAAGCATCTCATGTTTATTTTTCATCTTACATATTCATTTCATACTCATCTCATCATTTTTGAGCTAAAGCATGCAAGACTTGTGTTTATTTATACCATTTTTACATTGATTTTAGAGTTATATATATAAAGGTCATCCTATAATTATCCCCTTGTTATATGGTCTTGATGATGTCTAGGAACCCATGACACCCTAAGAAGGTGTATGGTAGGATTAGATTAGCTTTGGAGTTGATTTGAAGGGATTGGAATAGGTTTAGTACGAGAAAAAACTATTTTCGACTAGTATAAAAAGTGTTCTGTCCTTATTTTGTTTTTCTGGAAAATCCGACAGTAGGCATGAATTTTTGGCCTTGATAAAGAAAATAATAATTAGAAATATACTTTAAAAAAACTAATCCTGCCGCTTAACGGATTAACGGAGTTATACGAAGAAGTTATGGATTTTACAAGTTTGACGACGAAATATATATTTTCTGAAATTTCAGCAACCTATTTTAGTTTGTACGAGTCAAAAACGAGTCCTAAGCTTTACAAATTATTTCGACTTATCAAAAATATATTAGTATACTTTGATACGAAGCTAAGGACGTATAATACGTAGAAAACGGATTTGAAACGACAAAGATATGCACGTTTTCATAAAAATTGCCGTAACTATTATTTTCTGAAAAACTATATTATTTTACGAGACAAGTGTTACGGTAGCTGAAACGACCATGTTGGAGGCTGTTTTTAACCATGATGTGGAACTTTTTGGAACGAATTGTCTTCTAATAAAATCAAGATCACCGAGCATATTTTTTAAAACGACAAGCCGTTTGTATAGCGGAGTTGTAATAAATTAATTACGATTGCTTAAACTTTGCCGAAACTCACTTTTTACACAACACTTGGACAAAATCACCAACTTTAACCCTTATTATCTTTATGTTCGAGACCTTTATGTCAAAAACTCCTGAACTGAAACTTCTAGATTTTTATACAAACTTTCCAAAACCGTCGAGTTCGTTTCTTAACGTGCGACGTACACCATTTTACGACTAGTTTTTCGAAGCCATTTTTGTCACTTTCATGAAAATTTCCGACGACATTGTTTTACGACGAAAGGTGAAAATTTCACCATAAATCATTACGAAACCATTGTAGGATGACATTTTGACGTAAATAATTGTAAAGTGATTTTTGGATGGTCAAGACGTCAAAAGTGTATTTTTTTCGACGAAGAGTATTATTTTTCAAAATTCACAAGTGGTATAAATAACATACGAAATGCATGCATAACATTACATCATAATTCATTAAGTATCATATCATTCATTTTAGGTCGCGGATAGTTTCCGAGCCTCATTTTCTTGCACTTCATTTTGTGAGCATATCAATCACACAGTGAGTTCGTAGCCCCACTTTCTATTACTTATTTGTCTTACAAACTCTTTGGGGGAGATACATGCTCAAACTATTTTCATTTACTTCCACAAATACTCTAAACGTTTACTAATTACCGTGAGTTTCATAGCCCCTACTTTTATACATTTTCAATCACTTTTGGGGGAGATTCATGCTCAAACTATTTTCACTTACATTCACAAGTACTCTAAACTTTTACATACTACTGTGAGTTCATACCCCGCTTTTACTCGTTTAAATTCTACAAACTATTTGGGGGAGATACATGCTTAAATACTTGTTTCACTCTTGCGAATACTCAAACCATTTATACAATTGTGTTACACTATACTTCTTATAGACTTTGACATTATGTGTGGTTTATTGCGATATGTGCCTTAATGTGCTAAACTAGTTTTCAATTATGCATCAACATACAAACTTTAGCAACTGGTTAACTCCTGCGGGGGCCGGCAGAGAGGTATTGATAGTACTATCGGGCTGACGCCCCCACCCTTGTGTCCTTGATGACGCGACCTGGGGTGAATATAATCTGTTATTCAATGCAACACAACAAACAAGTTAGACTCGTCAAGAGGTTCAGTTGGCTACATACAAGAATTAGTGGCTCCAAATTAAGTTGTTGGAAGGCTATTAATTTACAAACATCCCAACACGAGTGTTGGAAGACCCTTGTGGTGACACATATACTTTTTACTACTATGATATATACATACATGATTGACATACTATTTTTAGCAGTGGGTTGTAAACACACAGGTTGCAAGGTTTGTATGGGCGGGACTTGGAACTGAGTGGATTTACGATGCCTTTGCTTTGCGAACTATTCTATATAACCAAAACTTTGCCTTTGTTGCATTAGCGCTCTTTAAAAGCTTTACTTGTTAACCAAACTCTATGAACTCACCAACCTTTGTGTTGACACTTTATAGCATGTTTTATCTCAGTATCTAAGGCATCACTTCATCATGCGATGGACACATCATAGAGTCGTGGTGACGACGCGTCTCACGTGGGATTTATACACTTTAAAAACATCGTTTGGCTTGTATCAAACTTATTTCCGCACAAGTTGATTTTCATTTGGGACCTACATTTTGTAAACTCTGATTGTTTTATTAATCAAACGATGTATTTTCTAAACGACACTTTAGGTCGTTCGATATAACTGTAACTTTGATGCTATGACAGTCCTCCCCCAAGGTATTCAATTCCGCTGCAAAACACGTAATTTGGGGGTGTGACACAGACACTGACCAATAATAGATGGGAAGTGTGTAGTATATCGGGTAACTCAAACGTGTTAGGTTTGAGCACCGGGATCGTTCCGAACGAGGGTTGAATGGAATTTCCAACTCACGTCTCAATTATCGGGATTTGAATAAGAGAAGGGGGTAAAATGATATATTCTAAACTACGGGATAAGGAAAGCATAAGGAACTAAAATCTATGGGAAATCCTAAGGATTAAGGCAAACTACGCAAATCTACAATAAAACGCAAATACGGGATTAAAACGAAACGCGAATAAAAAGCAATTACGTCTATTCTAAATCCTAAAAATAACCTAAAATTACTTTTACTCTAAAAATGATATTAGAAAACTATTTATGAATTAAAACTATTTTTTAGGAATTTTCTTGATTTTATTCTAATTAAAAACTAATTTTTAACTTTAAAAATAAGACTAAATAACTAAAAATTATAAAAAAAAAGGGGAAAATTATGGAATTACTTTCAAAATCTAACATATCACAAAAGACTTTTCAAACTATTTTTTATTTTTCAGATTAATTTTCTATTTTCTATTAATTTAAAACTATTTTAATCTAATTTAAATTGTGAAAAATACCAAATAAAAGGGAAAAATAAGGAAAAATATTTTTATGCTTTTTATATTTTTCTTAAACTGGGAAAATTGAAAAATTATTTTTTGGAACTTTTTCTCAATTATTTGCAATAAAAGCTAATTAAAAATGATTAAAAACTGTTTTAATAAAGAAAAATAGTGAACAGTGACAAAAAATTATGAAAATCTCAGGAAAATTCTAAAATATCATTATAAAGCTATGAAAAATATAAAAACATGGTCTTATGTGAAGGAAATGAGGGCTGTAGTGCAAACTGTTGTGAAATAAGCTCTTTGAAATAAGCAAATAAGCATGAACAAGCACCAAACTACTACAGAAGCTGAGTTATACTAAAACTACTCTAAGGCAACCATTACAAGCTAATCCTAACACCTAATAAGCAGGCTACCTATGATTAAGCTAACTGCCACTAAGAGCAAAACAGATTCTCAGGCCCCTACTTTGAGCTACTGCAACTACTTATCCAATAGGCTAAAGCTAAAACCAGATATGTGGACTTGAAGACCACCCAGCAAACTGCAAATGGACCAAAAATGAGACCCTAACTAGCTGAAATAAAGACTGTGCAGCTGCTGCAAGTTCTGCACAAAACTGATGTAGACATGCTTTTTGACTTTTTAAAACAGTGACTCAGTTTGACTTATTTGAGATTCAAATGCAAATGTAAGACTGAAATGGATGAATAATGATGAAATGAAACTTTAACAACCTTGTTTATCAAATGCTAAACCTATATGTGATGAAATCAGTAGCTAGTTTCAACAGATGAGAGAACAAGAACATTTACAAGCTAATGTTGACTTGTGATTAAAACAGGCACAAAACAAGGACAGATATGACTGCAAATATCTATAACAAGCCTTATGCAACTGATCTAATCCATTATTTAAACCTCAAAAACAGTTTTTAGCACTAAACCAAACAGTCCTTATAACTACAAAAATGCATTTAAACTTAAAATTCTTAATGAAAAATGACATGAATGGAATTCAGATGACTAAACCAGACTAAAACTCAGCATTTTAACAGATTTGAAACAGGAATCAAGCTTAAAACAGGTTTGACTATCAACTTTGACAACAGTTGACTTTTCTTGACTTTTTGCAAAACTTGAAATTAAGAACAATTGAAGGCAATAACACACTCACATAAGCTTCAATAAGCTTATGTGAGTTTAGAGAAACTATGACTTGAGCTTGTGAACGGTGAAGCAACAATGTAACTAAAAATGAAATTGAGACAATTAATGAAAAGTTGGAAATTAAACTTGCATTATAAAAACTGAGATTACAGGTTACATTAACTATTTGAAAACATAAAAAGACAGAATTTAAATGATCAAAATTCCTAAAGACATAAGGAATTGGATGATTTACATTGTGCTAAAGAGGGTTTATATAGCTGAAGAAGAGGAAGCTTGGGATCCTTTGAGAAGAGCCTAGAAGCTCATCCACAGCCACACATCAATCCATGAATCATCAGCTCCAATCAGAATGCTCCATTTCACCCTATGATGTGTCATGCCCAATGAGAGAGTGCCATTTGGCCACGTGGCAGATATATCTGACAAGTCAGAGGTGGATAAGGTCTTGAATAGATTCTAGTACGAGGATAGGTGTTTGGGTGGTGGTAAAATGGTAGCAAAAGGGTGCGTTTGGGAATGGGGAAGAAGATGGGTGAAAGCAGGGCGCGTTTGGTATTAGATTGATTTGTTTATTGTATTTTGATTTTGGGTGGGTTGTTGACCGGGTCTAGGGGGTTTGACTTGGGTAAATAAACCGGGTAAGGGGTTGATTTGGATAGCCGGGTGTGTAATATTGGGCGGGTAAGGATATATTGGGTTTGGGCCGTGTATGTGGTTAATGGATTTTGGACTTGAATATAGGATTGGATTAACATTGGATTGGACTTGGTGAACCAAAGTGTAACCAAAGGGACCTAAGATGTAAATTCGGATTTCCAAGGGACCAAACATGTGAATCTGAAAATATCCTCCAAGGACCATCTTTGTCAATCTTCAATAGACCAGGGACTGAATTTGCAATTTTTTTGAAACTTGAGGGTGTTTTCTGTCAGTTGCTGAAAGTTCAGGGACTATTTCTGACATTTCTTCAAACTTTGATCAAATCTTCACAAATCATCCTCAGAGATTAGAAATCTTCATAAATGCATAATTCTGACCTTCCGGCTCAGCTTAAGCTCTCTTAATCTCTCGTGCTCGGATTTACGTCTGATTTGGGTCCTTTTTGCGTGTTTTTACATATCCGTACCTGCACATACAAAAACTCAAGAAAACCATAAATATTAGCAATAAACGGCTCTTTCTTGGTTATTTTGGGTCAGTTTTGATATAGAAAAGGTATGTGTTTTAGCACATACCAGTAGATCCCTCCGGCTCTGGCGGATCATAGGACGGTTATTCCTAACCTTAGTTACCTTATAACACCATGACTATCCTACGTTGCCATAAAACCAATTTTCTCGAAAATCTCTCAAAGTGTCTATAAGTGAAAACATTTTGTAACACTCCGAGAGTTTTGCATTTTCAGAAATACTCCCCCTCCACACGTGCTTAAGTGTTTTGACCGAAATCTGCACGGTGAGGGAAGAGCTCGCACTTTTGAATTGATCGACTCAAGATAGACAATTCCCCGCGAGACACGGTTACGTTGTATAGTTAAAGAGTTGCATTTTCAACTTTTAGGTGACAACTAGCTCTAATAACTACCTTGAAGGTGTGGACAAACCTCGAAAGGTTGTCAAACCCGTCAAAGTTCATGTCTATCAGGAGTTTCTCGAAAAGGTACAATCTACTCGGATAAGTCTTGGAAGACAAATCTTTTCGATGTATGACAGTTCAGATCTCATCAATTCATGGGTTAAGTCTTAGTACACGAAGATTCTATCATATTTACAACATATTTGTATCACACAATTTTTCTCCCCCTAAAAATGGCATATAAATGTTATTTTTTATTATATTTTGATATCGAATATGTCCATTTCGAGTTTTGTGGGAAGATTTTCACGAAGAACAATTTGTGAACAAAGAGTTTTAGCAATACTCCCCCCTCAACAAGTAATATTAACTTTTGAGGTTTTGAAAACATAAGGGGAAGTACTTGTTCTTTTGAGCAAAACTTTGAAAAGTGAAAGTTTTGATAAGTTTTACTTAAAAGTAAGAAGCTTTCGCTCCTTTTATAGGATTGTGGCACTGAAGCGTACCACAGGGTCCTTTCATTAGAAGTACGGATTGTACACTGTTATATGTGCACAAGCCATTATGAATAAAATGATGTAATATGCATAAATTGGATTAACTTCCCCCCAATTCATGCTGCATGTCTTTAGAAGCTTTTCCGTACTCTTCTTTTTGGCGAAGTTTCTGAATCAGCTTCCCCCCAAACTGACAACCATCTTCAGCAGATTCAAAACTTTGATGTAGTGAACATTTCCTCTAACTTTTGAAGTTTTAAGTGTGCAGCGGAATTTGTAGATGAGCAGTGAACCACACCAATAGAACTGTCTATCAATTAATCACAGTTGTCACAATGCGGAAATCCTTTCGGGGGTTAACATGCAAGAAATCAACAAAATCTTCTCACGAATGTAGACGCTTCACACCAAACAAACCGCGAAAGATGAAATGAAACAACTTCCCCCTAAATGTTGCGGTCTATCAGACTAATAATCACTTTTGAATATCATAACTCGATAAAATGACCGTGTGTGAGGCATCATAACATCCTATTTAGGTAACTTCACACAAGATAACACTGTGAAAGTGAGACGATAACACCAAAGTAATAAATTTGAACCACAGATCGTCTCATTTCTTCCCCCTGACTGAAGAAATTCATGAAAGGAGAGGGTTTTCGCAAGAAGAGCAAAAATAAGTCAAGGAAGCAAACACCACCTATACTCTCTTCCCCCCGATGTTTTCAATGAATCAGAATCATACACCACGTATGTTGATGATGAATTGGAGACAGCGAAACCATGTATAAGGAGACAGCGAAACCATGTATGTCCAATTAATCGAACAAGTGTGAAGAACCATAAATATCTTTTGAGAATCAACTGCTGATAAAACTTTTCAACTCGTTTGTTTTGTTGTGTCATTGTTGTTGGAAATATTTTAATCATCTGTTATGAGATTCGATTGGAGGTGCATCTACATCAATGGTAGTTGTTGTAGTTTCAGTGTGTATCCTGAATTAGAATATGACCAGGTTGAGCAGCGGAAACTTTCGATACATCTGAAGCACGGCTTTCAAGAGGAATCTTCAAACAGTGAAGTAAACAAAGTTTCCAATTCTTGACGATTAAGTACAATGGTGGTTCAGCTGATGGATCATTACACGTTTGACGGTGAGAAACGGGTCCTAAGTTGTGTTATTTAGAATCCATTGCTGTTGTACCTGCATAATAAAATAAGAAGTGGCAAAAGGAAAAATAAAACATGGATCCCCAAGTGTACCTTTGGTTCCATGATGTTAGAACA